>JBBBDQ010000219.1:1640000-2050000 GCA_037127315.1 Ascarosepion bandense
ATAAAGATTCAATTTCCATTTGTTTTAACATTGAATTAGGTTTCTGTGCGACATGAAAATTTGGTCCAAGATTAAGGAATTCTATTTCATCTGGAGTGAGTTGGTAATCCGATTATTTAATGATGGTTGGTAAAATTATTTTTCCCTTATATAATTTGTTTAGCTTTTTTGGATGGCTTGTTTATGGGATTTATGTTCCTTTTATGTTGTATTGTATAATAAATCCAATATATCCTTGAATTTTTCACTTGTGGTAGAAAACCGTAAGATTCCTTTAATATATACAATTTCAGTGTTGATTAGTTGTAATTCCTGTTTGGCTGTGTGTATTCTCGGTTGAATGAGGTTCCATCGACATTTCTTGGTGTTAGGATCATTTAATGCTGCGTATCAAGCAACTTAAATTTAGTGTATATATATGGACACATTGTAAAACTTTGTAAAGTGATTACTAAAATTCGGTTTTCCGATGGGCTGTTAGAGGTATGTCTGTGTGCTTTGCTATGGGCTGTTAGAATTGTGTTTGTTCCTATTGGCTATTAGAGGTGTGTCCTTTTCTTGAATGTTTGGAATCCAGTCCATTTAAACATAACATACCTAGAAAATCTACTTATCTAAGATAGATAGATGATGTAATTTTATTACATTCTAAAAATATAAATCAATTAGACATAATAACGAAACTTATGAGGTCAACCTACGATCGAATTCACACATGAATTCGAAAAAATAACTTGTTACTTACGGCTCTTTTACCCACATACACACACATTTTTCCATAATATTAAACATCGTCGATGAAGTGAATTCAATTCGCTGTTATTAACATACGATCATAAATTCCGAATTTTGTATAATTTAAAAGAAAATCTAGTATTTCCCGTTAAAGACTTTCTATCTTTAAAATGTTTTATCATCGTTATCATGAGTACTTTACTATTAATGCTTTTACTATTATTATTATTTTTACTTTCATTTATAGTTTTTATTAAATAATATTGTTTTTTATGTAAAAGTATATATATATATATATATATATATATATATAATCATTATTGTTATAATATTTACTTCACTATTATTGGGTTTATCATTATTATTTTTATATATTTATTGTTACTTATAGTTTTAATCTATTTTAATGTAAGTGTATTTTTAATTATTTTTTTTTAATTATTATTATTTTGTATTCATTTATCGTTATATTTTCTCTTTATTATTATTATTTTTAATTTTTATCTATTTATTTATTTTTATAATTTTATTACTTTTGTTACTATTATTACTTTAAGATTTGGAAATAGTAGTTTCTTTATTATCATTTTGTTACTACTACCAATATGTTTTATATATTAATATAATTATTATGTTGTCATTTTTCAACATATTTCGATTTCTGCTTTAGTCGCACTACCTGCTCCATTTCATGTTTTTTCTATCTCCCCTAACATCTCTAGCGTTACATAGATAAAGTTCTCCTTAGTGTGTGGGCTGTACTTAACAAGACAATTTTTGTATATCTCTTAAGCGGGGGTTTCCTGGGATACTTTCAATGCGTTGTTTTGTTCCATTTTTGTCATTGCAAGTGAAGATACTATCCATAGCACGAATCATGTTTTCAATTTCCACATTTTTTCTACTTCAATTTTCAGGTCTTTATATTTTGACAGTTTTTCGAATTCCTTTGTTGCTATGTTAAAATCCGCTGAACAAGCCAAATCAATTAATAGGAATTTTTTTCTTTCTGGTTTTTAACAATAATACCCGGCCTATTTGTTTCAATTTTACTGTCTGTGTAGACGGTGTAATCCCATAGACTGGTGACATCTTTTATTTCTGTAACCGGTGCTGGCTGATGTTCCTAACAGTGTGTGTTTACATATTTCCCATAGTGTTTGCACATTGTGCAATGCAAATATTGCCCAGTTTATCATGACGATTTTTATATTTATTTGGGGCAAGTACAGAACATCCTGAGATTAGATGGTCTATTGTTTCTTGGTGCATTTGGGATTCACATTATTATGTATAATATTTGCTTGAAAGTTTCTAGTGAAAAGAATTTGGTCTTGCGCTGCAAGAATAAAGCCTTCAGTTTCAGACTTTAATACAGATGCACGTAACCATCGATGAGTATTAAATTTATCAACATTGCATTTATTAGCACCTTCTGGATAGTGGCCATGCAGAGGTTTGTCTTGCCTGCGTTGTTTCATTTGTTCAAGAGCTTTAACCTTGGCTTTCCTTTTCATATTTTTTGCCGCAATAATTGATGAGTGGCTTCTGTTTTGCTTTTCTATAGAATCTACTAAATTTAAATATTGCTTGTACTTACTGCTTTCTCTCATTATTGAATATTTTTTCTTTCTGTTTTCATGTTAAGTAATTGTATCTTCCAGTTTTTTGTTGTTTCTATGTATGTTAGTAAGCCAATAGTTGTTGTCTTGTATTTCAATTCTAGCTGAATAAGACCTCTTCCATCTTCTTTACGGAGTATGTATAGACAGTCTACATCAGCTTTTAAATTATGCATCTTATGCTTAGAAAGAAGCTTACTTGTCTCAGAATACATTTGTCTGATGTTTTTAGAGTCAGATTCAAAATATTGAAACTATATTGGACCACTGGAATGGCAAAGCTATTAATGGCCAAAATTCTGTTCTGAGAATTCAATTAATTTTTCAATAACAGTCGTAGCATTCTATAGTACTCTTTACGCAATATTTCTTTCATTGTTTATGGTGAATTTTTTCACTCTCATTTACACCTAGGAATTTATAAGCTTCCTCTGGCTCTAAATCTTTTGTTGTTACAGCAGGGTCTAAGCTAATTGAGGATGTTTATTGTAGCGATCCTCGTAAAACTGCAGCTTCAGCACATTTATTCACATTGAATTTCATTCCAATGTCTTCACTGAAGCATTTTACAGTTTGCAGAAGAACTTCCAGATCATTTTTTTCATATCGACATACATTGCTTGATGAAATTGTTGATGACGGGTGATACTTTGTATATATTTAAAGTTTTTAAGATCCAGAAATGTGGTACACTATCGAATGCCTTATTATAATCTATCCAAACACTACTAAGATTTTTCTTTGCATTGAAGCAGCTTTCTAAGTTCATCTCATTAATAAGTAATTGGTCTTTACATCCGTAACGGCTACATAGTATATCATTCCTTTCCAAAAAGAAATATGTTTGTTTTGTTAAAATAGATGTTAGTAGTTTGTATGATATGGGAAGGCATGTAACTGGTCTGTTGTTTTTTGGGTTATTTGTGTTACTATTTTTGGGTAGGAGAAATGTAATTCCTCTGGTCATCCATGCAAGAATTCTAAATTTAATAAAATAAAATGGTCTCGTGAGGATTACAAAGTCGTTCTAACTGCATTTCATGAAGCGTTACTCAAACCCCTAAAATAATTACTCACCAAACATATGACATTTTAACTATTTCTTGAAGTTCTTTGGCTAGGTTTTTATGTGCTGTATTTAAATAATATATCCAAAAATTAGGAATTTTATCTATTTCTAGAAATTTCCAATTGTGTGCTTTTTTCAATGCACATTTAACATCCTCTTTGAGTGATTCCTGCCCATGTCTATTCTGGTTTATTTTTCATTCGTTCTGTCCGTAGCGCAATCCAGTCTGCTTCTTTCTTATTTTTTCCCAGAACTGTATAACATGTTCCATATTTTTTTGCGGAGGGCTGTCACTTCAATACGTTTTTTACGTATTTCCTAATTAAATTTCTTTGCATCGGTTCAAAAAATCTTGTTTTGTCTGTAAAATCTTGATCGTTTCTCATAGCATCTTATTCTTTGATGCTTCAGTTGTATGGTTTCCTCTATTTTTTCCTTAGTTGATAGGACTTCATTTTCATTTCTGATATTGTATTTTCTTTCAACTCTTCTGTCTTTTCTAGTTCTTACATTTATTCCTCTTCTCAGTTCATCGAGTACTGATAATTCACTAAGTTGTTCGATTTCTTTTTCTATTTTTTCTTTTTCAAGGTGGATCTTTATGTCTGCAAGACTGCCTTGTTTTTAATTTGATGTTCAGTTTTTTTGCTACTGTTATTGCTGATGCATATATTGCTTCATTGAGATGTCTATAAGTGTCTTCTCTATACAAAATTAATTTGAGTGCTGCATTGTAGAGTTTAATAGTTTCTACGTTATGCTTTGTTGGTTGTAATTTCGGGAGTTGTTCTCGTTCCTCCATTGCAATATTTTGTACCTGAATTATATGATTCTTGATTTTTTCTTTGGCTTCTCGTACACTGTTCTTGTTTTCTGTAAAATAATTCTATTCAATGTCTTTTGAACTCGTTTTATTGCCGTCTTCTAACTGACTCAGATCACACCTTTCCAGCACTTCTAAACTTACAGCATTATCTTCACAGTGATTTGTGTGTATAACGGTTTTTACATTATGACCTGTGGCTTGTGTTATATTACTACTTTTTATTTCTGATTACGGTTCCCTTTCATATTTTGTTGATTCGTCTATTCTGGTTGCAATTCTTTTTATCTCATTAATTTCAGTCTCTGTCCATCGGTTATTTCGGTTAATGTATCTTCGTACATTGGATAATTTATTTTCGTCAATGTACTTTCTATTTTTTCCTCCAACATTTTCTCGCCAAATGTCATGTTTGGTGAGTGATTATTTTAGGGGTTTGAGGAACGCTTCATGAAATGCAGTTATAACGACTTTGTAATTCTCACGAGACCATTTTATTTTTTCTTTCTTTAAATATAAGGCTATAGAGCTAGCTGGAGAATTGTCAAGGCCATCATTAGGATTATCCTGGTTGTGGAGACCTGAAGATTCATTCTTTGTGTAGGAATTTGTTCGTATGGCAAATTTTCTGAGGTTCCCTCCTGAAAGACGGGCTCCCTGTTTATCCACTGGAAGTGCCATATTGGACTTTTTATTTCTATTTGTAATTCTCAT
The DNA here is from genome assembly GCA_037127315.1 of Ascarosepion bandense. NCBI lineage: Eukaryota > Metazoa > Mollusca > Cephalopoda > Sepiida > Sepiidae > Ascarosepion > Ascarosepion bandense. The sequence goes on from JBBBDQ010000219.1 coordinate 1,644,964, forward strand.
ATTTTTCCACGAATGACACACGGGTCCAAAAGTCCCCGAAAGATGCCCGGCACGTTGGGTAATGGTCTTTTACAAACAGGGTTCCGAAGCTCCTAGGGGATCGATTTTGGCCTCATAACTCAGTAGGCATTCACTCCTCAGCACGATTAACACCTTGAGTTGCTTGGGTTGCCAAGCGACATTTGACAGAGACGCGATTGGAATTCAAAGAGAAAGACGCTGGCTAAAAAAAAAACAACTTAGACGTAACATCTGCTCAACAAAACAAAACATCACTACATTAGAGTATTTTGTTACAAAAAATTGTTGCTCTCATCACTAGTCCTTGTAACAAAAATAACTGTTAAGAAAAAAAAAACAAAATTAATCGAAAATAAAAAGTTGACATACGTTTAAGTTTATTATGATAATAATTTTTGTCGTCTACTGTATATTCCTCTATTTTTCATTAAAGTCGTCAAAAAAAGACTTATCAAAAAATTAACTAATTAAATAAAATGAATAATTAAATCAATAAAAATAAATAAATACGTATTTTTTAAGAAAGAATATCGTAAAAATTGCATTAAACTGTTTTACATCGTTATTTTTTCTCGTTGTTTATTATTGGCAGTATTATTATTACTATTAGAATTAATAAGAAAGAGTAACAATACATTCAGCGGAAATCCGACCCCAAATATTTAATTTTGAATGTCATGCATCAGAAAACAGACAACTGAAATCCAAGTCAAGATTCACTGACGTCCGTAACTACTGTTTTTTGTAGATTTAGGCCAAGGCCGTCGTGTGACGCTATCATTTAACACTGTTAAGTTACCGGCATTTTCCCGATTTTTCCTCTCTTTTCCTTTTTTTTTTCTTTTTCTCTTTTTTACTTGAATTTTTCTGGATAATTTTGACCCTTTCATTGTTCTATGAATTTGGTCTGACGAGCGAGAAATGTTATATTACAAATGGGTTTATAAAAACATCCGACTTATGTTCTTTATATATATATATATATATATATATAGATAGATAGATAGATAGATAGATAGATAGATAGATAGATAAGCAAAAATTATGCTGATATATACTCTGAGGAAAAGTTAAGTATGAAAATAAAAAAGAAAACAAAAGGAAACTATATTTTTTTCGCTAAGTGTTTCGTCCTGTGAAGTATTTTATTAAGTCGAAGAGTAAAAAAAAAGAAATGACACTCCTTTGCTTTGATAAAGGCAAAGACATTTTTTAACTTCTTGATTTATTTTCATACAAATATGTACACACGCAGATATTTACACATATGTATTTTCATCTGAGTCACATATTGACAAAGTAGAATTATTATACACATACATACGAAAATTTATATTTGCAATTAGGCTTCAAATCCGTAAATTTCTTTGAACTTCGCTAGCCACATGTGGAAACTAAAACTGAAAAATGGGAAAAAAAAACTTTGATCTAACATGGAGTATAATAAAAAAATATGACAAAACTTACAACGGTGTTGAAATTTGCAGATTGTGCCAAGAAGAAAAGTCAGCCATTATAAAAAAAACAAAAACTGCTGAATAAATGATCAACAGTAATGTTAAAATGTAATCACACATATAGATATATCTTAGGATCATGCAAACCTAGATTAAAGTTGTGGGGTGTCACCCCTTTTTCACACACTATATGGATGCTTCCATGGTATACAAATAATCCTTCCTACACAGAACGAGTTGTCTGTAGTTGTGTTGTTGTTCGAGTTGCTGAGACTCTTCAACTATAACACTGTCAGCCCTCTGTCTTCGGGTAGAGGGCGCTCTCTGCTTCCGAGCAGAGAGCAATAACCCAGTCGTGGTTCCGCCGAAGGGTAGAATTACGACTGGGCAAAAATAGACAGCCATTTTTTGGCCGGGCCAAGCCCGGAAATCCCAGTCATAACTGACCATGTGTCACATGTTGCCCTTACTGGGAGGGACAACTAAATATAGTTGTTCGAGTTGGTGTTTGTCAGAGCAGGTGAACCGCCGGTCGATGGTGAGCAAGAATATAGACGATTACCAGGAATTACTTCTTGTATATATTTGACAACTTCTAACAAATATTCCTAAATATACTAACCATGTACAGGTTGTATACTTTTTACTCAATATACTTACATTCTTCCTCTCATATCTGTTTTTGTTATTAATATATTGTTGTGGTTTTCTAAACAAGAATCAGCACAACAGTGTTTAAAGATCCTTAAATAATTCATCTATAATATTGCAAATCTTCGGTTATTTAAAATTTTCAATTGTGCATTCTCAAAATTAATGTTGTACGCTTGACAAACGTTTTAAAATCAGTTATTGGAAATCGCCTGAATATGCCACAACGATGCAACATATATTTATATATAATTTTTTATACATATACTGTTAAAAATAACAGACAACAAATGTTTGTTATGTTTAATCATCAGTACATCATCGAAAGCTATTAACTGCTGCCTCGATACACTATATATATATATATATATATATATATATATATATATATATATCAGTACATCACCGAAATCTGTTATACACTATTTCGATGGTTAAGTTTTAATACTCATCCTTTCAGAATGTAAAAATACAAACTTTTGCGTTTTTTATTTTTCCAGTTTTAAGATTCTATACTTACATGGACTCTGTTTCTGCTATAAGTGCATTTTACCTAACAATGATGCGCATTCAAAAATATACTTTTAACACACACACACACACACACACACACACACACATATATATATATATATATATATATGTTACGTAAATTAACAAATTTTAACAAAACTTGGTTATATTCGAACCTGCGAATCCTGCTGGATAGCACACATTTTCGTAATAAAAATTTATCGTGAAATAATCAGGCCGGTAGATATAAATATAAAATACTGTTTAATTAAAAACAGAATAGTTACTTAAATACGTGTATCGGTAAAAATAATGTTCAAAATAATTCATTACAAATTGTCGGTTGCTTATAACCAAGTTTCGTTAAAATTCGTTAATTTCTGTAACATGTTTACATTTGTTTGACATTACGATACATTACAGAGTAGATATGGTTTCTTTACGATAGATCGAAAATTGAGGTTATATATGCATGATAAAAACCTCGTCTGATCAAGAGGCTATTCATGGTCGAGTGGTTAAGACAGTACCAGATCAAATGGTAGCTTCCCCTATGAAAATAGGGGTCGCAGGTTCGAATCCTGCTGGATAGCACACATTTTCGTAATAAATATTTATCGTGAAATAATCAGGCCGGTAGATATAAATATAAAATACTGTTTAATTAAAAACAGAATATCTACTTAAATACGAGTATCGGTAAAAAATAATGTTCAAAATAATTAATTACATATATATATATATATAGCTGGGTTTGTACACTGCCGGCTACATTTATGTTCTTTGCTACAGAATCTCAAAGGACTAATTTTCTAGAGTCCTGTCTGTTCATTTACTTGTGTATTTTCTTTCTGAAAAAGAAATGGTTTTGATTGATGCTGCAATGATATTTTTTGCTTCATTAAAACCTGGAAACTAAAAATTGGATTTATCTAACAAATGTTTCAGTATCTTGTTTTTTTCTTGATATGTAATAAGAAACAAAATAAAAATAAATTTCTGGCAGAATATGGTAGAAAAACTTCATTGAGAGGACGCAATACGTTTCATCAACTGAGATATCATATAAATCACCGGGAGAAGACTATGAAAACCGTCTCTATGAATATTCTCGTGTTTCCTCGGGACGGAGGCGATAATGGCTTCCCATATTATGTTATTTGGGAATTACCGTAAATGCTTAGGAATCATAGTGGGAATGATAGTGGAATGCTTTCTCAAGTAATTTAAGTACAGAATGTGTAATTTCTAGAAATTAAATTTTCATCAATATTTCATTGAACTGGAACATTAACAAATCACATCTTCAATATGATATCCATGGTTTGTAACGCAAAATTTGATGCGCTTTTTCAAAATTCATGGGAATGATATATTGCCATTAATTATAGCACATCCATTTTTATGACTTTCATAAAGTGTGTTGCATCTACACAATCCTTTAACAGACTCAAGGATATTAGCCAATTCATTCTTCTTTCGACAAATCTATGTTTAATCAGTTGAAGTAAAAACATTTACATATTTAATCGCATTTCTTACATGCCCATACTTTAGGAACATTATATATATATATATATATATATATATATATATATGTATATGTGTGTGTGTGTGTGTGTGTGTGTGTGTGTGTGTGTGTGTGTGTGTGTGTGTGGTAATGACACATAAGATACACACATACATATATATTTAGTGCTAGATTATGATGATATTTGTCCGGAGATCGATGTTTTTTTAAGTAGTTTTACTGAAAAAGTCATTTGACAAGCAGTTTCCTTATCGTAAAGTGCACGACATCGGGTTAAAGACAGAAGGTTGATAGTTTTAGCGCAAGAAAATTGTTATTTTAACTAAGCAGTTTATGCCAACTTCGAAGTTTCGTAAAGACACCGTTATGTTGCCCTCATTCCTCGGACTGAGGTTCTTGCTGCTCAGTTAAATTGAGAAATCTTTTTAACTGAATCTCTCTCTCCCTAACTCCCTCCCTCCATCTCCTTATATATATATATATATATATATATATATATATATATATATATATATATATTATGCTTTTATTACGATTGAGCAATCTAGAAAGAAAAATTTGAAAAAACAAGCATAACTCTTCAGCAATTAATTAAGTTCTTTCGGTGACTGGCGTGTGTATACGCCGCTTATATATAACACGCTTAAATGTCTCTTCTCTGGCTTCATGTGCCTATGGCTTAGGGGCTAGCGAGCCGACTGACACAAAATCGGTCGAGTTTCGATCTCGGTCCGAGGCAAGTTGATTTCTAGCCACACCACACTGATTAGCTGTGCTACAGCGAAGCAGGTTGGTATGTGGATGACGATTCAAGAATGGTGAAGCCCGAACTGTCGCCCTGGATATCTCTAAAGCATTCAACAGAGTATGGCATGCCGGCCCTCTCCGGAAACATCGAAGCTACGGCATTACTGGACTTTTGTTGGACTTTATCCAGTCATTCCTTTCCAACCGCACACTGAAGGTGGTTTTAAACGGACATGCCTCCCAGAACTACCCTACAAACGCGGGTGTCCCCCAAGGCTCTATCCTAGGTCCTACGCTCTTTCTTATCTACATCAATGATCTCCCCGATGCCATAAGATCACAAATAGGCATGTACGCCGACGATACCAAAGTATACGCTCGCCTCGATCAAAAATCTGATGTTGATGATAAGGCGAACCTCGCGGCTGAGCTTGAAAAGGACCTCCAATCCGTGGTGGATTGGGGTAGGAAATGGCTCGTAAAATTCAATTCTTCCAAAACGAAGCTGCTGTCAATTAACCACCACAGACGACCGCACCTCCCTCCCATTGAACAGGCATGCCTTCCAGAGAGTAAAACACTACGCCTGCTTGGCCTGACACTCTCAGCGGACCTCAAGTGGAATGACTACGTCGAATCCATTGCTAAATCCACCATGAAAGTTGGCTCTCTGTGCAGGGCCCGGAAATTCTTTCCGCCTGAATCTATCCTGCACGTATACAAATCTACCATCCGCCCATGTTTTGAATATTGTTGCCACATCTGGTCGGGTGCCCGTGCTATTCTCCTCGGGCTTCTTGATAAAATACAGCGAAGAATCTGTAATGTGATTGATACCGACTTAGCTGACCGCCTGCAGTCACTCTCTCACCGGCGTGACGTGGCTTCCCTGTGCTGCTTCTATAAATACTTTCATGGCTTCTGCTCTGAAGAACTTAAATCACTGGTGCCCCCTAGGTGTGAGTTTGCACGAGATACTAGATTGGCTACTAGGTCCCACCCTTTTACAGTGAAACCGATGAAATGTAACCACAATTTTTACTCCAACAGCTTTTCTCGCACTTCCAGCCCGTGGAATTCCCTTCCGCATGCTTGCTTCCCCGACGGCTATAACCTCCAGGAGTTTAAATGTAAGGTCAATAGACACCTCCTAACACACTAACCCTCCCATTCTCTCCAACTCCCCCCTATGTACATCCTAACTAGTCTATCGCCCTGTGTAAACCCCTGCACTATAGTCGCAGTGGAATTCCTTGCTTGGGGTTGCTTGGGGTTGCTTGCTTGCTTGCATGATTAAACAAAACAATATATATATATATATATATATATATATATATATATATATATATATATTTAATGATGTCATTTTCCCCATTTATTGTAACATATCACCTGAATAAGAAAAGTATTGTTCTGAAACATGAAAATTTTTATGTTGTGTTGCTATATTATGCTTTTATAGACCTTTGTAATAACAACATTACAATATTAAGCTCTACTGTGTATTGAGCACTCTTTATAAAGGTAAATGCTTGAAGAGTGGATTTTGATCTATGTTTTCTTCCACTTTCTTGTAATATATATATATATATACAAAAAGTATACTCAGTTATAATCTAAGGAAAAGAACAATATAAAAATAAAGACACGACGAAAAATATATTTTTCTCCCGTAATGAACTATTAAACTCCCTAACCTTTACTTGCTTCTCTCATAGCTAAAACCCCTAAACGCTTAAATGCCATGTCAGTTGCCATCTTCTATCTTTCAGATTTCCATCTTTTAAACTGAGATCCGAAGACATATTGGCATGGCCAAGGACGCATTTCAAAAGCTAAGCAAAGTATTGAGAGACAGAAAGATTTCGCTGAAAACAACGAAAAGAATACCGGACTGTTAGGAGATATATCTCCTGTATGGTCGCGAATGTTGAACAATCTCCTCAAAGATGAAGGAAATACTCGAAGCAACAGAAATAGGATTCTACAGAAGGATGATGAGGATACCATAGACCAAACGTGTGAGCAACGACAAGGTTTTGGTGAGAATGCAAAGAAAGTTTGCATAACATCAGGAAGAGACAGCTATTGTTTAATGAGGAAAAGGTCTTGGGAATTCTAATATTCACGAGACGGATAAATGGAATGAAATGCAGGGAAAAGCAAGGCGAGCCATACTTGCTGGGCTTAAGTAAGTGGTTGGAGGAGCAGGGTTTGGGAGAAATACCAAGAGAAAAAGTGTTAAGAACGACAAGAGATGTGGAGGTCCATGATCACCTACGCCCAGAAGGGACACAACAGATTAAACAATATTCTTTCTTCAAGAACCTACGTACATTTCTCTGTATTTTTCTCGTTCTCTCTCTATCTGTCTATCTATCTCTGTCTCTGTAACTACCTACACAACTGAGGCCGTTCCGCCTTGCTTTGGGCGATATGATACAAAAAATCAGGAATAAAATTTTATGCAGAAATATTTCTGCAAACACTTTACAATTTTAATCAAACGACTAACACAAAACTACCAACTTTTTTCGGTAATACAAACGTTCGGAAAAAAAAACAAAGTTCCCGGAAAAAGAAGTTGCACGTGATATTTCATTTTTTTATTGCTTGTCTTGTTGACAGAGGACACGAAAATTTCAATTTTTACCACTTTTCTCATCGTGGTCTTAATGGGTGGACTACTAATAAATAATAAATATTAGTTTTATTATCAATATTTTTTGTTGTTTTTTAACCTTCGATTTGCTTTCAACGGTCTATTACCAATTCTACGTCTTCTATGTGTCTTGTCCATTCAGGACGTAGGGGATCATGGCCTTCAACTGCTCCCTAACCCAGGTGGCTTTTAGCACGATTTCTCATGTTATACCACACCACACACGTTCTATCATCCACCTGATCAGGCCTATGAAGTACGTTAAACGTGTTTTCCCCCTGTCTTTCCTACCCTCTATCTGGCCTGTTAGTATCCAGTTCTCCAAGCCCTTCCTCCTCATTGCATGTCCCAGGAACTATAGGTGTCTCTTCCTGATACTCAGTATTAATTTCATTTTTGTTTCCATCCTTTCTCAAACCTTATCATTGCTAAAGTGTCCGATCTATGACATACGTAGCATCCTTCTGTAGAACCACATTTTAGTTGCTTCAAGCTTTTTCTTGATCTGTGATGATATTGCCCAGCATTCAGTGAAATATTTTAGAACTGACATCACGTAGCAATCCGGTAATATCTTCTTTGTTTTTAGTAAGATTTTCGTCTCTTATTACACTATTTATCTTCGGGAACGCGTCCCTCGGAATACATTTACATATTATGACAAACGTACAGAGAAAACATTTATTACACACACACACACACACACACACACACACACACACACACACACACATATATATATATATATATATATATATATATATATATATATGTTGCTAAACAGTAGGTTTCTGTTTGGTTTTGGGTACACCGCTCGCTCCACAGATGGGTTTGAAGCTTCCAGACGAGTTTAACCTCAATACTGATCTCTCTATCAGCGCACGTCACCACTGTGCCAGGGACGCTGGCAGACATTGTCTTGGACCCGTTTTATGGAGAAAAACCATTGCCGACGCACCAATCATCGCCGTCGGCCTCGTTCTCACTCAGCATAAAAAGGCAGGTCGAAGAATATTCCTTTCTTTGACCAAACTTGCGAGGAGAGAGGACGCATCTGACGAAACGAACTGTCTGGCGTGGGTTTACGCACGCATTCATCACAACACAGCAGCCCGACAAGCAAAACACCTCGGACGCTTTGGTTCTGGTAAGTGTGAATGTTTATAGTCACAATATATATATACATATGGTTGTGATTCATATGTGGGCAGCATTCTTTTTTATACACGTCTGATTAAAGACAAGCGAAAGATCTTTGAAGTTTATTATTATTTATTTACTTTTCATTATTTCTAATAAATGTTTACAGTAACAATAATAAAATGTGTTCCTGGACATGGTAAGTGATATCTGCAAAAACGAACTAAATTTCAGAAAGAAATATCAAAAAGTATGTCAATATATATCAACAGAAACATTCGCTGTTTATTGAAGTATGCATAGTATATATATATATATATATATATATATATATATATATATATATATATAGTTGTGTGTGTGTGTGTGTGTGAGCATGTCTGTGTAGAGAAGTTTTATATAAAAATGCTCAGGAGATATTTACATATTTTTGGGGTTTTGAGGATAATATCCATATTTTATTTCGTGTGAGATTTTGAGTAAAAGAAAAATTCGATGAAAACAAAAATTGATGCTGAAGTGGAAGTGAATAAAATAAATAAAAATAGATTTGTTGAAGTTTTGAAGCAAGTATAGATAATCCAGCACAAAAATTACCTGAATCCAACCAGACAACCACCAACTGTGACGAATTACGTTGCAAGTCTCAAATATATTATTAGCCGAAAGGAACATCAAAGGCACAGTACCAAATCATAAATTGACTGAAAGACATTGAGTGAAAAAATGGAACAAATCAATCTATCTATTTAGCTAGCTAGCTTCACTGCTATATTGAAGAACTGAGGACACATAGCAATACAGTACTCTCTTCCTTGTTTCTAGAGGGGTCTTTGTGACGGCAGCGGTGAATTCGTCTTTTCTGCTTTAGCTCGACACGGCAAAAACTGCTCATCTTTGTTTGACTTTAACTCTTTCTCGGCTCTTTCTATTTCTTTACATTTTCAGCTAGGACTCTATCGGAGGCGCGTAATTTGACTTCAACTTATTTCGGTCAGTCGGCGGCAGGCTTCTCTACGTTTCTTTACATCTTTAGTCGGGAACTCTATTGGAGGCGACCGCTCTTTTCGTACGGTAGTGGCTCCCTAGTTGGGAACCGTCTGTCCCTTTGACGTTACATCTCGACTGGTCCTAAGTCTCGATTGAGTGCGTGTGAGACTATGTTCCCGAATATCGAGCGAGTGATTTTGGCCCTTGATGGCACTATTTTTACGCATGCCCCAGGTTCTTTTGGGGTGGGGGGATGCATGACGGATATGGGGTGTCCATGCCTTTAGCCAATTAAATTATCTTCACCTCCACACTTTTAGGTGGAGTTAAATCATTCTTTTCTTTTAACCAATGAAGTAACAATGTTTCTTAATGACATCATTTCTTCTCTTCTCTTTCCCTTTTGATTACATCATTTATTTTCCGATTTTAGAATTTGTTCTCAGGATTCAATGATTTTGAAGATCTAACCTTTCTTGACCTCATCAAAAGTTTGTGACCGTCCCGAAACAGTATTTTGGCTAAAGTTTACATTTTCGGTCTCATCAGCTGCAAAAGCTTCCTGCTTTATATCACACAATAACCGAATATATGATGACCCCATTTGACCTGTCGCTCACACCTGCAAAATGTTTTGATCAATTCACTTTCCAGCCTGTTTCCAAGATTTAAAAAATTTACAATATATATATATTTATTTTTCCAGAATTTCTTACGTTCGACAATAAACAATTTTATCATCAATTAGGTTTATCGTAACAAATAATCTGCAGAATTAATAATACCACTAATAATAATTTCTTTCGCTACCGTCGTACCAATTTTAGGATTACATATTTTTTCACATACTAAAATGCTAGAGTTACATTTTTTTCACATACTAAAATGGAATTGTATATATATATATATATATATATATATATAGTTAAATTTTCCTCTATTGCAATTTATATATTGGAATGATTATACATACAGACAATCAATATGGATATAAGGATAGGATCTGAATGATAACTGTCAGTTTTATCCTTTGATGCTATTTTGGTTTGAAAATCAAATTCAAGCGTTGAGAGGACACTTATTATGCAGTGTTGATCACTATTTATTGCCCTCTCTTTCTCTCTATTTTTCTCCCACTCCTCATTCATCGATAACTTGCATTAAGGTTTGATAATATTCGATTTTTTATTTTTTCTAAACTTATAGTACACCTGAAATTGTGATTTATTATTTTCCACCCTACAACCTCTTTCCCACAGAGGCTTCTGGGTATGACGGTAAACTGCATCCGGCAGCAAGGACTCTGATTGGGAGGTTGTGAGGAGTATGGAACCACCTCTTAATTGCTGTTGTTCCTAGGTCCACCTTGACCCTGAGTTAAGGTCCCAGCTATGGGTAAATAGTTAACCACTAAACTGAGGCCAAAACACTATGAAAGTATAAAAACACCCTTTTATAGAAATATATACATAAAAATATACTTTTATTGAAAAATATACATTTTTGAAGAAAAAATTATTACCATAAAACATTTTTGAAGAAAAAAAAATTATTCCCAGCAAACATTTTTGAATACAAAGCTAAAAGATATTTTCAGTTTTCTAAAATAAAAAAAAAACAAAAACAAAAAATGTTTAAAATCTGACTAAATCAACATTCTCACTATAACCGAACATTAAAAAATATCCTAAAACTCTAACTTTTTGACATTAAATAACACACAAAGATTAATATGCCGTTAAACAAAACTCAGTTACTCACTCTTTCCCACAGACGAAGCGGTACTAGGTTCTTGTTAATATATTGCTATTTCTATATCAAATGATCAGGTCAGTTACATTCCGCCAGTGCAGACACGTCATGCAACGTCCACCGAATCGAGTCATCCTTATTCTCTTCGTATTCCAGTGGTAAGGAGGAAGTTCCCCTTAGTTTCTTTCTTACGCAGTCTAACCGAATTCCTAGATAATACTTCCTTGATTGCTACAGTTTTAACCTCTTCAAATATACAGTCATCATACATTATTTCTTTTCTTTACAATGATTTACGCACTGTACACATCCCAAGAAAAATGCGAGCATTATATTTTTAATCATTTCATCGTAAGCAATGCAAAAATCCAACTAGTTTGCAGGAGTTTTCTGTATAATAAAGAATGGTTACAAATAGTATTGAAGAAAGTATAAATGATAAATCGTATACAAGAAGATAGAAGTTGGCAATTAACCTTAGGTAGCAGTTCCACTGGCGAGGAGTGCGAGAAAAAGAACTGTTATAGTAGAAATGGCGGGGATATTTAACTATTTCAACAGTAAAATGGATGGGACTTAGATGACAATCAAGTAGAACGCTTAAATTTACACGGTCTGCGCAACAGGAAAAAAACTCGTCTGGCAAGTTACCATAAAAAATATTTCTGGAAAATACAGAGAGAAGTCACATTACGTCGTGAAGAAAGTGACTGTGTAACACTATTTCAAGATGTCTGGTATTAATTTTTATTGATTTTAAAGATGAGAAGAGATTTGCCTAAAATTAAAAAAATTACTATTATTTTTTTTCGGAAAAAGTAATAAAAATGGTAAAAATTGAAAATTACGGATTAGAAAATACAAAGAGTATAATTGCTTTTGTTGGGAGAGGTAAGCGAATTTGTTAAAGCGGGTAAACGATTCTAGTCAAAATATTGTCATTCTATTTTGAAGACTTATGACCCTAGATTAAAACTGGACCTTAGGAATTTCCAGGACGGCTGGTAGGAACAGGCAAATTATAACAGTGAGTAGGTTTTCTCCTTTCCATCGGAAAAGCGGTAGACTAAATCGAAATGGCAAAATGATATTAATTACTTTCCGAGATGGTCAGACGTATATGAAAGGACGGATTAGAAATCCCGTGCTCACTTTAAACACTTTGGTTTTGTGCCTTTTTGATAAAACTGGTGTGGAAAACGAAAATAGAAGAGAGACGAGGACCAGTGACTGAATGATACGGCCAATCTGAAATAGCCTGCCTCCAGAAAAGTGATTTGGGCCTGAGATTTTGCAAGAGACGCTCAGTCCGAATTCGAAGATTTGCAACTGAGCAAACTGAGCAACTGAGATAATGGGTCACAAATATTCACGTGCTAGTTAAGTATTAGCCAAGTGATTTTTGCAACACTTAGCTTGACTTGCTTATAATTTTGTATCCATTAGGTATATATAAATGTATATAAATCTACACTGTGGCGTTGAAGTGTTACATCTGGTTTTCATTAAATACCGTTCTTTTACGTGTCTTGTGAGAGCAGGCAATCCTGCTTTGGCCAATTCGAGATCAACAAATAAAACGCTGCCGGATTCGATCGAAGGTCAAGAAAGTTGGCTGGACTCAGTAAGGAATTGGGTTATAACTGAAGTCTTTTTGACAATTCACAATCGATTCCATTTCAGGTATTCGTTTGTATTTTGTCGGGAACCTCGAGATGAATAAGCAAAGCGCCCGACCAGATATGATAAAGATATTCCATGGATAGCGGAATGATAACTTTAAAAATGTGCAAGATCGATTGTGACGTGAAAGATTTTCTGGTCCGACACAGTGACCCAAATTTCTTAGTAGTAGATGCAGCTATAGATTGAACTTATTTTTCCACTACAACTCGATTAAAAAACTGAGGTCAAGTAGGCTCTGTGCATTGCTTTCCATGAGACGAGTATCAACCATGCTGGTGGCGGTCAGGGAGATTTCTCTATGGTGGCTAAAAGAGAGTAATTTTGTTTCAGAGACTTGAAAATTTTACAAGCTATTGTCTACCCCAGTTAATCACTGACTGGAAGTTCGTTTCAGGAGTAGCAAACTGGGAAGATTTCCTATTGAGACGAAATTAAATGGTAGTGTCATTTGTGTAAACGCTTACTTTTGAACTGATAACATCAGTAAGACCATTGATGAAGAGCAGAGACAGTGTTGGATCTAGGATAGAGCCTTGAACGACACCTGCGTTTGCGTGAAAAAATCTGGAAGCTTTCCTATTCAAAACGACTTTCATTTCTTTGTTTGATATGAACGATTAAATTAAATCAAGTAGTCATCCAGTAATAACATAGCACTGGAGCTTACTCAGAAGGCAAGACTACTAAACACTACTAAACGTTTTAATGATATCCATAGCCACATATCAAGCCATTATTATCAAGTGCCTTATTCTTGTCAGAGAGTAGGTCGAGAGAGGTGAGATGGTTAACTACATCGGAATTGTCGAATACTTTGCTGAAAGGCAGTAAGAGGCTGATAGGGTGATAAAGGAGTCAGAATGTACACCTTCTTCTATGTGTTATGTTCTTTCAGGAAGTAGTCGATCATGGCTCTCCACGTCTCCCTATCCCTGGTGGGTATTAACATGCTTTCTCCTGTTACCCCACGCGAACCCCTCTGCCATTTACTTGTTCAGACATATCAGGTATGTTACCCACAATTTTCTCTCTCTGTCTTTCCCTCTATCTAACCTGTGACTATCAGATTCTCCAAACCCTTCTTTCTCATTACATGTCCCAGGAACTTTAGCTGTCTTTGACTGATGCTCAGTATTAATTTCATTTTTGTTTCCATCCTTTCTAAAATCTCATCATTGCTCACATGTTCGATCTAAAATATAAGCATCATCCTTCTGAAGAACCACATTTCAGTTACTTCAATTTTTTCTTCATCTTTGATGAGATTGTCTAGCATTCACTGTCAAACTGAAAAACAAATATCACTTAGCAATCCAGTACTTTTTTCTTTGTTACTAGCGAAACTTTTCATTTCCTGTTACTCTACTCAGCTTTAGGAATGTGTCCTTCGCCATGCCAATTTACCTTCGGATCTCAGTGTTTCACTTTCCGTTTTCTGTTGAAACACTTCTCAGATATTTTAATTTTGCACCAGCTCAATTCAATTATTCATCACCTGTAATAGGCATTTTGGGTTCCTTTGTTTGCTGATGAACAATCATTCAGTTTTCTTGTAGTCTATTTGTAGTCATTTTTTCGACTTTTTTCTTATATTTTCTTAGGTCTTGTAGATTCCTTTCCATGTCTGCTATCAACACTGTAAGTTCTGCATATATTATGTTGTTCAGATTGTGGACACCGATGACGAATACTGGCATAATTCTAGGGTTGTCATAAAAATCTCGCTTTGCACGTTGAATAGATCCGGTCATGTATTCAAATGTAGAATCCTTGTCTTACACCACTTTGTATATTTGCTGAATCTGTTTCCTGTCTGTATGCAGGCGGTTTGCAGTCAGGGGGGTTCTTCATTATTCTAATGTTTTTCCCAAATATGTCTAGGTTGCTGAGAATTTCTATCTATTCTTTATAGTGTACTTTGGCGAATGCTTTTGCATAGTCTATAAAACATGGGTGCACATCCTTTTTATAGCCCTTTCTGAGTGCATCCTAAGCTTAAATATCGAAAGCAGGAACTACATAGATAGGTTTTCTAGCATGCAGGAAAACTGGAAGCAGAAAGGAGAATATAGCAGAGACGTGGTTCTGTGGGAAAGATAACAAAATGGGTTTCTACAGAAGGATGCTGAACATGTCACGGACATAACATACTAAAGAGGAAGCTCTATGGAAAGTGGAAACAAAAAACACTTCAACGATATTATAAATTACGCGCCGACTAAGGGGAAATTATCACCATGTAATACTTTTAATTTCGTGCATAATATAACAATGTCAGTTGGGCAGCGTCTGTATTAAAAAGATCACCGTGAACTCAAATACGAACATTTTAGTGTGCTTGGTTATCAATGTGTAGACAGTTTAGACTGTTGGGGAATATTTTAATGAGTCTAAGGGTGCTTACAATGGGGTTTGTGTTGATCAATAGTAAAGGCGATGTTACTCTTCCATTCATTTCCCACGAAGCCTCACACTGAACATGGAGGTCTACATCAAGTCCCTTGAAGAGTGAATACAGCCGTGTGTCACGTGGGTGGCTTCTAGAACATATGTCTGGTAAAAAGATACTGCATCACGCCAAACAGGCAGGAGAGCCTACTCACGGCTGTCAGACTTTTTCTGATGCCATGTCACCCCTTATTCCAGCCAATTTATTCCCCAGACTATAACTCCTTTGATTATTATGTGTGGAGTATAGTTTACCGAGAGATCAGTAAAACCACTTTGTAACACTAAAAATGAACTGTAGGCAAAGGTTATGTAAGGATTCACTAATCATTAACAAAGAAATCGTCCTTAAGAGATGCAGGAAATTCCGAAATTAACTGCAAGCCGTTGTTTAAGAAAATGACGATATTATTATATCAATTTACTCTTTAGTATTTCAAGATATTGTTGTCTAATTTTCATAAATATATCTGTTAAAGGTGATGGCATTTTCAATTATTCGTAATTTAGACAAAAATTCTTAGAGCTCTAACAATATTGATAATATTAAGAATAATGGTGTAGATCAAAATAAACACAACACTTGTACTATTGCAACCAAATACATAATAATTACAAACAAAATTTTAAAAAAAAACACTCAAAAATATAATACGTAGAAATGTTAAACCAATAAATAATAATAATCAAATTAAGCTCATCATATATTATAAAACAATTGACCTCATAGTCTTTAATAACCCTACAAGCATTCAACTACATCTTCTACAGAAAACTAATGTAGTGTATCAATTTTACATGCCCGTTCAAAAATTGTATCTCTGGTACTAATAACCGACTTCATATATTTGTTTTACTAGAACCGCGCTCTCCCTTCTCCCATTTCCTCATCATTCTCTGACCAAAAAGTAAAAAATTATTTTTTTAACTCACTGGCAGAAACAATATGTGTTTTTGGATGGAATCATGACTTGGAATAAGTAAGCCATGTTTTTTTTCACCCTAATTGGAGTAGATAGACTAAACTATCACCCGGGTTTACACTTCACCCACGTCTTTTGAACAGGTGAAGAGGCTCATCCCTTATTTCCTGTTTAGCATATGGTTTCCGGCTTTCTTTTGTCCAGTCTTCTTACTCTTAAGTAGCCCCCTGCGCATCAGTGGCGTTACCGCCTTGCTTGGGGTGATATGATTAAAAAAAAAGACTTACCTGTCATATTTCTGATCAGAGTACAATTAAACAACATTTCTTAGAAAAACATAGCCATGTTGGAAATATCAGACAGATTTTAGAACAACAAAACAATAATCCTCACTCATACGCACAGTAAAAATAACCTTCACATATTGGAGGCCAACTACATTAAATAAAAAAAAAACACACTTCATAAAATTACGTTTAAATCTGGTCATAACACATTACATTGCATTTAAATATATGATTCGGTTATTATTTTTAGCTCTCACGCGGTGTGACGTCATAGAATAGAATTACAAATTTACGAACTGCATTTGATATTTTTGGTAACTTTTATCGTTGCTTAGCAAAGTTTTATGTCAACATAATATAAAATCGTCTTTGACGGTGGATGTTTTTATGTTAATGTCCTTGTAAGCTCTCTGAAGATGGCTCATGTGAGCCGAAAGCTTAGAACCAACTTAATAAAAGAAACTTTCAAATGGTGGAGAATTTTTGTCATTATTTTCAACCTGAAATTAAAGCCAAAATAAGATGTTTAGTGCGTCTCATGATTAGCAGTATATTTAATCTTATAGTTAACTGTATATGTTTAGAAAATTATCTACTGCCTTCATACACTATATATATATCTATATATTTTAATAAATACACAAAGGTATTTCTTATAATAGAGAGAATATATATATATATATATAAAATTCTTCACTACTCAGCATAATTATTGCCAAAAAATGTATAAAATAAGAAGGCACCGTTACAGTGTGACGAGAGGTTTCATAATTGATAAAGTTTAATAAATATTAGTAAAGAGAATGAACTGAGACAACGCTGCATCGCTATTGTCTCTCTTTTCTCTCTCTTCTTCTCTCTCTCTTTCTAATGTCGTGGCTGACG
Organism: Ascarosepion bandense; assembly: GCA_037127315.1. Taxonomy (NCBI): domain Eukaryota; kingdom Metazoa; phylum Mollusca; class Cephalopoda; order Sepiida; family Sepiidae; genus Ascarosepion; species Ascarosepion bandense. The sequence continues at coordinate 1,662,657 of JBBBDQ010000219.1, forward strand.
GGATATATATATATATATATATATATATATATATATATATATATATATATATATAATTAAATAACTTATCTGCATACAGGCCTGTTTTGATGTATCACAGCTCATCAGTGCGTTTAGATATAAGTTTATATATACATATACTAAATTGTTACAGGTCAGATTTAAATTAAGTCAATAAACAGTTGTCATATGAAGTGCTAAATACATGTTTAAAAGAAAATGAAGATATAACATGTAAAGCGTTTATTTTCGTAGGGAATATGCCCGGTTACACTACTATGATTTCGACTTTCTCTTCTCTTCAGGTGAAAAGATAAAATCTATGGTAGCGTATTCGGGTGATGTTATATATATATATATATATATATATATATATATATATTCAAAATTTAAGACAGACACGTTATTCCATAGTTAAGCGAAAGTATGGGCCTATTTCAGCCGAACCATCATCAGCATCCCTATTTATTTTACAGAATATTTTATTTCTGTAAATCTGTATGTATTAATATACATATTTAGTTATTGCTTTCCTATAGAGCTATCCTACCACTTTCTGTACAGGACACTCCTTTGAATTCTTCTATATCTATACCGCATGTTTATATATATATATATATATATATATATATATATATATATAAACATGCGGTATAGATATAGAAGAATCCAAAGAAGAAATCATGTATTCGCTAAAAATATAAACATTTTTTTCCAGATATAAAGTGAATCTATTATGATTACTTAAATCTCTATTCTGACTAGTCTTCCCATATCTACAAATCAAAAACATATTGTTTCTTTTATTTAAATAAAAATCATTTTCACAACAATCATCTAACTTTGCCTGATTACGAGATAGAAATCTCGAAACATAGAAATTTCCGTGTTGCAATATATTTTAAATAACAAAAAATTAATTATATGACTACATTATGCACTACATTAAAAGCAATCGGAATCTAACAGTACTGATGAACTGTGATGCAGCGAAACAGATCTGTGTGCAGATGATTACGCTCTCACACTCTGATTGAGCACTCTGTAAGAATGGTAGACTTTGAAAAACAGTAGCTACTCTGGCATGTAAACATCGCTCATTTAGTAATGAATTAGAGCACTCTGGCTATTGGGCATGTATAATGATAATATACACGCTAAAAAGTCTGCATCCCTCTAACGAGCGCCCATAGCCCAGAGGTAGAATCGCTGACTGACGCCAATTCGTTCGGGTTTCAATCCTGGGTTAAATGCAATCGGAGTCTAACCGTACTGATGAACTGTGATACAGCGGAACAGATCTGTTTGCGGATGACTATATATATATATATATATATATAGTAGAACCTTGAATAAGGTCTCGCTGATTTTCAATTAAAAGTTCTGTTTTATTTACAAAAAGTAATAATGTTTATCGATTTCAACTACATTTTCAAGTTATTTTTCAGCAATTATTCGTTTTGTAGGGTGACACATAACTCAAGCGCATGGGATCAGAAATATCAGATATATGTATGTAATTTATACCGCTTACTAACTCCTTGCATACTTTGATGATAACCTCATTAAGTAAGTCGCTATCTGGGAAAATGTATTAAAGGAGATTTTTCCTCATATTTTTCATATTTGCATTTTTTTAAATAAATTCAGCAGCTGTAAGGTGAGTGTAAAATTGCGACAAAACTGAGTTCATTTAAATTCTAATGACTTTCTTTCGTCCATTTATTGGGGGGAAAAATTCAATCAGTGTTTAAATAGATTGCGCTCTTTTCAAGTTATTTATGGCATTCGTCTGTTTCCAGCGTCCACTGATAAAGACCCTATCTGTACCTCAAGGCTAAATGTTGCGAACTGTGCCATAAACTGTACGACATTACCCTTGTATTTAAAAGCTAATATATTGAAGTTAATAATCCCATTCTGTGTGTGTGCGTGTAAGCGTTTGAATCCCTTCAAATTAACTCACTCTCTCTCTTTATTTATATATATATATATATATATATATATATATATATACTCGTGAGATGTCTCTGTGTGGAGGAAAACACTGAGAAAGATTGTGATTCCAAATAAATATCGATTTAACATGGAATCAATCCGTGCACCAACTCCGGCAGAAAATTACACAAGGCCAGCATTAATGTGTTCCTCGAGTATTTTGGGACTACGAACAAAAGCACTAACTAATTCGGCACTCTCTCTTTTGGGAAAGAATCAGGATCCAAAAATTAAACTTTGACCTCCTTCTTGAGAGTGCGATTGTTTGAGACACGAATCATATTATCGAGGACTGCACAATAAACGCGGTTTTCGATTTAGTCCGACACCCACTTGAACGGTATATTGCACAAGTTTAACTTCAAATTGTGAACCACAACCAAGCGTAACATAAAACACATAATTACTCCCGTCAGACACGTAGATTCCCTATTCGGTGAGCCTCAGGCAAAATAGTTTAACCTGAGACTTCGGTGATAGAAGAGATCGTCTGGAGGAGAGGGATTATGAGTCTGCATAAGGAATGCAGCCTTTAAGTCTTTATTTATAGCTCAGAACCTAGTATAATGACCAGCATATAATAGCAATAACTAAGCATTCAGCTTTAAAAATTGTGATTAAAATCTGCTGTGATCTGTTTAAAATATACAATTATATTGTTGGTGATATGTCTCGGAAAGGGATACATATATCATTTGAGGTAGTTAAACAGTTTAGGCAACTGCAACCGGTAGGTCAATCGAGTAAGAAGACGTAATGGACGGTACTCGTTGTATGCCGTATCCTGAGACGTAGGTGTAGTCAATGAAGTCTCTAGTCGAAGACGTATACACCTCTAGTCGTATAGACGTATGGACGTAGATCTCTATACGTCCTCGCCCTCGTCTGTATTTATGGCTGACACAGTGACACATTACTGTGAGGAGGAAACAATGTGCATGTATATTCGTTATATATTTATTACATCAGCTGGTGATATTTTATAATTACAATTTCTTATTTATTTAAATAAAGTGATTTTCTCCCTTAAAATAATAACTCCCACATCATTTAGATCACAAGTCAGTTAAGTGCCATACGTGATACGCGCTTGGGCGATCATGTCTCGAAAGAGACTTGACTGACTGGGCAGAAGATTATCCCGCAGTAGGTTGCCATTGCTTTCTGCGGTAGACTGGTTGCCAGCCAAAGCTATAGAACCCAATCTGTCCTGTTATTTGACCCATAACTGGAAGGAAGATACGGATTAATACCTTTCCCAAGGGTATTTGCGCGTATACGATTGCAACGAATTCAACTGGAATTCGAACTCGGCTCCCCGATTTCTCGTTCCGAGTCGGTATCCACTGGACCACAAGGCACATTCATTTAGATCACAGTGTTTGATATAATTGGATGTTTGATAGGAAGGAAGCAATAATTATTATTGCATCGTAAATTTTTAAAATCTAAAATTATTCAAAAATCTATTGTATTATAACGCATCTCTTGCAGTGTTATTTAGAGCAGAATTTTCTTTTTCAACTGCAACAAACAATTGTTTTTGTTCACCATTTCATTTGCTTTTTAAAAACTTTATTTTTTCCAATTATTTCTCCTTCGTTTTAGGCCCCTTCCCAAAGTGGCGCCATTTTATTTAATATATACTTCAAACGAAACCCTTTATTATAAAAAAAACTTGAAAATCATTTAACACCCGAAAGAGAAAACTGCTGACCGATGACGTAACATTAGAATAAAACCATATTATAATTATAAACGTAAATTTATATATATATATATATATATATCATGAGATATTCGTGTGACTATCTACAACGTTTTTTTTTCTTCCTCCACGAGCGAGTTAATAACGGCAAACGCGTTCAGGAAATTTCATTGCCGATACAAACTGCAAAGAGGAACGATCGTTTTATTTACGTCTTTATGAGAATATACAAGAGGGACAATCAACAAGTTTATCTTTATACCCTGCCTGGTGGCAAACGTTGCTGGTGGCGCCAGGGATGGCGGTCCCGCCATAGCCACCGAAACCGTGACATCACCCCTGGTCGGCGGCTGATGAAGACAGGGTATTGCACGTGCTAACACACGTTTTATGTTACAAATATCCCCTCTCAACTGTTGAAAGGGTAAAAACTAGTGAATTTACTAAAATTTATGAGTCATTATTTCTTTTAGTCGTTTTAATAATCTGTACAAATAAAATTTACCAACATTTAGACAAAAATAATTCCGGAGAAATAAAAGAAATGGTTAAATAATCAGTTCCTTTACTCCTGCGTTTTTACATTGCAGTCTTATTTGTTCAGGTTCTTCATGTGTGGCGCCCAGATACTTTTATTCATCTATTGATCATTTGCTTCAACCTGATCTTGAAATAGCTCTTTTAGTTGCCGTCTTTATTATTGTGGTGCTAATCATTTTCTTCCTAGCAATATTACCATTTCACTAGCATATTAACTTAATATTTCTTTTAGTATGAAAAGCGATTGGGACAAAAACTGCTATTTATTCAATACCGGAAGTAATCAATTATTTATGGATATCACTTAACGATCAAAAATTATAAAGCAAATGGGAAATCCGCTGCTAGGGCCCGGAAGTTTTTCCCGTCTGAATCTATCCTGCACATATATAAATCTACCATCCGCCCGTGCATTGAATACTGCTGCCACATCTGGTCGGGTTCCCTTGCTATTCTCCTCGGGGTTCTTGACAAAATACAACGGAGAATCTGTAATGTAACCGATACCGATTTGGCAGCCCGGCTGCACTCACTCTCTCACCGGCGTGACGTGGTTTCCCTGTGCCTCTTCCTATAAATACTTTCATGGGCTTCTGCTCCAATGAAATTAGATCACTAGTGCCACCTAGGTACGAATTTGCACGAGATATTAGGTTAGCAAATAGGTCCCACACTTTTATAGTGAAACCGATGAAATGTAACCGCAATTTCTACTCCAACAGCTTCTTTTCTCGCACTTCCCGCCTGTGGAATTCCCTTCCACATACCTGCTTCCCCGACAGCTACAATCCCCAGGAGTTTAAATGTAAGGTCAATAGACACCTCCTAGCATATTAACTCGCATTCATTCTCTCAAACACTCTTCTCATCAACATCCTTACCCCTCTATCGCCCCCCTCCTTCTGCTATTTCCTATATCTAACCACTATTTCTCATCACCTTCACCTATGTAACCCTCTGCGGAATAGTGACAGTGGAATGCCTTGCTTGGGGTGAAATGATTAAAAAAAATTCAACGGCTCCTTGCTTTCTATTTTAGTTACGAATTCTTTATCCCCGTTTTATAAACGTAAACACAAATAAAAGCTTTAAGTACTAAAAATATTCAGTAAAATGTTTCTAAATTTTAGTCTCAGCATCATTCACTCTTTCAACGTCGACACGTGGCTTCCAGTTGTCATTTGAAATATTTAAATAGTAATTGTTTTGATGTTCGTTTTTTAATTTTTTTTTTTCGCCCAAAAATATATGAATGTCGGCATGTTGCTACATTGGCAAGTAGTTCTCACCGTTTTTCTGTTGAACTAGCTAAATGAAACCTCACCTTCTTCTCTAACAGTATCTTTCTCACATATCCCGCCAGTGGGACTTTCTTCTGGTTTCATGCTTACCTAGTAGCTTCTTCTTCTTCTTCTTCTATGTGACTTGTCCCTTCAGGGCGTAGGCGATCATGGCCTTCCACGTTTTCCCTATCCCTGGTGGCTCTGAGCACGCCTTCTCCTGTTACACCATGCAATCCTCGTTCCGTCATCCACCTGATTAGGTCTTCAAATATGTTATCCATTGCTTTCCTCTGTCTCTTTTTCCCTCTATCTGGCCTGTTAGTATCAGATTCTCCAAGTCCTCCTTCCTCATTGCGTGTCCCAGGAACTTCAACTGTCTCTTCCTGATGTTCAGTATTAATTTCCTTTTTTGTTTCAATCATTTCCAAGACCTCATCATTGCTCACATGTTCAATCCATGATATTCGCAGCATCCTTCTGTAGAACTATATTTCAGTTGCTTCAAGTTTTTCCTTCATCTTTGATGATATTGTTCAGCATTAACTGCCAAGCTACAATCTTCAAAAATATAAATGCAACCTCACTCGCCGTCTTCACTCTGCTTGAACCCTATTCGTTTTTTTTTGTCATCTCCTCAACCCACCTCATTCTTAGTCTTCTTATTCTCTTTCATTTTCACTCTCTGTAACCTCCTGAATTCTAGTGTCATTATTGCCTTTCTGGCAGCGAAAAAACTAAAAAAATATAACAGTATGTCACTGTAAAACAAACACTCCATAGATTCTGAGGCATGATTTTTTATTTACATAGACGCTGAAATTGGTAAAAACCGAAAAGTTATTTATATGCTAATATAAATATGATATTCAATTTTATTATCACATTTTGTCACATATTTCTCGGAATAAATACGATTATATATGTTAATGGCAGCAATTTGATACCATTTCATGGCATTCGAAAATATTTAAACCAAAGGAACTATTGTATCACTGCACATAATATTTTATGTTTCGCAAATGTCTACATTTCTTTATTATATCATTAAAAGTTTTTTTCTTTACTTTGGCCGTATCTATCTATCTAAACTTATTTATAAATGGAATTTTGTCTGTGTGTATATATGTGTGCGTCTGTGTGTGTCGGTTACCTATAGACTCAGAAATGGCTGAACCGATTTTCTTGAAAATTTACACAGTTGTACTATAAGCGTCTGCGAATGTTCTTAGCTAGGTTTTGTGTCGAAGTACCCCCGATAAATATCGAAAACCGATAATCGAAAAAATCGGGTTATAGAAGGAGTGGTCCGATTTTAATCAAATTTGATACACTCATAGACAAAAACATAAGAAATAATATTCAGAAGTTTCCAGGTTGCAGGTCTTACAATAGTGCAGAAAATCGACAATATATATATATATATATATATATATATATATGTATATATATATATATATATATATATATATATATATATATATGAAAAGGCAAGATGTTTGTGTATGTGTCTGTTTATCTTTCTGTATGTCTCTATTTTTTCAGCCCTTTTATTTTAGTTTTTGCTTCGGGTTTGGCTCTAATTAGGTATAATTGTAGTTCTTAGTCTCAGTCATGATACCATTTAATCGGAGGACTTATTTAGCCTTCAAAATTCAGTTTACGATGAAAAAACATATTTGATATCGATACCAGGAAATCAAAATTTGGCTTACATCGATTCATTTTTCTTTGAGTCTACGATTTCGCATCAACTGGAAACAACAATTGCTATTAGTTGTTCATGCCAACGTTGAAAGAGTCTGAGCTCCAGGACCATGGACTAGTTTTAAAGCTTTCATTACACCTGAGCAACGCCGGGCTATTCTGCTAGTATATATACACTCCCGATCAAAAATTGAAGACCACATAAAAATCTTTAATAATAATTTTTTTTTACGGATAGATTTTAAACTTCTCCCACTTAAGGTTACCAATACTACAATCTAATAGGTTATGGAAACAAAAAGCTACATTCCAAACATTTTATTTAGAAATTTACATTTTTATAAAATGAGGCGATTTACACATTATCAAAATTATAAGACCAGGGGTATGAATTGTTAGATCTATGGTAATTCCAATGTTTTTAGTTCAGTTAGAGATTAGCAATCACTGCATAAAGGTGTTACCATGCCTAAAGCAAGCAAACTTACCGAAGTTGCGCGTTCTCAAATTCTAGAATTCTATAAGCAAGGTTTGTCACAGCGGTCGATTGCAGCTAAGGTAAATCGCAGTAAAACTGTGATTTGCAACTTTCTAAAGAACAGTGAGAATTATGTAAAAGAAAAATCCTCTGGTAGGCCCCAAAAAAATTTCTCCTGCATTGAGTAGGAGAATAAGACCGGTTGTTATGAAAGACAAGGGACTTTCGTCCAGTCAAATTAAGGCAGTCACAGAAGCTGATTGCAGTCCCGTAAACCATCGGATGACACTTACGACAAAAAGGCATGGTAAATAAAAAGCGTAAACAAATTCCTCGGCTGCTTCAACGTCACAAGGTGCACGCTTAAAGTTTGGTCATTAATATCAAACAAGGGACGTTGAGAAGTGGAAGAAAGTCCTGTTTTCTGATGAGAAAAAAATTCTATCTAGATGGGCCTGATGGCTTCCAACGATATTGGTATAACAAAAACATGCCTCCTGAAATTTTCTCCACACGTCATAGTGGTGGAGGGGCTCTAATGGTATGGGGTGCATTTTCTTACAGAGGGACGATGGAGCTCCAGGTGGTGCAGGGTCGTCAGACAGTGGCTGGTTATGTTAGCATGCTACAAAAAGCATCTTTGATGATGGAGGGCCATCGTTTGTGTAGGGATAATGTTGCAATCCACACTGCAAGACGGACCTTGACCTTTCTACAAGAAAATGGTGTCCATTTCTTGGGACATCCTTCATGCTCACCAGACTTGAACCCATTTGAAAATGTTTGAGGATGGATGACCAGAGATGTTTATCGAAATGGCAAACAATATTCAACAAAAACTGAACTTCGTGAAGCCATCTTCAGAAGCTGTAGCAACATCCCACGCACCTTAATGGAAACGCTTATTTCTAGCATGCCTGACAGAATTTTTGAAGTCATCAAAAGCAGTGGAGGTAGAACTCATTATTAAATTTGGTTGTTGAATGTTTTCATACAATTCTCATAGAATTTTTGTACAATTTCGTAGAATTTTTGTCTCTGGTCTTATAATTTTCATCATGTGTAAATCGCCTCATTTTATAAAAATGTAAATTTCTAAATAAAATGTTTGGAATGTATCTTTTTGTTTCCATAACCTTTTAGATTGTCGTATCGGTAACCTTAAGTGGGAGGAGTTTAAAATCTATCCGTAAAAAAAAAAATTATTTTTAAAGATTTTTATGTGGTCTTAAATTTTTGATCGGGAGTGTATGTATGTACCTTGCGTTTTTCATGGCTTGTTTATATGGGCTTTCTAAGTTTGACAATATGTCTGTATTATTTGAAAAAGAATTTGGCTCATAAGATTATACAACCGTTTAATGAATGTTAATACTTTGTTTTATTCATAGAAATATTTGAAATAATAATGATGATTAACATGATTTTCTTTCTTAAATGTCAAAGCATACTGTAATTCTCAGTCAGAACTAAAGGCTTTTTTAAAATATGCCTTATTGATAAATTATTAACAATTTCATTCAACCAATAAACACAAGAAATATTTTATAAGATGTTAGTTTACTTCTTTCAACCTGACCATAATTTATTTTAACATTTTTTCAAATATCTATCTATCTATCTATTGAAAACAACAAAGACATTTTCTTTGAATAAAAATTCCTACTTTAGTATATGGCTGGAGAAGGAGATGAATTTATGCCTTTTCTGAAGTGCATTCTTGCGTAAGTGAATGTAACTCGATTAAAATTCGAGAGGATTTTGTCTCGACACATAATCATGGTGAAAAGCTGGTACAGATTAGTAAGGCTATATCTTTCGACATTTTAAACCCACGGTCAATTTTAAGAAGCTTGCTTTATTTTTGTATAAAGATAATACGGTGTAGATTTTTTCTTTTTTATAAATTTTGTCACTTAAAAATATAGTTGCAATAGCTTTAGGAAAGTTCTTGTAATTTGTCATTTTAATTAATTTTTTCCCTTCTTAACGTCGTAATTCCATACTCCGCCATCCATTTGATCATACTCGTCAGGCAGGTCACTAAATAGTTCTCACGGCCCGTATTGCTTTCAATATTGCATTTGAGCGTCAAATTCCTAATTCTCTTCCCTGAACATTTATTGTAGAAATCTCAATAGCTTTATTCTTCTAAATACAGGGCTTTTTTTAGTGATACTGTCAGCATCTTTCAGACAAAACCACAATTTCTGTTATCACTTTTCAATCTATGACAGAATTTTCCATTATATTGTTAGATTGATATTACATAGTTCGATGTTTTGTTTTTCATTCTAATGAAAGTGTAGTGAGCAACGATAAAAATAAAATATAAAAATTAAATATATGAACAAGAAAACAAAAACAATACAAATTAGTGTGCAATGTCAGGGTTGACCACCAGAAATCTCCCAGGGATACCAATCTATGCGCGACATGGCACTGCAAGAACTCAGATATTATTCAACAGTTGATTAGAGCAGCCTCTCAAGACTCTGCGCAAGAGTTCCGCTCCCTACTTAACTGTCCAAAAGCAGCAACCAGAAAATTGTCAACCGTTTAACCTGCAATGGGTCCTGACCACTCATTTGTCTCTTTCTCACCAAGGTGACGTGGATTCTTTCTATCTTGTCTACGAATATTTTCGTGGCAACGGCTTTGATGAGGTTTGTTTTACACGCATGCCCCGACCACTTTGATTTATAATTCCTGCAAGATTACCGTTGAAATAGTTAACCGCCACTTCTAGACCAACATTTTTTATCGTACTTCTCGCCTATGAAACTCCCTTCTGTTTACTAGATTCAAATGTAAATGCAACGTCAGTTGTTATCTTTTATCTTCTTAAATCATTTTTTATCCTTTCTTAAACCTTGTACTCAGTTTTTTTTTCTCACTGTGATCCCCTGCGCACTAGTGGCGGCCTCGCCTTGTCTGGGGTGAAATATATAAACAATTCTAACGATTTTCTTCACAGCCCTTTTTTCTTTCTTTCTTTCTTTCTTTCTTTCTTTCTTTCTATGTGAAATATCTGAACTAGGATGGCTGTAAAACGCCGGAAATTTGACTCCTTATTTGTGAGTGAAAAATACAACAATCTTGAAGGCTCCACGTATAAATTCTGTTATCAAAAATGAAAAAGGAAGGAACGCCGTAAAAAAAAAAAATTCACAATAAAAAATTCACAGAAAGAGACTGTTGATGATAACAAAGGACTCACTCATGACTCTAAAGAAATTAAATAGTAATTTCATACCCTTGACTCAGTTCGTTATATTCCAAAGATTCTAGTAAAGAAAATCTAACCAACACAACCTAACCAAAATTATGATCTCTCGACTGAAAATTCGTACCACAAAATTTTCTCAACTCTTATTATCTTAAGTTTTGAAATGCATATTTTACTGTTTACCAGCTTCTTCGGATTTTTGTGCCAGATTTTTGTCATCTATTATAACTGTTTCCAACCAGATAGTTAAATTTATGCGCACGCTCAAGTTATCTATCTATCTATTGAAAACAACAAAGACATTTTCTTTGAATAAAAATTTCCTACTTTAGTATATGGCTGGAGAAGGAGATGAATTTATGCCTTTTCTGAAGTGCATTCTCGCGTAAGTGAATGTAACTCGATTAAAATTCGAGATGATTTTGTCTCGACACATAATCATGGTGAAAAGCTGGTACAGATTAGTAAGGCTATATCTTTCGACATTTTAAACCCACGGTCAATTTTAAGAAGCTTGCTTTATTTTTGTATAAAGATAATACGGTGTAGATTTTTTCTTTTTTATAAATTTTGTCACTTAAAAATATAGTTGCAATAGCTTCAGGAAAGTTCTTGTAATTTGTCATTTTAATTAATTTTTTCCGTTCTTCGGAATTACCAGCTTCTTCGGATTTTTGTGTCAGATTTTTATCATCTATTATAACTGTTTCCAACCAGATAGTTAAATTTATGCGCACGCTTAAGTTTCCAATTTATACCCCCCATTTTAGCCTGTCCCTTTTCTAACAACCATACATTCTATTATATTACAACTGATGGTTAGTCCTTTCATTGTTTTTCTTTTTTTTTCATTTTTTTTTTTTGGTCCTTTGCTATATTTTACATTTGCCGGTATTTTCTGCTATCAACAGAAGATCATGTACTTATATTCTCAAGAATGTATCTTAAGATAATAATTTTTGATAGATCTTCCAGTTCTCTAAAGAAAACCTCGGTGTATAGAATGAACCCGATGAGATCATAGGCAACACATCACAATAAGGTAGGTAACTTGCTGGGGAAAATGGTTATTAATAATCCCTCTCAAGGAAGCTATTCCTCAACGCTTTTAAATTAATAATATTATCTTCCCGGATTACTAATGACGTTCACCTTTTATTTTTGTTATGTTCCTTTCGCCGTTATTAATTAGTTCTAACATGGTTTAACGAAAAAAGAATTGTAATAGGGATGAAGGCACTTAGTTGATTATTTCTATGAAACAAAAAAACATAATGGATACTGCTGACATGTCATTTTATGTAGGAAATAAAAGAATAAAACACTAACAGTATTTATTAAAATGTATGAATCCCAATCGTTCAATGCCTGGTTACTAATTATGTGTGATCTGTTGGATTTTTGCACGCTATCACCAGAAAAAAAGGAATACGAAAACTCATGTTTCTCCGGAGAAGGTTTCATCAACTTAAACAACAGAAAAATAACTGAGCTTTTAATGAAAGACATTGAGCAGAATGATTGAAGGAAATAAGAGATGATAATTAATACACAAAGATATATATATATATATATATATATATATATACAAACACGTATAAGACTTATATCTATATCTATATATATATATACAGGCACACATCCAAACACTCATATATATATATATATATATATGTGTGTGTGTGTGTGTGTGTGTGTGTGTGCGCGTAAGTGTGTGTTTGCATACAAAACGCGATGGGTAAATTGTTACCAGTTTATATTGACAATTAGTAGCATGCACGTTATTTGTTTTGCGATTTTATCAAGAGCACAATATAGTAGGTTCAGTTGGGCACTGTCTGTGTGCAAAAGATCACCATGGCGCAATATACTTTGCCAGAAATTTTGAAACGGCAAGCTGTACTGCTTGACATTTGCACCAGAAGAACCAGTATGAACATTTCAAAGTGGCGACAATCTGGGGACAGTGAAGATGATTGAGAAAGAGTTTGATGCGTCTATTGGTTATTACGAAGGTGTTTTGTGTGATCACTGGTAATGGTCACGTTATGCCCCTATTCTTCTATTCACATGGCTTGAAAATCAACAGGGGGCCTAATTCAAATGACTTGAGGAGGTAGTGGTGCTCTGAGGTAAGAGGTTGGCTGCTGGAAGACCCTATGTCTAGCAACAGAACAATGCGTCATGACACACAATCAAGGGAAAACAGTCATTGCTGTGAGACAATTTCTGCGACCACATCACCCCTTACATCTGGCCACCTAATTCCCCAGATAGTAACCCCCTTGATAATTCTGTGTGAGGAGAAGTTGAGCGGGAGAACATGAAAACTCTGTGTAACACCAAAGATGAACTGAAGGCAAGGATTATGGAAGCATTCATCGACTTAAATAGAGAAACCCTCCAGAAGAGACGAAATAGATTCTGAAGAAATCTGGAGTTCTTGGTTGAAGCTAATAGCAATTTTATTGAAAAAATCACTCCTTAGTATTTAGTGTTTCAAGTTATTTTTTAACAATTTTGGTAAATATATCTGTTAAAATGAGATGTTAATGTTATTTTTATTTTTGCTTCTTCTGGATTACTGTTTATCCATCGCAAACTTTTTGTATATATATATATATATATATATATATATATATATATATATATAAACGAGATTAACCTTTCGACGGAAGGACAAATGGTTTAAAAAAAAGAATGAGCTTAGTACATGAACGTCATTCGAAAGTGTTCGGACCGAGATCAGCAGGAAGCCTAAAGAAAAAAAACCGATACGAGTAATCATCTAACAGAAAGCGCTCAATACAGAAGTAGAGCGAAATAAGTAGATAACGCCTAATGAGCCAGAGAAACCTACCTAGATTTCACCTGAACGGATCGTAAGGCAAAGCTGGCTAAATAGGAGACAAAAAAAAACGATATAGAAACTGTTGCATGCCAAATTTGGAGAAAATAATTAGTGGGATTAATAAGAAAAAAGATCGTGAAAATACACGCATTAACACACGAGGTTGTAATTGTACGATTAAGAATAGTTGTCCCTTACAGAGTAGATATCAGCAGGAAAGCGTAGTTCATCAAATTAAAATTTATAAAAACACGGAGGACACTGACCCCAAAATATACATAGGAGCTACACAGAATAAATTTAAAAAAAAGCTATTATAATCATACTAGTAGCTTCAATAGCGAAAAGTCTAAGCATAGCACTACATTTCCACTTACGTATGGGCCATTAAAAATGAATTTAATAGACCCTGTCTTGAAATGGGAGATACTGAAGTGAGATACGCTAAATATAAAACTGTTCAGCAATTTTGTAGGCTATGTACAGAGGAAAAACTAGCTATAGCTTTGTATAAACAACCGAATAATTTATTGAATTCCAAGACGGAAATATTGAATAGGAAGCCCTGGCTGTTGGATTAGGTTCTATTATCGTGGGATAATACTTTTTTGCTTTTGTTTTTGTTTTACTTTTCCCCCCTCTGTATAAAAATTTAAAATGATTAAATTTTTTTCTGAAATAAAGTTGTTCCTTGTGTTGTTACCTCCTTTCATGGTCACGTGGGTTCTCTTAATTTCCTTCTTTTATGTCGTTTTTTCGTCTCATGTTTAGCCAGCTTTCTCCGACGATCCGTTTAGGTGTAACCTAGGTAGGTTTGTCTAGCTCATTAGGTGTTATCTACTTATATATATATATATATATATATATATATAATTATTATTATTAATTGTAAAACGTACCAAGCAAACAGTATCACTGATAATGACTAAAATCATTAAGTTCCTCCATTTAACAAAACGGTAAATTTAGTCGTCAATCCCAAAAGGTAATGCCAAATGGGAAGAGGGGATTCAAAAAAAGAAACAAAGCAAAAGCTGTGTTCGAAAGAAAAAAAACCCAAGGCGAAAACCTTAACAGTAAAGAGCTCAATACGAAAGTAGAGCAAAGATATATATATATATATATATATATATATATATATATATATATATATATATTGTTTAGTTAATGTAATAGGTTAGGTATATCGTGTGGATATGACATGGATATATAAGAAAAGCATCATTAATTTAACCGATATATATTTATTGTTTAGCCAAAAAATTTTGGAAAGGAACGAATCCAAGAACTTCTAAGAAGATACACACGATCGTTCCACTGAGAGGCAAACCCATCGGTGATTTTTTTTTTGTAACAATAACTATTAAATTATACATTCAATCTCGCTTCCTCAGCAAAGATCAAAATCAAAAGTTTATTGCAAATATTAAACAAAATTCATATTCTGGAATCTCACTCAAAATAGTTCCATACACAGGAATTTGCATTAAAAGAAACAAGAAAGTAAAAACAAAAAATAAAGGGATAGAAAGTTAAGAAAAAAAAATTCAAACCGAGGAATATCAAGTATAATATAATAAGATAAACACCTAATGATTGCTAAAATGCATAAAACTCCAAGTCATGTTTAAACTTAGTATATATGTATACACACGCACACACAAACACACACACACACACACACACATATATATATATATATATATATATATATATATATATATATATATATATATATGAGCAAATCAGAAAAAAAACGAAAAGTGAGAACCCTTTTTATTGACTATTCATTTTGATTCGCCAGGATTAGTTAGACTGAAGACAAATCTATACGTATGTTTTTTATATTAAAAAAATTAATATATATATATTTTTTTTACCAGTTTTGCCAATAAACATTAACGATTTTAATAAAAGATGTCTGATTTATACACATTATATCCGTAGTTATGTATGTGTGTGTGTGTGTCTGTGTGTATGTGTATATCTGCATCTATAGTAGACATTGCGTTTTGTGATTTTGCGCATTTTGATTTGGAAAAGTTTTTACGTACATACCGTTTGTATTAGATAAACATATGTACGATTCTTCAAGAATGGATTCAATCGAAATTGGTTATCTAATATAATGTGATCGACGTGTAATATTGTTAGTAATATTGTTATTATTAAGTTATTTATTAAGCTTTCAAAGTACTTTCATCTTAAGCAATTACGTTTTTTTTATTACTGTGGCATTAATAAAATCAAAGTTATGACCAGTTTTGGGCCTGTTTATTAAAAAAGATTATTAATGGTTGTCTGAACGTAAATATCTTTTGTGCTCGCAGATTTAGATCACGTGATATTTCCAATACATACACATATTTGAATTGTAAACAAGTTATTTGTTAAATTCAGGTATTTAAATTACTGTTGAATTTATTTGTTTTCCTAATTACACTCAAGATTCAAGTTAGCTAGATGAATATTTATAAGCGTTTCTAATTTTTAAAAACTTCATGTTAGCCTAATGAATATTTATTAGAATTTCTTTGATTTAAATATTTTGACAAACTAACAATGTTTTTATTCCTGTTTATACATATTCTTTTGTTATATAAAATAATATAATAACGAGACACGTCGGTTAAGATTAACCTTCCATTTGATCAACAGAAACACACACACACACACACACACACACACATATATATATATATATATATATATATATATATTCATGTATTAATATATATTTTTTTTTTTTACATGACCTAAATGCACCAGTTACAGCTTTGTTCAAATCAATTGAAACAAAACGAATAATGTCATCGTGGGTCTTTCACACTTTCTCTGACCTCGTATGCGTCGTCACTAGGCGCTGTTTTTCTCTTCCGACTACATTCTAATTTATGTTCCGTACTGATTGATCTATATTGTTTCTTTGCCTTTATGATACAAATGACACTTGAAAGGCTGGCACAAACAATATCCGCGATCTGTTTGTAAGGTTTGCCGGCGTATTCATGCAGCGTTACAAATTTCTTAAGCTTCGTTGGAAAAACTAATCGAAAACTAATCGACAGTCTGGGCGTGATAAAAATCTGATGCACTCACGGATAACACAACATTTTTTAATGGCAAACATATTTCATCATGCAACCAGAAAAATAGATTCATATTACTACACGCCACTGCAAAGGACGTAATGTGAGGTAAAAACAGAAATAGATATTACACCCTGTCTCTTCAGCGAGTCTCAAACAGCTTCTATCGTGAAAAAAATAAACCTAATGCATTTGTTTCAGTTAATTACCACAAGGGTATATATATATATATATATATATATATATATATATATAATTCCAGGTGAAGAGGGCTCAAGGTTTTATTATTTTAAATGCCCCGGCATTTATATCATTATGAACAGTGCTCAATATAATAAATATGATAGAGTTTAATATAATTATATAATTAAGAATTAATTGTACATTGCCACACGGAAAATTCTGTTTCTTGATAGATTCTCTTCATCAGGCAATGTTTGAGCGAAGATTCATTCTGGGATTTGGCCACATAATACATCATGACCTACTTTCACTTTTTTTTCTTTTTTTCTTTTTTTTCCCTTCCCTGATCTTACTTTTCTTCTTTCTTGTTTTCCCTCTTTAACGGTCAAGATATCAATCTGCCTTTAACCTAATATTATCATTTTCCTTTTTTTTTTTTTCAGTTTTATTGTCTTTCATGTGATATGCCCATTTAGTAACAAGACTTTCCTTTTCATTTTCTTATCATTTTTGGTCTCCTAGTTGTATATTTCTTGAAATCTTTGATTTATAAATAACATTTTTATTCGTCCTTTGTATGGTTAACTTCCTGTTCTCCTTATACAATCTTTCTAATTTATTTATTTGTAAAAAATTTTTATATAAATAATTTTATGTTTCAGTTTACTTTATTTGGATAGTTAGTAACTATGTTCTTTAAGCACTTGTTGGTTCTATGCATGTTATTTAATTTAGATTTTACCCATTTTCTAATGTGAACATTTTTCTTATTGCGTTTATTGAATGGATTTTTATACTTATGTGATTTAATAATAGTTTTTCTTATATATATATAATGAACCATGGCTTATTTATGGACTTACATTTTTAGCTTCTTTTAGGATTTTCCAGTTTATTGTGGGTGTTTTATTTTTGTGTACTTTAGATATCAATGATATTTGGATAGGGATATGCTATTTTTGTATTTTTTTATTATTAAATGAAGAGGTGTGCTGGTAAATCCGCCGTTACGTGTATTTTTAGTACTCCCTATATAGATTTTGTATATTATTTAGATTTTCCTTTGAAGATATTTCCCATTGGTAGACGATTAATTCCGTTCGGCATCAATCGTTAGTCTAAATTGTTATTTCCTTTTATAATCAGTTATTATTATATGTATATTCTGTTATTTTATGTTATATATGTGTGTGTGTGTCTGTGTGTGTGTGTGTGTGTCTGTGTGTGTGTGTGTATAATAACAAAGTGCGAGAAGCCGAGGACGTTTTGTTTAAAGTTTAGATTTATTGTTGTTAATATTATTAATATTACTTATTTTCTGTATGATATATTAAGTGTCTATAATACTTTTTAACCGCAATTTAATTTTTTCATATTAGAGCACAAATTTGAACTGACACCTTTTGATGAATTAAATTTTAACGAAAGATCTTTTCGATGTGATTTCGAAGTGATACTATGCTTTTAGAAACCATTGTAACAGCTATTACAATAAAAAGCTCTATTCTGTATCGAGCACTCTTTATAAAAGTAAATGCTTGAACAGTGTGTTTAAATCTACATGATCTTTCACTTTCTTACTATATATATATAGCGAACTCTAATAGTTTATTAATTAAATCCAAGAACATAATGTCAAACTAAAAGTTGGTTGCTCAAATATAATGAGGCACGATCATATATCAACATATTTATTAATTATGACGAGCATAAACCCAGACAAATAATTACAATAAAGAATTGCAACTTAAATAAAATAAAATTTCACCGCAGTACTTTGATAATTGTTTTTAATGAGACTTGCATAAAAGAGATATTACTGCATAAATGCATAATTATATATATATATATATATATATGTATATATATATATATAGTCATCCGCAGACAGATCTCTTTCGCTGTATCACAGTTCATCAGTAAGTTAGACAGCCGATTGTTTTTTACCCAGGATTGAAACTCGAGCGAACTGGTGTCAGTCGGCGACTCTACCTCGGAGCTACGGGCGCTCGGTAGAAGAAGGCAGACGTTTTAGCGTGTATATTATCATTATAAACGCCCAATAGCTGAGAGTGTTCTAATTCATTGCTGAATGAAAGATGCGTGGATGCTAGAGTAGCTACTGTTTGTCAAGATTTACCATTCTTCCAGCGTGCTCAATAAGGATGTGAGAGCGTGAATATACAGTAGCAAATGAAACAAACTTCAAATCTATGTTGTATTTGCCTTCTCCGCAAAAAAAAAAAATCCTTGAAACAATGAGAACTGTCGGATAAGTGAATATTTAATGTTAGTTGATATATGGAATGCACTATATCTTGATATCGACTATGCTAAATATAAAAATATTTAAACCAGGGATTTCTTTCAGCATAACACAGAATCTTAATATACAGATAAATGCATACATAAAGCATTATTATAGCAAATTTTATTCCGTTGTCATCGTAGCATGTGAAGAGGGATAAAGATGCATCTTCTATTCATGTTGATGTCAATGTGGTCCACCGTTTTAGGCTGCCAGATGCCACTATCTTATGGAGATCTGGTCTTCTTCGGCCTGTCAGCTTTCGTCATAAAATGTAATTTTGTCGTCCAGTAGTCCCTGTACATTTGGAACCTGGCGTAGTTTATAGCGAAATTCATAATCTTGTCAAATAGCTTAATACTTGATGCTTTGCCAAGGCTACCAAGAGTGTTTTTATTGTGACACCAACACTAGATGGGTTGCCTTCAGGTCCCATCCTGTTATTTAACCCATAACTGGAGGGAAGTGACGGATTAATACCTTTCCCAGTGCTTATGTGAATGCTGGGTACTCAACCGGAATTCAAACTCGGCTCACCGATTTCTCTTTCCAAGCCGCCCCCCACTGCAACACAACGCACATCCGTCACGGCATATCACGTTGAATACAGCGGTTCTCGGTCGATCACCGAAGTTAAGCAACGTGAGCCTGGTCAGTACTTAGATGGGTGCCCGCTTGGGAATACCGGGCGCTGTAAGCGTTCAGTGACGGAGGTGTGTGAAAATGTAATTTATCAAGAATCCAGGTTCTTGGTCCACTCTACCTAACCCTTTTTATCAAGTTTAGGTTAAGGTGACCTGTTTTTGGCTGTAGGGAGAGAATCATTCAAAGGGTGTGTCTTATCATCGCATCTATTCAACCTGTGCAGCAAAACAATTCTGAGAGAGACAGAAATCCTCCAGGATTTGTTATTGGCGGCCACAATCTGAACATACGTAGATCACAGAGTGCTGATAGCAAGCACGGAAAAATATATACAGGACATCCTTGAGAAGGTAGCAAGGGAAATTGAGAAAAAAGGACTGGACATAAACTTCAAGAAAATTGAATGTATGGCCATCTGCGAAATGAGGACCTCAAAATGCCAGCTACAGATCTGGATACTAAAATCAAACAAGTATATAAATTTAAATACCTGGGAAGTGTTATGACAGAAAATGGAAAGTGCGATACTGAAACCCGAAGATGTATTGGCATGGCTAAGGAATTATTTCAAAACAAAGCATAGTATTAAGAGACTTCGTTTGAAGCAAAAATAAAAAGAAAAAAAAAGAATACCAGTGTTATGTGATATCTGTTCTCTTAGATGGCAGCAAATTCTGGAAAATTTCTTCAAAGATGAAGGATTGACCCAAAGCAAAAGAAACGTGGCACTAAAGAAGAACGCTGCGTGTATTGTGGAACAAAAATATAAACAAAAAATGTTTTGGAGAAGAGGCAAACAAAAAAGAAACTTATACTTGGCATCAAGAAGAGCCAGCTGAGATTTCTGGGACATGTAATGAGAAACACGAAATGGAGGGCTTGGAGAACCTAATACTCACGGGACGGATAGAGATAAAGAGAGACAGTAGAAAGCAGCGTGAGACAAACTTGATGGGCTTGAGTAGATGAATAGCGGAGCTGGGGAAAATACCACGAGAAAGAATATTAAGATCGACAAGTGAGAGAGTCAAGTGGAAATCCATAACTGTTTACGTCCTGAAAAGTCACGGCATATAAAATAGAAAAAAAAACTGTTGTGGATCCCGGAAATGGAACCTGCACAAATAAATGAACAACGACCAGTAATTGAGAAAGAAAATAAGTGTAAGGATATAGACTTGAATGAAGATTAGTAGTCCAGGAATACGGGTTAGTAAAAAACATATGTACAATCTATGGAAGTGAAGACGTAGTATATTGAGTATGACCGCGTCGGAAGCTGACATGTACTGTGTAACAATCTTCTCGATGAGTGGAGCACAGAGCTACTATGAACTGCTAACGCGATCTTCTTTGTCTCGCTTCTATAGCAGTAGTATAAGTATACTCTGGACGAGTCCATCTTTATGAAAAGGGAGGACCCCCACAACAGAAACTATAACAGGAGTAGATACTTTCGATTATTTTTTGGTTCACAATCCTTCACAATCTTTCCAAAATATTAGACGTTTAATTATCGTTTCATGTTTAGGAATGGATTTCCGGTTCCTTCTTACTACGTTATGAAAGGTGTAAGGGGCCTCGATGATGTTCTTCAAATTGGCCTTGTGCCAAACAAGACGGAAATCTCTACAATTCAGAATATCAGAACGTTGAGGGTTGGATGTTGGAAAGTGGAAGAATAAAATATCTCGTTTTGTTTGTTAAAGTAAAATTGTATTAACTAAACAGAATAACAAACCTTTAAGAAGAAAATGTTTAAAGAGAAAAATGTACGAAGTTAAATGTTCCAGAGAAACAGTAGTAAGGAATTAAATGAATCAATAGCTTATAGTTGACAGTAGCAAAATGTGTGTATATAGACAGATTAACAGGTTACTAATAAAGTTTGTGTTCCTGTTCTTTATTTATGACTGGTGGAAGAGTAAAAACGAAGTTGAAATAAAAGAAACTGTACTTATCGGACTTAAGTTTTTAGGAGACAGTTGAAGTATCTTGTTGTTGCTACTGTTGTCGTCGTCTTCTTTGTTGACTGCGATAATTTTTAGAATGGTGAAGAAGAAGTAAACGAAAATTAGCATGGGTGAAAGAGAATGGATGTGTGACACGACCTTACGTCCGGGATGGTTTGAAGTTTCCTTTGTTAATATTTTAGCATGTCGTCTCTCTCTCTCTGCTCCCATTTGACTGTCAAGAGACGTGGTGAAGTAGTGAAATTTAGTCACGTGATTAAGATCAAACGGCATACCCAATTGTTTTAGGTGTTAAGAAAAATTGGCAGGGGTCATAGATCAATTTGCTATTTTCTATCCAATCAGAATTTAGAATCTTAATTGTTACACCGACTTGTAAAATTTGCTTAGGTCTGGGTTTTTCCAAAATGTTTTCACTCATTCTGATCCATTTTTGGCTGGTTTTGCAATTTGACTTCTGTTTTAGTTAATTGTTGGATGATATAAGATTTGTATCCTATAAAGGACACGGCGCATAAAGCAAATAAAGACTTACTAAGATTATTATATTCAAAACAATTCGTGTAACATTGTACAGATGTTAAATTGTCTCATATATATATATATATATATATATATATGTGTGTGTGTGTGTGTGTGTGTGTGTGTGTGTGTGTGTGTGTGAAATGATTTGTTTGAACATTATTTTGGATCGATACTCGTATTTAAGTTAGATATTCTGTTTATATTCAAACAGTATTATATATTTATTTCTACCGGCCTGATTATTTACGATAAGGGAAGCCACCATGTGATCTGGTGCGTCTTAGAACTCTCGACCACGAATGACGATCACTCTAAACGAAGTCAAATTAATTTAATCGTCATTCATGGTCGAGAGGTCTAAGACGCATCAGATCACATCGTGGCTTTCCCTTATGTGGATAGTGGTCTCAGGTTTGAATCCTGCCGAATGACACACATTTTCGTAATAAAAAATTTATCGTAAATAATCAGAAACAGACATTTATATATATATATATATATATATATATATATATATATATATTACAAAATAAAATGTGAAGTAGAACATCTTATGTAATTGTTAGTGCAGTCATCATTATAGTTTTTAAAGCTCCCACAAGAACCCTGATTTTCTAACGATAGCTTAAGACGGAAAGTATGAGACACCTAGTGAAGGATGGTGCTCACTGTTCAGTTGTAATGATTCTATCAGGGGAAGCTTGCTAACCATTGAATCATGTCGCGGTGATCAGCTTCAACGAGAATGAATGCAACCAGAATAAGATAAAATACCCGCCTAACAGAAATAGACATTTATAGGCAAGCGGAAACCTAAGCGAATGTCATAATCGTTCTAGGTCTTTTGAACAGAAGGAAAGGCTTTTATCTTATTTAAGTTCTTGTAAAGATTATCTGTACATAAACACGCCTGAAAGGGTATTTATGCACATATAAATAAATCAAGTTTAGATAAAACAAGATAAGCATGACAAGAAAAATTGCTAATGATAGTTGAAAACATCATTGTATATTTTTGCTACAACGAGGCTTATTTGTTATGGTTTTAAACTCCAAGAAAACTTTCATGTATTTGTTTTCTCCATTGAATCAGATAGTAAGTGCCATAAGTAATACATGTTTGTGTGATCATGTCTCTTTCGAGTCATGAAAAACTAGGCAGAAGATCTTTCCACAATAGATTGTAATTACTTTCTGCGGTAGACTGGTTGCTAACCACGGTTATAAAACAGTTTGAAGATCTTGTCTGTTCCAATCCATAACTGATTAGGCAGATTGCTCATCTAATAATTTTAGACATTTGATGGTCTTCTACATTTTTTGGGGTTTAGAAGAAATTGCACAATATCGGATTAGTTTTATATATATATATATATATATATATATATATATATTATTTTATTTTTATGAAAAGTTAAAGTAAAATCATTATTAACTAACCTGATGAGACATTGTTTTTTCGATGTCGAAAAAATGTACACTTTTGTAGTAAATTATATTTCGTACATGTTCTAAACTGTAACTTTTAATAAAAATTAATAGCTTTATTTCTATATTGAGCACTGTTTTAAATGAATGTTTTAAACGTTGTTAATACTTTCTTCGTTTTCTATTCACTTGGATATATATTATTTTATTAAATTTTTTAGATTCCTTGTTTTTCTAAACGCCAAATTATTTCACACAGTCTTCTCGAAATTGATGTTTCCCCTTGCAGATCGTCTTTTTCCACAGATGCAACGTTGCAATCTTTCCATATTCTATCACCCAGGATTTTTCTGTACTCAATTTGTAAGGATAAAGTTCCACTAAGATAGTTTTTCCCTAAAACTTGCTACTCTGTGAAACAAATTCTCGCATGGATTCTTGAACAATTCTCGCGTTTTCTTGAACAATCTTTAAGTCAGGAGTCTATCCTCCTTATCCTCATAGTCTTCACTTCTTTCTAACTTCTGTTACACATCAGTCAGTCACCTTGAGTGCCATACACCATAAACGCTTGGGCGCTTATGTCTCGAAAGAGACATAACTGACTGGGCAAAAGATTATCCCGCAGTAGGTTGCCATTGCTTTCTGTGGTAGACTGATTGCCAGCCAAGACTATAGAACCTAATCTGTCCTATTATTTAACCCATAACTAAGCGACCGATTAATACCTTTCCCAAGGGTATTTGTGCGTAAGTGAATGCAAGGAATTCAACATCATTCACCATATGGTTTTACCTATATCTTCTTTGGAAGCCATTAATGCCCACTATGACACAAAGGATTAGTGAGCATGAAAGGTTAAATAAAAATAAACACTATTAAGGAGTGAGTATAACAGAAAAATAATCAAGAAGACAGATAACAATTGACAGTGCAATTAAAAGCTTTGAAGATCAACGTTGGCTAGAATTTGAAGAGAGATCCATAAGGGAATAGCGTGAGAATATAAAATGGTCTCATAGAACTTACGATTATAGCTTATCAAATTTAATATGAATAATATGAGACCTTGTACTGTGCCTAAAGCCAAAAAGTCTACGTACCACAGCGATGCGTTCATACGAACAGTTACTGTAAAAGTATTTGCAGAAAAGCCACAAAGAAACTACACGAAGGCAGTAGAGATTGACAGAAACGGAGATGTAAAGTCAGGTCTGGCATTGAAGATTCTTTTTTTAATTTTATCAAGAATCTCTAAATATACAAAAAAAGAACCGGACCACATCTGTCAAAAATATTGTATTAAATATGGGATTGGCTGGCTGTTATTTTAACTACTTTCACTTATTTCTTTATTTTTTGAGTATATAATAATCGAAAGCTAATATATGTTTACTAAATATGCCTGGGTTATTTTATTTTATGGTAATAATTTCATTTCATATAGTTTGTAAATGAATTAAAGAGTTTTGCTTTGCAGCTCATAGCAGAGATCGTGTCATCTGCAGATTAGACACTTGCTGCTCAATACAAGAAAAATGTTTCTTTGTTAGGACTGTTAGGCAAGAAAATAAATTAGCCAAAATTAAAGCAATCAAAAAATTTTATTCGGTTGCCATCTTGTCCTAAGTAATCGCAGGAAAGTGAGACAATGTAAGAGGGGGTGGTAAATTATCTTAACCGTCGTGTATCTTCCTTTCGTGTGGCGGGCGATCGGTTCACCGTTTTACTTTGAGAGGTACCACTATTTATAGAGTACAGACATTTCTGTACTGTCAGCATTCGTCTAAAAACGTAATTTATCAAGAATGAAGAATCTGGTTCCTCTCAGCTACCCACCTTTTTCAGGGACGATTGAACTGGTTATTGTAAGGTCTTCCTCACTTAGCGCTTCATTGTCAAGCTGATTATTGTCAAAACGATTTCCGTAACATTCAACAGTTGCATCCTTTACAGGTTATCAGCTAACTACTGATATCATTAAGTCAGCATTTTGATACTTTTTTTTCATATTAGTGTGGAACTTTAGATTTAAGAACTACGACACGCATATTTCCGTGTGCAAAAGGCGATATGACGCTAAGCTACCTCCCGACAAATGAGTGTCACTTGCCGGAAAGAATGCGAATAGAAATCGTTTTTTTATATAAATTATTTTAATTCCAAGCCTTATTTTTCCACTGACTTTATACACGCGATAATTTCTTTTGTATCGGCTCCTCAGTTGTTGCGTACATTTCGTCAATGGCACAAGATGGAACTTCCTTAAACCAAAAGAATTCATTCGCTCATCCTTAAAGACACTTCGATTCACTGAGCAACACAAAATTTGGCTATTCAATGAAAAACATATTTCTCAGCTTATTTTACTACGCTGAATATAAAAATTATACCCATTTTCCCCCATTACATCAGATTTTTTTATGAACAAAGAGGTAATTTTGGTATTTTCTCCAGATATGCCTGATTTAGCAGTTGCATAACTCATTGCTGAATGACACATTTTTAACAGGAACTCGCAGGAAATGATGAATTAGTCATCCAGCCAGTTTAATTAGAAGAACAAAAGTCCTGTTGAAGGAAACATATTTTTATAAAATAAAATTGTCTGCCTACTTTTTTTATGAGTATGAAATCTGTACAAAAATCACTGGCTAATAATTTGCTTTGAGTGTAAAAGGTTCTTTTTGAGCAATTTGCGTGATAAATCTGTCTTTTTAATCAAATCCAGGTTTCTCCCTCCAAATACTAATTTTTAGAACTGCTTGCAGTGTAAAGTTCGGATTGTTTTATTTGTGTAACCGGAGTCGTTGTTTCTAACAAATATGTATGATCTGAAAATACTTGATAACTTCTGTTGCACTAAATGCAAGGCTTGAAATGTGAGCAAATGGCTGAAAGGTAATATTTACATTTAAGGTTCGTAATATGCTGCATTCTATTATGACTTTTTGTACTGCTAGAGCACCATGGAAGTTTTACCTCTTTCATAGGTTTTGGCACACAATATTCATGTTAAGTTCTTTTAGCAATTTTAGTAGGTCCATCACATGTACACATTTCTTAATTTGGAAATCATGCAAATTTCAATGAGACAACCTGCATCATTATAGCTATGATTGTTGGCGAATATCTGTTGTCAGTACATATTTTCACCTGCTATTAAAACATTCTTCTGCTTCTTGTGCTTTTCGTAGAAATGCAATGTAAGCAAATATGGAATGACTATAAAATGATAAAGTTTACGTCTATTTAGATGGGTGTCTATTCTTTTATGATGGAAATTGAAGGAAGGCGATTTTGTAACTTCACTTATTTATTGTTCAGTTTCAGATAAAGGAAATAAAAATGGTCTCAAGAAAATGTGTTAACAATCCAAACTTTTTCTGTTGCACATGTGGTGAGTTCACTGTGAAAGAAAAACGAAGATTAATTGATGACTTCTACAGGAAGGCATTCTAAGTTTACTTCAAATTTAAACTCGGTGATCAACGCAAATTGTGGGCACCAAATGTAGTCTGCCTATATTGCAAAGAACAGTGGACCAATGGTAATCGAACTCTCTCTAAGTTTGGACATGAATGATAACACAACGATTGCTACTTTTGCTTTGTTTCCAATGTACGAGAATTTAACAAAAAGAACTGCAAGTCAATAAAATATCCATCCTTCCTATCTGCTGCTGGACTTGTGTCACACGCAAAGGATCTTGCAGTTCCTATATTCAATACGTTTTTTGACGTAGCGGCGAGGATTCTCAATACGGTTCAGTCAGTGACGATACTAACCAAGATAAAATCGATGAACGTGAAGTTAAGTTTGATGAGTTAAATTCCAAGAAAAAAACAGTTCGACCGATATTTACTGATAGATTTGATCTGAGATTGAAATCTAAATCTAGCAAAGGACGCAGCAGATCTGCTAACATCTTGACTTACAAAGAAGAATATTTTGACAAGAAGTACATTTTTACTTTCTATAGAAACCGTGATGCCGAATTCACCAAATTCTTTAAGAAAGTAAAGCTCTTGTATAGTGAAATGACATGGAGAAATTTCTTCTCAATGTTGGAATAGAAAACTAATATTCCACTTCGTGGTGACTTTTCATTAATAGTTCTAAATGAAGCTTAATTTCGCCCTTCTTCACAAGACAAGCTCTTATGCATTTATATGGATTGTACAGTCCATAAGCTTCAAGAAAAAGCAGCAAAAGTCGACGATACTGGTAATTGAGAAAATCGATAACCCTAGCAATTGTAAGTCCTCTTCTGTTCTTCCTGTATTTAAGAACTGTGGTGAACCCTCGGATCTATCCAACTACCGCCCTATCGGCCACCTACCAATTTTCGGGAAAGTGTTCGAGGCCATAATTAATGCTTGAAACAGTTCAACATCTTACTGCCCATAAACTCTTCTCTGACAGGCAGTATGGCTTCCGCATTGCCAGGTCGACGGCCGACATGCTAACGACCGTTACGGAGTACATGTTGCAGGCCCTTAAGGAGTCCGGCGATTACCGGACGCTTGCTTGATCTGAACCAATCTTTTTTAAATAACCGAAAAATGAAGGTCATTTTGAATGGGCATGCCTCTACATCCTACAGAACAAACGCTGGTGTACCTCAGAGCTCTATCCTGGGCCCGACACTCTTCCTTATTTCCATAAATTACCTCCCAGACGAGATCAAGAGCCAAGTAGGCATCTACGCAGATGACACCACAATTTACTCCCGCATCAGTAAGAAACCCGATGTGGCGGACAAACATAATCTTGTTGTTGACCTTAAGAGGGATCTACATTCTGTAGTGAATTGGGTAAGAAGTGGCTTGTCGATTTCAATGCATCTAAGACCAAGCTGTTGTCTGTCAATCATCACAGGCAACCTTTCCTTCCTCCCATGAGATGGACCAAGCAAGCCTCCCTGAGAGCAATACACTGCGCCTCCTCGGCCTTACCCTCTCGTCCGATCTCAAATGGAAACACTACATTGAGTCCATAGATAAATCTAATGCTAGGAAGGTTGGGTCACTGTGTCGGGCCAGAATGTTCTTCCCACCTGAATCCATCCTGCATATATACAAATCAACCATTCGTCCGTGCATGGAATACTGCTGCCATATATGGTCAGGCGCCCCTGCAGTTCATCTCAATGTTCTTGACAGGCTCCAAAGGAGAATCAGTAACGTGATAGCTACCGACTTGGTGCCTCGACTACAGCCACTTCCCCACCGACGAGATGTGGCCTCCCTTTGTCTGTTCTATGAATACTTTCATGGCTTCTGCTCCAACGAACTTAATCACTGGGGCCTCTGCAACAGGTGTCTACTCGTGCAACCAGATTGGCAACTGAGTCCCACCCATTAACAGTTAGGTTAGCTAAATGCAGACGACAATTCTACTCCTGCAGCTTCTTCTCTCGCACTTCGCCTGTGGAACTCGCTTCCTTCTTCTTGCATTCCTGACGGCTACAACCGCCAGGAATTTAAATGCAATGTCTATACTCGTCTCTTAACCACTTGACTCTAGTTCTTTCTTCAGCGCCCTGTATATCCTTTCCTTTCTCTCCCACTTTGCAACTGTCATCACACCTGTATTCCCGTCCTTCTCTTGCTCCTTTATATCTGATTCGTCTTTCTCTTCACTCTCTTCTACTTAATCCTTTTACTCTTATGTAGCCCCCTGCACATCAGTGGCGTTATCGCCTTGCTCGTGGTGATACAATTAAAAAAATAAAATAAAAATAACTGGTCTGTGTGGACTTGAAGATGATCAACATTTTACCCTGCCAGGAGTCTGGCTATAAGAAGTATACCTGTTTTCTAGATTTTTGAGACAGTTGTGACAAGATCTCAGTGGCCTATTCGAGAGATCTTGACACAGGGAGAGAAAATGTTGTATGTGCTGCACTTGTACCTAGAGAAAAACATTTTCCCCCTCTATTGGTATTGATGAAACAGTTTCTAAATCTCTTGATCGGACAGTCATTGTTTTCAAGTATATCTGTGAAGTATTTCCAGGCATGATTATTGAAAAGCTTAAATCAGGAGTTGCTAAAAATCCAGGCATCAGAACACTTAATCTGGATAAAAGAAAAACAGTAATTAGTATGGCATTCAATTAATCAAATGCCTGGAATTTATTTGCAGCGGTTGTGAAAAAACTTTTAGGCAATCATAATTCCGATCGCTAAAAGGATCTTGTTGCACATATTCGAAAATACTGTCGCAACATTGGCGCTAACATGAGCATCGAAATTCCATTTCTTTATAGTCAACTGGAAAAATTCCCCCAAAAACTGTGAGAATGTTAGCAAGGAAAACGGTGAATGAATCCACTAGGACATCAAATTAATGGAGGAAAGCTACCAAGCACGTTAAGACATCAAAATGATGGCACATTACGTCTTCTTCTATGTGCCCTGTCTTTTCAGGATGTAGGTGATCATGGCTTTCCACGTCTCCCTATCCCTGGTGGCTCTTAACACGCCTTCTGTTACAACATGCAACCCTCGTTTAGTTAGCCACCTGATTAGTTCCTTCAAATATGTTAGCCACAGCTTTCACCTGTCTTTTTTCCCCCTCTATCTGGCCTGTTAGTATCAGGTTTTCCAAGCCCTTCTTCCTCTATGCATGTCCCAGGAACTTCAGCTGTATCTTCCTGATGCTCAGTATTAATTTTCTTTTTGTTTCCATCATTTCCAAAACCTCATCATTGCCCACATGCTCAATCCAGAATATTCGCAGCATCCTTCTGGAAAACCACATTTCAGTTGCTTCTAGTTTTTCCTTCATCTTTGATAATATTGTCCAGCATTCACTGTCATATTAAAGAACGGACAGTAATCCAGTACTCTCTTCCTTGTTTCTAGTGACATTGTCCTGTTTCTTAATACCTTACTCAACTTCTGGAATGCTTCCTTTAACATGCCAGTTCGCCTTCGGATCTCTGTCTCGCACTTTCCATCTTCTGTATTTAAATTTTTGCACCTGTTTCATTTGAGTATCTCCGACATGCATTTGGCATTTTGGGCTGACATTTTTTCTCGTGACCATCCATTCAGTTTTATTGCATTTTATTTGTAGTCTTTTCTCGTCACTCTCTTTGATAAGTTTGACGTAAAATAATCGAATAACCATGACCTTGTTTGTAGATTAGTATTGTGCTATACTAATGAAGGACCTAATCAGGTGGCTGACGAAACGAGGGTCGCATGGTGTAACAGGAGAAGGCGCGCTCAGAGCCACCAGGGATAGGGAAACGTGGAAAGCCATGATCGCCTACGTCCTGAAGGGACAGGGCACATAGAAGAAGAAGAAGCCACACCTATGCTACACTTAACTTGGGTATGTTTATGTGGTGTAATAGTTCCATCCTCACTTGGTGCCCCATACTTTAGGCCGTGTTCCACACCTAAGCTAAACTTAGAAAATCACCATAACTTGGGTACGTTTATGTGGTAAAAGAGTTCGATCATAGCTCAATGCAGCTTCCTTTAGGCCTTGTGCCACGCCTAAGCTAAACTTAGAAAATTACCATAACTTGGGTACGTTTATGTGGTGTAAATGTTCGATCCTTACTCAGTGCCCCTTACTATAGGCCGTGTGCCACATCTAAGCTAAACTTAGAAAATCACCACAACTTGGGTAGGTTTATGTGGTGAAAGTTTTGATCATCACTCAATGCATCTAACTTTAGGCCGTGTGTCACACCTAAGCTAAACTTAGAAAATCATCATACCTTGGGTACGTTTATGTGGTGTAAGCTTTAGCACTCTTGCTTCTGTAGATCCTTTTTCTTTTTAATCATTTTATTTTCTCCCCAATCAAGGCAAGAATGGCACTAGTACGCAGATGGTTACATTGATTGAAAGTGAAAGAGAAGACTGAGAGTAGGAAAGGTTGAGGAAAGGAAACATAATGAAAGGGAACCATGAAGACAGAAGATGGCAATTGATGTTGCATTTATGCATTTAAAGATTGTAATTACCAGAAAGCAATTAAATGGAAGCCAGGTGTACAAATACCAAGTGCATGAAAAAAGATTGTTGAAGTAAAAGTTACAGTTGCATTTATCGATTTCAACAGTAAAAGAGTGGGACCTAGATTGCAATGTAATAGCACGCTTAAATTTATATAGTTTGGGCAAAACGGAAGAAAAACTCAATGATAATATTTGCCGACAGAAATCACGACACATTGGTAAGAAACTGACTGAAGGTACTATAGTCGCAGAGGAAAAAACAAATACAATGAAAATTATATTAAAATTGATTGAAATAAAAAACGGTAGATTATGAAATGTCGAATTCAAACCGAAAATTGAAATTTATTCTTTCGGATGTCTCTGTGGGGTAGAGATAAAAAGAAAAAAAAATTCAAACGGGAAATTAACAATAATAGATGATTCTGAGAGGAATAGACAAATCTAAAAAAAACAAAAAAAAACAAATTACCATTTAAGCAAGAGATAAAAAAATAGAATATACTTCTAAGAAATCATTCAATAAATCGCGGGCCTAACTAATAAAATATCTTTTAGGCAAAATTCGACTTTATTCATCAACATAGATCCTTCTAGGGTGATAGACTAATTTCAACGCTTCTCAAACAATTCGATATTTTTTGGTAGAACAATTGTCTTTGGCCTCAAAATATGCCTCAGATTCCGATATCAATTCTTCATTGGAACCAAAGGTCTTTCCCTGAATCATTCTTTTGAAGTCTGCAAACAGCCATTACTCGCTGGGGTCAATATCTGAATAATAGGGTGGATGCGAAGGCAATTCGAAATTGCAATTCAAGTAGTTTTGCTATGGTTGCGATCGACTTGTGAAACGGTATGTTGTCTTGGTGAAATATCAATTTTTTCTTCTTCATTGGTAGCCGTTTCTTGGTGATTTCTTCCTACAAACGCACCAATAATTCTTCATAGTATTCGCTATCTTGATGGTTCTTCCTTTCTCAAGGTAATCAATGAAAATATCTTGCGCATCCAAAAATACAGAGAGCAACACCTTGTCTGCTGATGTTTGCGTCTTTGATCGGTTTAAAAGGATTTCAGCTGCTGCTGTCCACTTAGCTGATTGCCGATTTGACTCCAGAGTGAAATGGTGGATTCATGTTTTATTCATCGTCACATATGTAAGCAAAAACTCCGTCTTGTTGCGTTGAAACAGTTGCTCTGAATCGTCGACGCATTGCTGTTTTTGATCTAAACATGCAAACATGCAAATTTTTGATCTAAGCATGCAAACGTTGCATGCACTTTGAACACAGATTTCTCATTGACAACTCTCTCATTGCCAATTTTGGGTGACGTAAGTGTTCAGTATCATTTGTGTCTGTACAACCACGTTTAAAGTCAGCATACCACCTTTTAATCGTTTTTCCGACGAGCAGCGGCCAAATAACACTTATCTAGTTATTGCTTTGTGTGAATAGTATTTTTCTCTTCAGAAAGCAATTCCTTATCAACACACACAATTCAGATTTTCAATTTTGAAAATTTGTAACAGTACCTTCACTTAAATCACTGTAATTTATAAACTAATAATCCGATTAGGCTCTAATTGTGTCACGTGCCATTTGAAGGATAGTACTTCATAAAGATCATATGTATTTTTTTTATTAAAATCGCAGTTTATTTGTTAGGCCTGTGACTTTTTGAATGATGCGTTAAAAAGATGAGTATAGAGATCCTCTGTTTGGCTTCCCGATTAAATCAAGTAATTAAAAATTGCGACATAATAGTGAGTTCGATTCTAACTGTGTGCTTATACTTTCAATGTTGTGCCACATATAAGCTATGCTTGAGAAAATCATCATAAATGAGCTATGTATATCTGTTGGTTGTAGTTGCAGGAAATTTGGTGAGGCCTGTAAAATGTCTTATTTAAGATTCGTTTTCTTTATGTCTAATGAATGCGGTTAAACAGAATACCTGGAAGTGAGTCAAGTGACACTGAAAACTAATTCTCTCCTTTTTTTCCCTTTATATGCATTCTTTATTACGTCTGTTCCAGATTTTGTTTATTCTTTAACTCCCTTTTGTTATCTACTATTTTCCTGTTTTATTTTTTTGTCGTTTGTTTTTTTCTTCTTTCATTGTTTTTTGTATTATTCCCCTACGTTTTTCTTTTTCGTTCTCTATTTCTTGTATTATTTTCTTCGGTGTTCTTCTTTAGTTCTCTTTCTTTTGTATTAATTTTCTTCGTTTTTTCTTCTTTCGTTTCTATTTTTGTATTATTATTTTTTTGTTTTTCATATTCAGTTCTCTTTTTCTTGTATTATTTTTCTTTCGTTCTCTTTTTCTTTTTTTTTACTTTTTTCTTCGTTTTTCTTCTTTCGGTCTCTTTTTCTTGTTATTTTTTTTTTTCGTTTTTCTTATTTCGTTCTGTTTTAATTGCATTATTTTTCCTCGTTTTTTTTTACTTCGTTCTTCTTTTTTTGGCAATATTTTTCTTCGTTATTCTCCTGTGTTCACTCTTTTTTTTTGCATTATTTTCTTTCATTTTTTTTCTTCTTCCAGTCTCTTTTTTGCTGTATTATTTTCCCTCGTTTTTTCTCTTTCGTTCTCTTTTTATCACATTATTTTTCTTCGTTGTTTCCTCTTTCGCTCTCTGTTTCTTGGATTTTTTTTCTTCGTTTTTTTCTTTCGTTCTCTAACGTTTCCAATACTTTTCTTCATTATTCTTTTTTTGTTCCCTATTTTTGTTATTATTTTCCTTCGGTTTTTCTTCTTTCGTTCATATTTTTATTGCTTTATTTTCTTCGTTTTTCGTCGTTAGATCTCTTTTTGTAGTACTATTTTTCGTTTTTCTTGATTCTTTGTCTTTTTCTTGAATTGTTTTTCTTCATTTTTCTTCTTTCGTTCTCTTTTCTTGAATTAGTTTTTCCTCGTTTTTTTTCTTTCGTTCTCTTTTTGTATTATTTTCTTTCGTTTTTCTTTTCGTTCTCAATTTCATTGTATTTTTCTCTCGTTTAACTAGTTTAGTTCTCTTTTTTTATTGTATTTCGTTGTTTTTCTTCTGTCGTTCACTTTTTCTTGTCTGATTTTATTTTGTATTTCTTCTTTCGTTCTCATGTAGTTTGTATTATTTTCCCTAGTTTTTCTTTTTCATTCTCGTTTGCTTGTTTTATTTTTCTTTGTTTCTCTTTTTCGCTCTCTTTTTGTGTACTGATTTTCATCGTTTCTCTTTTTTTGTATTATTTTTCTTCTTTTTTTGTCCTTTTCTTTCTGCTTGCTTGTTTTATTTTCTTCGGTTTTCTTCTGGTGTTCTCATTTTTATTGTATTATTTTCCTAGGTTTTTCTCTTTCGTTTTCTTTTTCTTGTATTCTTTTGCTTCGTTTGCTTTTTTTACATTCTCATTTTTATTTATTATTCTCCCTTGTTTTTCCTCTATCGTTCCCTTTTTCTTGTTTTTATTTTCTTTTTTCTTGTTTCCTTCACTTTTACTTGTATTATTTTCTTTATTTTTTCTTAATTCGTTTTCTTTTTCTTGTACTATATTTTATCCGTTTTTTTTTTTTGCTCTCATTTTTATTGTAATATTTTTCCTCGTTTTTCTTCTTTCGTTCTCTTTTTCATTTACTATTTTTCTCTTTTCTTGTATTATTTTTTCTTTCGTTCTCTTTTTCTTTAATATTTTTCTTCGTTTTTCTGCTTCCGTTCTCTTTTTCTTGTATTATCTTCATGTATGTGTGTGTGTTTATGGCATATATATGTGTCATTGATAGTTGGTGCAGTTGGTGATATCATGTTCTAACACACACACACATATACACACTACAACTGATGTCAGAAGTAGCAGCTAAGAATGACCATTTATTGAAAGGTTCAGAAATCGAAAACAAGCTCCCCTACCATTTCGAAGATGAGATTTTGATCTCGAAATATTTAATGTATAATAAATAGGTAATGCCCAACAACTTCTTTACCTTTCTTTATTTTACTAAACGCATTGTGATAACCTTCAAGACTTAACCATACACTTAATATACACAATGCTTCAAGCAAATTACAAAACTTTCCAATCTTTTAATTATTTTTTGTATTCGATTTCATTTATTCTTTCTTTTTCTCCTTCTTTATTTCTACATCCTTCTTTCCTTTCCTACATTCTATTACTTTCCTTTTTTGCTTTTTTCTACTCTGATTGTTTTTCCTTCCCTTTTTCTTACTTTCTTCATTTTCTTCACTATTTTATTTTGTCTTGATTTCCTTCTCCCTCTCTTTTCATTTTTTGCTTTTTTCTTAATAACTGATGACTTTATTCCTTCTTTAATGTGATATCTTTCAGTTTTGTTATTTTTTCTTTTTTTACCTTTCTCTTTCTTTCTAGTCTATTGATATTTAGCAAATATAGCCTCTTCAGAAAAGAAAATATATTTGAATTACTACGATTTTGCTCTGCAATATTAAATTTTTAATCTTGGCATAAACTCAAGTACCTGGGTGAAAATGACTATTTAAACAGGAGCGTTATCTGCTCTTCACATTTTTATTACTTAAGACTGCAAAGGATCAGTAGAAAATAGGTTTAAGAATATCAACTTACACTAATCTTTAGAAGATGAGTGAGCTAAATCGACTTGCAGATTAACATGAAATTTATGAATCGTTTTTTTTTTGTCCCTTGTGGGAAGATGGAGCCACTTCCTCCTCTTACAATGGAAGGCACCTAGATCGAAAGAGTTATCATTATTCCTCCAAAATACGATGCACACCAAAATAACTTGAATGATAGTGTCAGAAAAAATTGTAAGAATCAGACATATATATATATATATATATATATATATATATATATATAGGAAAGAATATTAATAAAAAGTTTTGAATTTAAAAACGTACTTTTTTAAACAGTATTTGTTTATTTTTATTGTATTTTTTATATTTCAGACCGTCCTCGGTCCTTCATCAGAAACAAGTGATTTTTAAATTAGAATTGGAAACGTATTTTTACGATAGCGTCCGAATACTTTTTTGTTTACATCACGTGGTGTCGATAAACCAATCAGCATGCGGCACATCCGTTTGTTTATTTTCGGTAAACCAATCAACACGCGGCACGTCCGTGGAGAGAGTCTGTTTGTTTTAGACAAAAAATCTCTTGGAATATCTATTTTTTTGTTTATATCGCGTGGTGTCGATAAACCAATCAGCATGCGGCACGTCCGTTTGTTTATTTTCGGTCAACCAATCAACACGCGACACCTCCGTGCAAATATTTAAATAATACAAACCTATCAGGGAATTTAAAATGTGGAAAGCCCCGTTGTTTAATCTGTAAACATCTAATAACAGACAAAACATTCTCTGTACCCAACACAAAAATAAAATTACACCCACCAAACCTTACTTGTGATAGCAAAGACATCATCTACTATCTCTTCTGCTCAATTTGCCCCAACAGTGGATATATCGGCGAATCCGGTAATAGCTTTAGATTTCGCTTCAATAATCACAAACTAAATATACGACAAAAAAATGTATACTCCCCAATTGCAGCACATTTTAATCAACCCGATCACACTTTAGAAAATTGCAAATGTTTACTAATAGACTCCAATTTTAGTTCTACATACACACGCAGAAAGAAAGAAAAATACTATTTTTAAATTAAACACACACAAGCTAGGGTTAAATAGGGACTTAGGTGTGTTGAATCTCTACAAATATTTCAATAGGTAAAAAGAATTTTCTTTCAGATATTCCAAGGAATTTTTTATCTAAAACAAACAGACTTTCTCCACGGAGGTGTCGCGTGTTGATTGGTTGACCGAAAATAAACAAACGGACGTGCCGCATGCTGATTGGTTTATCGACACCACGCGATATAAACAAAAAAATAGATATTCCGAGAGATTTTTTGTCTAAAACAAACAGACTCTCTCCACGGACGTGCCGCGTGTTGATTGGTTTACCGAAAATAAACAAACGGACGTGCCGCATGCTGATTGGTTTATCGACACCACGTGATGTAAACAAAAAAGTATTCGGACGCTATCGTAAAAATACGTTTCCAATTCTAATTTAAAAATCACTTGTTTCTGATGAAGGACCGAGGACGGTCTGAAATATAATAAATACAATAAAAATAAACAAATACTGTTTAAAAAAGTACGTTTTTAAATTCAAAACTTTTTATTAATATTCTTTCCTATACATATTAAGACAGTATACGTGGATGATCATCACTATATATATATATATATATATATATATGTATATAAATTCAGCGGGGAAATAGCCAGTTTTAACATGTCATTTTAAGACATGCATTTTCAACCCTGTATAAACAGAGAATGAGGAAAAATTATTATCCCAGGGGTTAGCTCTAGTAAAGGAAGACTTGGGAGGAATTGTTTTTTCATAGTGTTAAGCTATTTAAGTTTTACCGCCGCATATATATTATAACTATAAGCGACAATGAATGTCTATTATGTTTAATCATGAGCCGTTCTAAACGTCGTATTTTTGCTTTAATTTCAGTTGAAAATAAAGACAAAAATTCTCCAACATTTGGATAATTATTTATTGATTTTCTTCTAAGCTTTCGGCTCACATGAGCCATCTTCAGAGAGGTTGTTTAAACTGAAATATTATAACATCCACCATCACCGACGTTTTCATATTGTTTTAACATAAAACTCCGCTTGGCAACGGCAATAGTTACCAAAAATAATAAACGCAGTTCTTAAATTTGCGATGCGGTTTTATGACGTCACACCGCGTTTTAGCGCGAAATGACAACAAAACCATGTAGTCAAATGCAATGTAATATGTTATTTCTGGTTTTAAATATATATATAGTTTTTGTTCTAGCTCACTCTAACCAAACAGAAAAATGTTATAACTTTGGAAAAACTAAATAAAAAATTAATCAAATTTTCCTTGCTCTTCGTATTTAACAAAAGATGTTTAAAAGAAAGTTTTCAGTCCATATAAAAGATCCGCCAGAAGTAACAATATATTTTATTTTGTTTGTAATGATGTTGATAATTATGCATTTCTTCTATTTCATTTGTCATTCGAAAGCTGCAATCATATATTTGTACTTGGTATATATTTTGATAAATTTTTATTCCATTTCTATTTCAGACATACAATATGTCTACACGATTAAGAAGAGAGCAAACGATTGTTGGTTTGAAGTGGTTCCTGTTCCTTTGCCAGATTTGACCCCTCCTGACTCTTTCTTGTGGGGGCGTTCTCAAAGACAAAGTCTACTCAGCAAAGCTCCGTAGTATCCCTGGACTTAAGGAACAAATCTATCATTGCTCAAGCTGGAGCTGCGTGCCAAAGAATGCCGCTCAATCCCTGAAAAATTAGCAAAGTGCATCAAGCTCTATAGAGAGCACACGGAGCTTTAATAAACATCATATTTTATGTTACAAAAATCTTAGGTTTTTATACTTTGTAAGTAAATTTATTGTAATTTTACTGCCAGTGTTGTGCAGGGGGTTACATAGGAGGAATGTTATGAGGGACAGGTTACAGGGGGTGTTAGGAAGAGAGTATGAGAAGGAAGAGAATACTGATGAGAGGGGGTTGGGCGGAGAAAAGGGCATGAGAGAGAGGATGCAATTTAGTGAGACAGTATAACTATTGACTTTACATTTGAACTCTTGAAGATTGTAGATGTTGGGAAAGTAAGTAAGCGGAAGGGAATTCCACAGGCGGGAAGTGGAGGAAAGAAGCTGGTGGAGTATAACTTGCGCTGGTGGAGTAGAACTTCCGCTGCCTTCCTCTGTCTCTCCTTCCTTCTATCTGACCAGTCAGTATCAGGTTCTCCAGGCTCTCTTTCCTCGTTGCATGTCCCAAGAACTTCAGTTGTCTCTTCCTGATGCTCAGCATCAATTTCCTTTTGTTGTCATTCTTTCTAACACCTCGTCGTTGCTTGCATGCTCAGTCAACGATATCCGTAGCATCCTTCTGTAGAACCGCTTTCGGCCGCTTCCAGTTTTGTCCTCATTTTCGATGATATTGTCCAGCATTCACTGCCGTATTGAAGAAGTGACATCACGTAGCAATCTAGCACTCTTTTCTTCGTTTCTATTGAGATACTAGTTAAAGAAAATGTTCGTTTAATTCATGCTGTGTATATTTTATTACATATATTTTCTTTCAGATTGACTTTATTATTCATTCTAGTGATTCTCTTATTTATAACTCTTTTTCTTTTTCATTTTTTCTTTTACTCTTCTGTCTTCACAATCTAAAAGAGATATTTCCTCTTTCTTTAAATGGTCTTACCCTTCTTTCTTACTTTATTCTTCCTTTTCTTTCTTTATCAAAAACATAGTATTATTTCTTCCAGTGGAGTGCGTTCTTTAGTTATCGCTTTCTTTAAGTCATTTTTCATTCTTTCTTCAGAAATTGTTACTATTTTTGTTACAATTATATTTCCTCTAATTTTCGGCATACGGCAATATCACGTTGAATACACCGCTTCTCGCTCGATCACCGAAGTTAAGCAACCTTGAGCCTGCTCAGAACTTAGATGGGTGACCGCTTGAGAATACTAGGTGCTATAAGCGTTTAGTGACGGATGTGCGTTGTGGTGCAGTGGATATCGACTCGGAAAGAGAAATCGGTGAGCTGAGTTCGAATTCCAGTTGAATAACCTGCATTCAATTAAGCACTGGTACCCTTGGGGAAGATATTAATCCGTCCCCTCCCTCCAGTTATGGGTTAAATAACAGGGTAGGACTTGGGGATCCTGCCCTTAAAAACAAATCCCAATGAATCTTGATACTCGAAAAGAAAAAAAATATTACTAGACACAAAAATTTATATAAAACAGCAATAAACTGTTGAAAGAAAAAGGTATTACCAGCAATAAAAAAATATTAGTTGGTGATAAATGATGATATGCCATAAAACAAAGCAACCTCTAATTTTCGTGCAATTCTTTTTTCTTTTATTTCTTTTTTTTTATTCTATCTTTATTTATTTCTCCTTTTTTTTGTCAGTATTTTTTATTATTTTTATTACACTTCTCTCTCTTTGAATTTTTTTTTATAGATTTTTTTCTTTTTTTTTAATTCTATTTTACTTTCTTTTTTCCGGTTCTATATTTCTTTATAATATTTTGATTATTTCAAATTACATTTCTCTTTCTTTTAATTTCCATGTAGTTCTGTCATTGTTTCACTATGTATCTTCAGTAATTATTTTATTATTTGTTGTGACATATCACGACATTTTAATTATTTCTATTGATTTTTTCTTTTTTCTACTTTCTGTCTTTCCTAATTTTTTAATTATTTCTTGATAAATTTCTCTTTATTTTTATTCTCCTATCATTATTCCTTTTTAGTTTCAGTTATTTTTTATATTAGATTTTGCACATTGCTCTCTTTTAATTCTCCTGTAGATCTTTCTTTCTTTCCTAATTTTTTCCTGTAGAATTTTCTTTCTTTCCTAATTTCATTATCATTTCTTGATAAAATACTCTTTATTTGTATTCATCTATAATTCTTTCTTTCTTCAGGATATTTTAACATTGATTGTAGCACATTAATATCTTGGAATTCTCTCTGAATTCATTGCTCTCTTTGAATTCTTCTGTAGATTTTTTCTTTTATCCTAATTTTTTTGTGTATAATTTTCTTTCTTTCCTAATTTCAATACCATTTCTTGATAAATTTCTCTTTATTTTTATTCATCTGTAATTCTTTCTTTCTTCCTTCAGTAATATTTTAACATTGATTGTAGCACATTGATATCTTTTAATTCTCCTGTAAATTCTTTCCTAATTTTTTCCTGTAAATTTTTCTTTTTTTCCTAATTTATTTATTATTTCTTGATAAATTTCTCTTTATTTTTATTCATCTATAATTCTTTTTTTCTTCCTTCAGTAATATTTTAACATTGATTATGGCACATTGCTATCTTTTAAGTCTCCTTAGATTGTTCTTTTTTCCTTCATTTTTTACTATATTTTTATTATTATTTCTTGTTAAATTTCTCTTTCTTTCAATTCTCCTATAGTTCTTTCTTTCTTTCATTTTTGGGTAATTTTGTATTTACTTTGACTCTTCACGAATTTTAATTGTCCCATGGATTTTTCTTTCTTTTTCATTCGTTCTTTCTTTAAC
Source organism: Ascarosepion bandense (assembly GCA_037127315.1). Taxonomy (NCBI): domain Eukaryota; kingdom Metazoa; phylum Mollusca; class Cephalopoda; order Sepiida; family Sepiidae; genus Ascarosepion; species Ascarosepion bandense. The sequence continues at coordinate 1,704,707 of JBBBDQ010000219.1, forward strand.
AAATTTTTATCATTCTTTGTCACAGTTCGCTTTTTTTATTGATCCTATCGTTCGTTTTTTCCTTTTTTTTTCTTTTATTTTTCTTCAGGGGTTTTTATTATTGTTTGTGACACTTAACGATGTTTTAATTTTCCTTGAATTTTTTTCTCTTTTTGATTTTTTAAAATATTTTTATTTTTGTTAAATTTCTCTTTGTTTCAATACCTCTCTATTTCCTTTTTTCTTTCATTTTTTCTTTCTTTCCATAATCAGTAATTTTTATTATTTTTGTGACAATTCACTATCTTTTAATTACCCTAGAGTATTTTCTTCTTTTTTTGTTTCTTTCTTTCTTCATTAATTTTTTTATTTGTTTTGACAACTCACAATGTTTCAATTCTCCTACAGATGTTTCTTCTTACTTACTTTATTCAATAATTTTTTTTTTATAATTGCTTATTATATTTCTCTTTGTTTTATTTGTTCTACGTTCCCTTTTTACATCTATCGTCAGTAAGTATTTTTGTGACACTTTACAATATTTTAATTCTTCTATAGATTTTTCTTCCTCCTTTTTCTTTCTTTCTTTCTTTCTTTCTTTCTTTCTTTCTTTCTCCACTACTCTTTATAATTTCTTCTAACAACTTCTTTATTTTTGTATGTTATATGTTTTCTTTTGTGAAACAAGTTCTGCAATTCTCTCTTTCATTTGATTGTACTTTTGCCTTATTTTGAATATTTATGTACTTTTCCCTGCTATTCTTACCTTTTGGTTTCATTTTTTTCTTATATTGCATCTTTTTCCTTCTTTGTTTATACACCCGTTCTTGCCATCCTCCTTTCCTTTCTAAACTTATATATGTCCATAAAAGAAATTACTAATGTCTACTCTCGAGGTTCTCCTCATCTCTTTCCAAATTGTTTTTTTCTTTTTATGTGTAAAACTAGAAAATGTAAAACATAAAAAGCAGAAGCTCCTGGCTAAACAGTCACTTCGAAGAGAAGCGAACAAGCAATTATCTATGAAATTACATAGCAGCAATAACAGCCACGAACCTGCAAATATTAAAAGCAAGCATTTGCCGATGGTAGACCATTAATTATTGGATAACGTTCAGATTAAATCTAGGGGAATATAACGAGCATTGTGCTTCTCTTTTTTTTTTTGCAAGAAAATATTTTTGAGTTGCTGGAGAGTTTTATGTCATTCTAACAGTCTCCAACCCAAACATGTTTGCTTTGTCATCGATAGTTCTACGAAGAGTCCATAATGAATTTATTTGCTGATAATGTCAACTACAAAATTTCTCCACTATTTTTATTTGTCTCACATAGACAACTTTCCGTAACTATTCTTTTTATTTAATGAGGTTTCACTGTGTGTTGTTTGTTTAATCACAATGTTACCTTTTATGAGGTTGAGAAGAAAACTCAGATAGCAGACTCTAACAATGTAGATTATGTGTATTTATTTTGTAAACTTACAAACTTACAAAATTATGGCACAAGGCCGAAAAATGGGGAGGGGGAACAAAACTCGGGTTGGTCTACATATACTCTATCCTATATCTAGCTAATCAGATTCGCGACCCATACATACGTTACAATGATTCTCATTCACCATAAAAATTTGTCCATCAACACTCATACTTGTCGTGCACCAAAATACCGCAAAAACATACCGAGGACCTACAAAACGCCCCAAATGTACATAAAAATTTGTGGTTTGTACAATAAATTACAAAAATAACTTTAAAAATTTTTCATGAAATGACATGATGGGAAGGGGTTATGAAGAAACAAAAAATGCCAAAACAAAACAATTTCAAATGAATATATATACATCGTGTTAGTAAGACCCAAACACACCCTCATAATTAAAGAGGCCGCTGTATTCTGCCTTAAAAGGACAGAATCAAGAAGCTCTCTTTCTTAGGGGAATGGAGATGCCGGGTACAAAATAAATTGGACAGGAGAATATATAAGGCTGACCCAGCCGAGAATGAAAAACGGGACAAAATAACAATGGACAATGGGGATCTCGAACTGGATCATAACAAAAGCAGTGGAGCCGGGAACAGGCCGGGACAAACACATTCACTCACATTAACTAGATACACAAAAGAATTCTTACCTTAACCGCGGGATGGGTTCCAAAGGAATCCACCCCGATGCGACTAGCAGATCTAAAAGTGAAAATCAAGGCTAGCCCCGGTCACACGAACCAGGCTCGCTGCAATTATCCACCTTTCGCTGAACTCTGTCGGGTGCAGCCGTTTCCGTTCAGTTCTAATCTTCATTTTGAGCTGATGCTCAAAATATCGGATTAGATCCTGATCCGAAAGACGGCCGCCCCGCAAGACTTCCTCCAGACGCGTCATCCAAATCACCATTCTAGCCGTGGCCAGTAGCGACAGAAACACCATCCGCTTCACTCCAGAGTACGGGGGCAACACATTGTCCACAGCGTATGCGCGATCAATGAGCAGAAGCTCCCGCGGCGCGATACGAGCAGTCAACTCGCCGACACGCTCCCACAACGGGCGAACGCGCAAACAATGGAAGAAGGCGTGCGCAGACGTCTCCTTAATTCCAAGGTTGCAACGCTCACAATCTGGCAAATCCGCCAGGCCCATTGCGAAACGCTTGTCATTGAGAGACAAACCATTCCGAGCCAATCGCCAGGTCAGAGAAAACTCAGAGTTGCTGAGCCAATCCGCACCTGGCGCCCAAGACCAATGAGAGCGATACTCCTCTCTCGTCATGCCAAGCTTACTCCACAGTTTATCCTTCACGGCGCCCTCCACTAATCCCCGATAGAAGATTCTCCTAGGCTGTGAAAGGTCACTGGACCGTGGAATGGCCCGCAGGGCCTCCAGACATTCGAGCAGGAATTTCGGCCGAACCCATGGCCTAACTGTAAGCCACAGGATCGGGGGAGTGATAGTGATAGTGAGGCAATGTAGATTATGAATTTAATCGTGATGGTAAAAACTCATCATATAAGTGTTGTGGACTCCTCCCTTTTCATAAAGATGGACTCGTCTAGAGTATACTTATAGTACTGCTACAGAAGAATAACGGGAAAACGGACGGAGAGCATTAACCCAGTCCTGGCTTCGCCAAAAGGTAGAATCATGTCTGGGCAAAATTAGACAGATATTTTAGGCTGGGCTATATAGTCCAGAGGACCCACATTTAAAAAGGTCTTGTGTTGCATTTTATCCTAGTGGGAGGGCAAATAAATAAGTGAACGCCGCGTTTTCACGCGGTAGTTCCTTTGGCACTGTCAGCTCTCTGCCTTCGGGCGGAGAGCACTAATCTAGTCGTGGCTCCGACGAAATGTAGAGTGACGACTCGTTAAAATTAGACAGATATATTTGTCTGGGCTATATGGCCCGGAGGACTCTCGTTAAAAAAGCCTTGTGACGCATTTTGCTCTAGTGGGAGGGTAAATAAATATCAGAACACCGCGTTTTCTCGCGGTGATTCCTTTCATACTGTCAATCTCTCTCTTTCGGCGGGGAGTATTAGACCAGTCGTACCTCTGGCGAAGGGTAGCATCATGACTGTGCAAAATTAGTCAGATATTTTTGGCTAGGCTATATGACCCGGAGAACCTACGTTGAAATTGCCTTGTGTTATTTTTTCTCTAGTGGGGGGCGGTAAACAAATACTGAATACAGAGGTTTCACAGAGAATTAATCAGAGAATACGAAAGTCCAGAGAGAGATTACCAAAACGTACACAGTAGTTCATAGTAGCTCTGTCCTCCGCTCATTGAGAAGATTATTACGTCGTACCCGTCAGCTTCCGACGCGGACATACTAAATATATACCACGGCTTCGATTCTAGAGAAAAACATAAAACATATGGTAAAACATATATGTTTTACCAACCTGCATTCCTGGACTATTAATCTTCATCCAAGTCTGTATCCTTGCGGGAATACACTTATTTTCTATCTCAATTACTCGTCGTTGTTCTTTTATTTGTGCGGGTCCCATTACCGTGATCCGTAACAATAAGCCATCAGTTCAGTTCGAACTCCCTTGTACACGGAAAGAAGCATAAACACGTATTTGTGTTGTGGGACCACCCCTTTTTCTATGAAAATGGACTCGACTTTAGTATACATATACTCCTCCCATACTGAGATCCGTGAGTTACAGTACGATTACCGTAGAGATCCGTAAGATATCGAATGATACCGAACGATACCGAAGTGACACAGAGAATACCGCCTCAGTAGTCATAGTAGCACTGAACTCCACTTAGCCAGAATAGTATTACACAGATATACTATTACCAGCTCGGATTTACTTCAAAGTCTTGTGTATATATATATATATATATATATATATATATATATATATATAATATGGTTAATAAGGGATATATATATATATATATATATATATATATATCCCTTATTAACCATATTATATATATATATATATATATATATATATATATATATATCCCTTATAAACCGTATTCCTGAATTACTAACCTGCGTTCCAGGTGTATCTTTACGTTTACTATAACCTATTTGTCCATCTCAAATATTTGTTTCGTTGTTCATTATTTGGTGTGATTTCTCACCCGGAATCCACAACAATTTGAATCATCTGTTAACCTGTAGCATACATATATATTTGAAAAATCCATTAACCTTTAGAAAAGACAATATTTATGAATGTAAAAGACAATAGGAAAACTATAATAGTTGCCAACGCGATTTATACAATGTAGACTTTTTCAAGGCAAAAAGCGAAATGAAATTATTAAACCACGTAACTAATAATAACAAAACAAAATGTCCTTAGCAACTGAAAGTATTTAAAGAACGCTATGTTTATACGGTTGACTAAAAATTACGTCAAATACTGTCACGTGTGGAGATCTTGCTTTTATTGCTTTATTGATGGAATCAATCAATCTCTTTTGATTTCTTGGTACTGTTATGCACGTTTGTTTGGGAATGTATTAATTCTATTAAAAAATAGGTGAAATAGGAAAAAATCCTGGTATAGGTTAATATTTGGGTAATATTCAATGGCGGCATTCTCGAGGATTTTCTTTCTAAGTGAGTTATTTTCTTTCAGTTGCTAAGGACATTTTGTTTTGTTATTATTAGTTACTTGCTTTAATAAATTCATCTCGGTTTCTTGCATTGCAAAAGTTCACATTGGATGAACGACTTGGCAACTATATCAGTTTTCCTATTGTCTCTTACATTTATATATATATATATATATATATATATATAGGTAAGAAAAGAAAAGTATGTATGTACATATACATAAAGCTAACTGACTTGATCATTTGATTGATTTTATGAATATGCCAAGAATTACTGCAACCACTATTTCTTCATTCCTTTTGATATTTGATCAAAAATTTGTCGACTATCTCTAGTACAGGCAAGGGTGTAATCGTGCTTTAGACTATAGCCAGTCTAGAAAGTCGAGTTTTCTTTCAAAACAACCGGGAACGCAACGCAAAACAATACCAAAAATATTTCTAAAAAGCTAGAGCAGATGTAGAAAGTCATGATAGTCTATATCCTAGAAGGTTCATTTCTTTCCTTTAAGGCTGTGCTCCCAACGCCGCTCCATCTCATAATTGTGGATTATGAAAGTATTTATGACAGAACAGTGCAATAATTTCCTGTTTCTTTTCTGATCGGGGATGTTCACATTATGCCGTCCCCTCTGTCAGAATGGAATTTGATTTTGATGCTGCTTTTATCTCATGATGGTTTGAATTCAGAAGGCCCTTCTTGTAAACCAATTGCCATAGAAGGTTAGAGGACCCAGTATTTTACACATAGCTGGAATAAGAATAGATGGATTCATACCTTCCCCAAAGGTATTAGCAAATGTAAATGCAATGACCCTACTGAAATTTGGACACATCTCTCTGATTCCTCAATTCAAGTCATTAAATGTTGTTTCTCACCTAGACAATTAAAAAAATGTATTTCTATAGAAGCAAAGACTTAGCTGTAGAAGTTTCATCTGGGTTCGTTGATGTTATGTCTGTTATCGCTGGCGCACCGTTAAAAAAAGCAAGAGACTTATGATTAAAGAAAGTGAAATAATTCTATCTAATGCGACGCTGCGTAATCTGTTAAGAAATGTGAGTATTGTAAAGAAAGTCATCTGTATCGATATTTTATAATCTCAAAGAGAATGAACACTTATCTCCTGTTCACACTCAGACGAATTACTTTATAATTCTATTGCAAATTAGATTAGCTTTAGCAAAATCTCCTACGTTTTATATATATGTATTTGTGTGAGTGTGTTTTGTGTGTCCCCACTGGTAAAAAGTACATAAGCTCTGCCTCAGATAGTTTTTAGCCTATCAGCCATTAAGTGATACAAGTTTGGGCGATCAATTCTGGAAGAGACATAACTGATTTGAAAAGAATATTTTCTCGCAGTAGGTTGGCATTACTATCTGCGATAGACTGGATGCCAGCCAAGACTATAGAACTTAATCTGTCCATCTATTTAACCCATAGATGGAGGGAAAAAGACGGATTAAAACCTTTCAAGAAGAGTATTTATGCGTAAGCAAACGCAAGAAATTCAACTAGAATTCGAAATCGGCTGTGTGATTTTTCGTTTTGAGATAATCACTGCACCACAATGCACATCTACAGTTTAGCACACACATACACACACACACACACACACACACACACATATATATATATATATATCTGTCAAAGAAGAGAAGATACACCATTCACCTGCGACCCAGGTCTCGACCGCGCCTATTCTCTTTAGGCAAAAAAAAAGCAGCCTGGTGGAAACCTAGATTGCATTTAATTGGTGTGTGTTCTGTTCTTTGACATTGTTAGCTCAGCATATTCAGTTCACTTGTTTTAGTTGTGCACTAAGCCCTTTCTTTCGATATACTATCTGCTACTTTAATCACCAACTATTTCACTTACACACACACACACACACACACATATATATATATATATATATATATATATATATATATATAATGCTATTTCTGAAGAAATAAAAGCTTTATTTAAAATTGATTTATGAAACATGAAGATTGAAATTCAGATTTGAATTATAATCTTTAGCGTTATTTCCTTTGGCTTAAACTCTCCCTAACATTTGCTCATTTCTTATTTTTTACTTTCCACTCCTTTTTGTCTTGCAGTAATTTTTTTCTTCTGATTCTCTTTTTTTGCATTTTTACACTTTATTTTCTCTTTAGTATTTCTCATGCTTTCTTTTTTCTTTTTGATTTCCTTTCTCTTTTCCCTTTTTTTCACTTTCTTGTTTCCTTTTTTCTTTTGCTCTCTATTTTCTTCTTTTTTTGTTAGAATTTTTCCTTAGACGGAAAGTTTTCCAAAAACTGAAAATAAAGTGACTTTTCAAAAAATATATATTATAACAATTACTAACTACCTAATGAGAGATTAATTTTTCAATGTCTAAACATAATGTACAAATTTCTAAAATAAAAGTTAAATAATATAAATGTAAATCAAATTTTGGTTTCCTGGTATCGATATATTATCGATTATCTGCACTATTGTAAGAACTGCAACCTTGAAACTTCTGAATATCGTTTTTTATGTATTTCTCTATGAGTGTATCAAATTTGATTGAAATCAGACCAGTCCTTCTATAACCCGATATTTTCGATTATCGATTTTCGTTATTTATCGGGGGTACCACGACACGAAACCTAGCTCAAAACACTCGCAGGCGCTTATAGTACAACTGTGTAAATTTTCAAGAAAATGGGTTCAGGCGTTTCAGAGTCAATAAGTAACGGACACACACACACACACACACACACACACACACACACACAATGTTCCATTTAATATATATAATATTTTATATTAAGCCCTGTTTTGAACTAAATTTTTGAACGTTGCAATTTTCACCCCGACATATCTATATCTATATCTATATCTATATATATATATATATATATATATATATATATATATATATTGAAGAATATGGCAATACGTTAGACTTCATTGTATCAAAACAAACTGAAAAAATATGATGAATTGATGTAGGCTGAGAATTACAAAATACATGTTGTTTCAATGAAGCAGTTTTTCATTTGGGATAGTCTTCAAACATTCGATTCTAACTTTATATATATAAATAGATATTTTCATAACAAGATTCCTCGAATATTTAGGCTGGTGGATGTGTGTAAGTATACTTTTTTATTTATAAAATTCCATCAAATACGAATATCCATTAAAAATAATGCTCAAACAAATAAATTAATATATACACACACAAATATAAATATAGTTTTCAAAATATATATTTATATAGTGCATACAGCAGTTTAATCCAACACCTGTGATGGATTTATTGAGTTGGTTACTACATATGTCGTATCATGTCTCTTCATCTGCGAGGTCATAGTTCAGCATTCACGCGCAAGTTTAGAGTAGTTATTACGTAACAATCTGCTGGTTTTACCTTACTACTAAGAATAATGTCCTACTTCCTATAAACATTCTATAAAATTACTGTAACCATCTTTTTTCTGTTTCTATTCACATTCGCTCTTTCTGACCTCTGTTTCCATATTACCTAAGCACTTAAAAATAAAATAGACCTGCTTCATTTTGACTTTTCCTAACATATAACCCATATTTGTTGTCTATCACTTTTGATGACAACCATGCCTTAATGTCTTCTTACAAATAACCGACAGTCATTTCTTTTAGCTTTCCATGGTTATGAAATATTTTAAGAACCTCGTAAAAGTTCTATACTTATTACTACAAAATGTCTTGTTTTCCTGTGTAATAGAGGTGCGTTGGTGTAGTGAATATTATCTCGAAACGCGAAATTTTAGAGCGTAGTTCAAATTCTATCAGAATCCATTGCATTTCCTTACGCGCAAATATCCTACTGAAAGTTATTATTCTGTCACGTCTTCCTTCATGTATATCTTTCGAGACATGATCGCTCAACTGACGAATATGTTATGTATGATTTCTTCCAAAGTGATAGAGTAAAGAATATACTATAAAGTCAAATTGAGCATGGTGAAAGTTTGGTCTCCTGGACATAAATCGAACTATTGAGTCACGTGCCCGAATATCTAGGTTATAATAATTAAAGATAAAAAAATATGATTCTGTACTATTGATATAATCATCTTGTATGGCAAAAATATCTCAACACGACTCTTCCAAAAATAATATGAACATTAGGAGTTATTAAAAAAGATTACTGATATACATGAATATTCAACGTAATCTTTCACTGCATGAGATGTAAATTGCACTGCTTATGAATACTGCTTATGTACAGAAAAAATCTTTCAGCGCTCATCTACTACTACTACTCTCTCTCTCTCTCTCTCTCTCTCTCCAAGAATTAAATCTAACCAAAAATGGTGTATTACTGTATTAGCCAAAGTGGAGCTTCCCCAGTCTTCAGCTATCTGGATAAAATTCAAAAGCGTATATGTGGCCTTTTGGCTGATGAATTATTCTCCACCCTAAACCCACTTCTCCACAGACAAAGCATCGCTAGAATCTCATTAATGAATTTCTATTTCCATGGCAAATTTTCTGACAAGTTCAACTCTTTAGTTCCACCAGTCCTTACCTCCGTAGCTAACCCCCTCCATTTTTCATGAACTATCACGGATCATTCTTATTCTATTTTTATTCCATTAGTAAAGAGGAAGTTACACTATTCACTAGATCTATTACATTGTGGAACAAACACTAAATAAGATGTGTACCCGATAGCTAAACAATTCAAAGCTTCTTCTTCTATGTGCCCTGTTCCTTCAGGATGTAGGCGATCATGGCTTTCACGTTTCCCTATCCCTGGTGGCTCTGAGCACGCCTTCTCCTGTTATACCATGCAATCCTAGTTCCGTCATCCACCTGATTAGGTCCTTCAAATATGTTATCCGTTGGTTTCCCTGTCTCTTTTTCTCTCTATATGGCCTGTTAATATCAGATTTTCCAAATCTTTCTGTCCTCATTGCGTGTCCCAGAAACTTCAGCTGTCTCTTCCTAATGCTCAGTATTATTTTAATTTTTGTTTCCATCATTTCCAAGACCTCATCATTGCTCATATGCTCGGTCCATGATATTCGCAGCATACTTCTGTAGAACCACATTTTAGTTGCTTCAAGTTTTTTCATCATCTTTGATGATATTGTCTAGTAAATACTGCTATATTGAAAGACGGGCAGCACGTAACAATCCCGTAGTCTCTTCTTAGTTTCTAGCAAAATTGTCATGTTTCTTAATACCTTACTCAACTTCTGGAATGCTTCCTTCGCCATGCCAATTCGCCTTCGGATCGCTGAAAAGTTTTAAGGCAGCGTCAATTGCCATCTTGTATCTACTCGTTTTACATTCATCACTTATATTTTCGTCGACATTCTGTGTATTATTTTCTTTTCGCTGTAACCCGCTGTGCACCAGTGGCATTTCCATCGTTCTTAGGGTGAAATGCTTATAAAAAAAATCGAGGATTAAAGATTATCTCTGCTACATATCATCATATATTGAACTATATATATCTGCTCTTCTTCTTCTTATACAATATCATTCAGTAACAGCGGTCTTGAGTGGCTCTTGAACTCACTTCTGAGTGAAATATCACTGTAAAAGAAATTCACAATTCAGAGAAATTAAATTGATAAGCAGGTGAAGACTTTTCTTGTGGCTGGCGCACTCGGAACTGCTTCTGGCAATTTTTCTACTTTCCACGCTGACTTGCAAAATCTCATCTGCTAATGAAGATGTTGTGTCACTAAGCTCCGCATGTGAGCCGAAATATGATTGTCACCATCCATCTGAAATATCGAAGATTCTCTAACGATATCAAATGATAACATTCAAACACTTTTAGTAACTGCAAAACTAAAGTCGACGCCTTTTTTTTCTCAGGAATTGGTAAATGTATAAAACAGCAAATCAAAAAAAAAGATGAAACAACAACGACTATAATAATAAGTATAATAAAAATAATAAATTTACTTTAACTGTTGGAAGTTGGGGATAGAGTGTTTAAAATATCAGTCAGTTAAGTGCCATACGTGAAACACGCTTGGGCGATCATGTCTCGAAAGAGACATTACTGAATGGGCAGAAGATTATACCCCAGTATGTTGCCATTACTTTCTGCGGTAGACTAGTTGCCAGCCAATGCTATAGAACCCAATCTGTTCTATTATTTAACCTATATCTGAGTTAAATAATACCCAGTTATGGGTTGAATAATAAGACATAACTGGAGGGAAGAAACGGATTAATACCTTTCCCAAGGGTATTTGCGCGTAAGTGAATGTAATGAATTCAACTAGAATTCGAACTCGGCACCCCTATTTCTCGTTCCGAGTCGATATCCACTGCTCCTCAGATCACATCAGTGTAAAATATACTAGGTGTTATTTTGTATGGGTCTAAATCTTAAATTCTAAATTATGGTTAATGAAAGACCGAAAATGTGCCGTTTACTATATTTCCAACACGAACGATATATAATTGTAACTAAAAACGTTGGTACGTTACTAATGCTTGGGAACTTATGGCCATGTCACGGAGAAGCATTGGTTCTCGTACGATCACCGAATTTAAGTAACATTATGACTAGTAAGTAACTAGATTAGCGACTGCTTGTAAATACCAGGTGATGTGAGCTCTGATGTGCGGGTGGTGTAATGGGTAACGGTTTGGAATTAAAATTGGGTGAGCTGAATTCTAATTCCAGTTGGATTTGTTATACTCACTTACACGCAAATCATCTTGGGAAAGGACTGAATCCAATACTTCCCCCAACTATCGATTAATTAGTATAACTTGTATCATGAAATCAATTTTTCTTCAAAATATTCTTGCCATCTAAAAATACTTCCCGACTTTAAATAACATTCAAGCGATAAATAAAAACCAATAAAAGAAAAACTGATGCTTGAATAGCAATTATATACGACAATCGTGCAAAACGGGAAGAAAGATAATACATGACACTTTCAATCATACAGAAAACAAGTTCTATAGAGTTGGTATATACAGAGGAGAAGTCAATACAAACGAGACAAGAGACGCATTGAGGAAAACGATTATTTTTCATCGGTATTTTGAATTTCAATATCTAATGCCGATAAGTTAGTTACACGCTTCAGCAGAAGACGAGTAACACAAAATTGACACTAAACTCAAATTCGATAGAGCTTCTACATATCGAGGAGAAGTTAAAGTAAACGGGAAAAGTGACACAGATTTAAATATTTATTGGTCTTTGTTAGTTCTAATTTCAATCTTTAGTGCTGAAAAGGAACTTACATAGTTCAGCGGTAAAAATTAACAAGCAACACAAAAGTGACTAAGACGGATGAGTATAAACTGATGCCAAATTTTCCGTCAACTTGGAAAGCGTACAAAACCTCCATAGATCTTTTAAACATGTTGTTTCAATGTTTCAATGTAGTATCGCCGTCGTAGCAGTACGATACCTAACGATATATGCTGAAGTATCTACGGCACAATTTCCGTGATAACGGATATTTAATACAAACAAGACAAACACGGATAAGGCAGAACAACAATAATTAGAAACAGAGAAGATGTTAAATGTTTAGGTAAAACCAAGCCCATTACTCGGACAAAAGTTGTCTGCTTTTCCCCAGAGCTGGCTTACTCTTCAGCAGAGCCCCGTCCGGTCTCCCCACCGCACGAAGGCAGACAGCCCAAAAAAGTGAACAGAGGCATGCAGTCAATCCCCTCAGACTGCCAATGACAATCCGATTTATTTATGGACTTTCCTTTAAATGGGTTTTTGAAATTTAATATTGTCCACCAAGTATGAAATATATTTATATATTCTGCAACTTCTGCAAAGTTTGGTAAACATTTCTGTTTCTCTAAGCTCAACAGTCCTTGAATGGTGTATTCATTAAAAATTTGCATTACAAAATTTACATTTTGCCTTTCCAAATTATTAGGATAAAGGGCCTTTGAAGTTAATCCGTAGCAATATTTCAGAAGTGACTCTGATTCAAGTTTATATAAAGTAGTAAATGGGGCTACTAGAAGAGTATCTGATTTATTATCGTAAAACTTAGGGAATTTCATACATTTTTTTGGCTTCTTTTTGGTCAAGCCAGTTGTTTGTTATGCACTTTAAAATATGAACAGAATCAAATATGTTATTATATTACGATGGTCATGGTACTGGTGTCACCAAAAATATATTTCAAAACCAATAAACAAACTAAATTGTTTCCCATTTCAAGTAATCCCCACTCAAGTCTAATGTGTTTTTCCATCCTTCTCCGCCATGCTTTCATGCATTGATGACAGTAATCTTCTTGGATGTACCTCAGATATGTCCTTAAAGCCCTCTTGATTTTTTTAATTATCTTGCCCCAAGCAAGGTATTCAACTGCCACTGTTGCGCAGGGGGCTGCATAGGGGAAAATGATGAGAAAAAGGGGTTAGTTATAGGAAATGTCAGCAGGAGAGTAATAGACGGAGGGGATACCGAGGATGTGGGTGGAGTAGATGGAAAAAGAGCTAGTGAGAATGGATGCGAGTTAGTGTGATAGGAGATTTCTATTGTCCATACGTTTAAATTCCTGGAGATTGTAGCTGTCGGGTAACCAAGCATATGGGAGGGAATTCCACAGGTGAGAAGTGCGTGAACCAAAGCAGTTAGAGTAGAAATTGCGGTTACACTTTATCATTTTCACAGTAAAAGTGCGGAACCTAGTTGCTAATCTAGTAGCTGGTGTAAATTCATACCTAGGGGACACCAGTGAACTAAATTCATTGGAGGAGAAGCTGTGAAAGTATTTATAGAAGAGGCACAGTGAAACGACGTCACACCGATGAGAGAGCCACTGCATGACCCCCACAACTTCAAAATATGTCCTCTCTGAACTTGAGAAAAAAACAAGTCAGACGCAGCAAAATCAGCTGAATAGGTTAGTTGTTCCTGTAGTGCGATATTCTTATCGACCAGAAATATCTGGATTTTCAAGGCGTTCTGAACAGAAGCATTGCCATGGTGAAGCCACCAAGATTTCCCCTGCCACAAGTCTCGTCTCTTCTCGCGCACTGTGTGAAGCTAACACCATATGATCTCTTTGTAGAGTGCTGATTGATTGCCTAGTGATGTAGCAAGAACTCACTATGAACGATGCTTTTCACATCGAACAACGGATGAGTCCCATTACATTTCAAACAGTTCATCTACATTGCTTGCATGTATTCATATAAGAAGCTGCACTTAACATATTAATCTAGACTTTGATCTGAAGCAAAATCAAATACATATATAAATGATTACTATGGACCGAACTTTTTAGAATTATAAAGAAAGTTATCTTAATATTAATGGGAATAATATTGGCTGTTTTTGTGATGACAGCTTAGAAAAATAATCTTTGTGCACTCACATAAAAATTAAATGAAATACAGCTTATTTAAAATAGTCTGAAGTATTGATCATCTGTACAGATGGAAAACACGTAATTATTTTAGAATTTCAAAATGGACTTGAAAATAGGTGACTGATAGCTATAATATATGATTTCGATGCACAAGATTTGTATCGACAGCAATTGCACACAATGTAGAGATGACAGCCAGCAGCCGCCGACTAAGGCTTTCTCTACGAACTCACAAATACAATGGCTGACCGTCATTAAGCCGACCGTCAAAAAGTAAAAGTCGTCTACTAACACTTAATCAATCTAGAAAATAAATTTCGCTGCAAGGGAAAATTGAACATTTTATTGTTATTATGTATTTTTGAGAAGAATATATAAATGTTATTTGAACTGTTGTTCTGTTTTTTTTTTTCTTTAAAAAGTATTTCATTCAAAATATATGTTGTTGTCGTTGTTGTTGAATAATTAGAATCTGAACGCACAAAATTCTGGGCAGACGTATCCCAGCAAAGTAAAATTAAGACGAACGGCTTTTAGGTTACTTGTATCAAAACAAATAAAGAAAAAAATCCAGTAGCTGTAGATAAAATTGAAGAACGAAACAATGAATAATTTCAAAGAAATAAAAATCATTATGTATGTAATAAATTAAATAATAATTGCAAATTATATTATCTTTTGTCAATCAATTAAGTGCAATATATATAAAACACTTGGGCGATCATGTCTCGAACGAACATGATTTACTGGGCAGAATATTTTCCTTCAGTCTGTTGGCATTACATAATGCGGTAGATTAATTGCCAAACAAGGCTATATAACCCTATCTGCTATTTAACCCATAGCTGGAGGCGGAACAACATCACTCCTAAGAGTAATTTGCGTGTAAATGAATGCAACGAATTCAAGCGGAATTCGAACTCGGCTCTCCCTTTTTTCATTCCGAGCTGATATCCACTGTGCCATAATTATAACCCAAATACTTAGATATTGTTCTTTTTTAGTTAATATAATAATAAAGTTACTTAAAAAAGCAATAGTTACATTTTTCAGCTAAATAAAAGGAATATTTACATTTTGTATTTAAATTCAAAAGCCGTTCATCATCTTTCCTTTATTGTAGAAGACTTTGTACACACACATTTAAATAAGATGTTTTCCCCTTTTAAGACAGTTATTTTATTTAATGTGTTGTTTTGTAATGACAACTTCGACAATGTAATTTTTCCTTTTCACTCACATAAAAATTAAAAGAAATATGGCTTAGTTAAAATGAAGCAGTGTCAATTTGTCCATGAGATAGATCATCTGTACAGGAGGGGAGAAACACGTAATTACTCAAGAATTTTCCGATAGACAGGAAAACAAATTACTGATAACAATAATATATCACTTAGACACACAAGGTTGGTATCGATAACATTTGCCGAGTGGAAACGTTACCAATTCCAGAGATAAGCCCTTAGGATTATAGTCACGAAGACAACATATAATTCATGCAGAAATAATTATTAGGAAATTTATGACGACTAGGTATGTGCAGGACAATTATCGACAAGAAGAATAGGCGAGTTGTGTTCCTATTCCAGTCTAGTCAGTTCTGTTTCCTTTAGAGATCCTTATCTTTTTTTTCTGCTAACTATATGTTAAATAGGAATATAGACTCTGTTCTCCGGCCTTGTATGGCAGCCTGCCTAGGATAATAAAACTGAATGTAAAATCATGGGGATTTTAAAATGTTGCCACCTGTCTATATTTGTCTATATTTATGAGATGAGGTATTCTAATTATTTACACAACTCGCACTTTAATCCTCAGCTTTGCTGTCATTTTGAACGAGGTTCCGGCCGTTACATGCTACGACCTTCTTCAGATGATTGGAATTTTAAACTGAACCCTTTATTCCAATCACTGGGAAAGATTGTTCTCGTCCATTGAGTCATTCCGCTCAAAGATATCTTAGTCATCTCCATTTAATACAACTCTCTAAGTATTTTTTGTCCACTTCTGCTGTTGTCAGGTATTGAACACACAAATCTTTGGATCAAATCACTGGATCCAACCAGCCGCTATCCACTGAGCCTGGTGAGCTTGAGAATAAAAGTTCATCATCTTAGTCCAGTGCGAAGTGCCGGTTGCTAGAACCCATCTGAACTAATAAAATCCAATGCAATTTAATCGGTCCTGACTTGGCATCTCGACGTTCACTTTCTCACCGACATCACGTGGCTTCCTTTTAGTTTTCTACAAATATTTTCATGTGAACTGCTCTGCCCCAACTACATGAATTTTATCGTGCTACTGGATAGGCATCTAATTTCCACCATTTTGCCGTTTAAATAGTTAAATGTAACCGCTACTTCTACTCCAACAGTTGCTTTTATGCACTTCCCGTCTGTGGAACTTCCTTTTGTTTACTTGCTTCTCTGATTGCTACAATATCCAGAAATATAAATGCGACGCCTATTGCAATCTTCTTGAATCCCGTTCATCTTTTATATTTTCTTAAATACCCCCTGTAATTAGTCTGTTCTCTCACTGTAATCCCATGCGCACTTTGTGGCAGCCTCGCCTTGCTTGGAGGTGAAATGATTTTCAACTTCAATTTCAGGATCATCTATATTGCATATAGGCTAGCTATTTTATATTAACTAAAATGGATGATGTGATATTGCAGAAATGTTTATTTTTGCCAGGTATCATTCCATATTTGGGATAGAGTGTACAGATTTCAGAACATCGTTTCCTTTGCCAAATAGTAAAAATTGATTTTAATATCACATTTACAATGAAAAATTACCCCATTAATTTATAATTGAGGATAGTTCAACATTCCCAAGAAAAAATTTAAAAATGGTGACTACGTTGCGCAATAAAAGTTTTGTTTTTATTTTATTATTATACATAATTAATTTTAAATCCTCAAGCCTTTCATATATGATTTCAGTTTTTTATTTAAAGAAGGATCATTTTAACAATCTAAAATCTTCATTTCACAGCCAAATGTTTGTCAACTGAGTATTGTATATCCATATATAGATGTCTGGTTGCGTGCTCTTGAAAAATACAAAAGGTCTCAAAATTTCGCAGTCTCTTTCTCACCGACGTGATGTATCTTCTGTCTTTGTTTTCTACAAGGAATTTCATATCAACTGCTCTGAAAAGTTTTTTCCTAGTACTCGACAAAATAAACTGATATCAAACCTCACCCTTTTACTGTCGGATTAGTTAATTGTAATCATCTCTTCTACTCTGATAGGTCCTGGGTATGACAGTAACCTGCATCCGACAGCAAGGCCTCTAATTGGGAGGTTGCGAGGAGTATCGAACTACCTCTTAATTGCCTGTTGTGCCCAGTTCCCCTCTAACCCGGAGTGGTAGCACCTGTTAGGCTCCCAGCTATGGGCAAATAGTTAACACGCAAACTGGGGCCAAAACACTATGAAAGTATAAAAATAAACTTCGATAGAAATATATACATAAAAATAGATTTTATAGAAAAATATACATTTTTGAAGGAAAAATTTTACCAACAAACATTTCCAGTTTTCTAAATAAAAATAAAATTTAAAAAAAAATGTTCTTTAAAATCTGACTAAATCAACATTTTCATTATAATCAAACTTAACAAATACCTTAAAACCCCACCTTCTTGGCATTAAATAACCCACAGAGGTTGATATGCCGTGAAACAAAACACAAACTCTACTCTAATAGTTTCTTTTCTCTTAATTTCCAATTGTGAAGCTCACTTCTATTTGATTGCTTCTCTGATAGCTACAATCTCCAAATCCAACGTCAATTGGAATCTTTTATCTACTTGATTCCTATCCATTTCTTATCTTTTCTTACAAATCTCCTCTGCTTTTTATTTCTCTTACTGAAAACCCTGCGCATCAGTGGTATTTCTGCTTTGCTTAGGGTAAAATTATTATAAAAATATAACTAAATTTATAGACAGCTCATACAATCTTCATGTAAGACGCATAGTATAGAGTCAATCGGTATTTTATCTTCATTTAAAAGCAAAGAAAAGTACACACAATTTTCCGACTAGATAAAACAATCCAAATGATACCATTCTTACAACAATTTTAAAGAAGATGCAACATAACTTCACTAGTACACGATTCATAAAACAGTTTGTAATAAGGCATCATCCCTACAACGTACATTAAACAGACACGAACAGTCGTGTAACGGTATCATCTTTACAAGAGTTTTAAAACAATATCCCTAAAAACGAGGCATCATCCCTGTGACAGTCGTGAACAAGACAGCGTGCATAGATCAGTCCTCAAGTCTGTCCTTCAAGTGCCATAAGCTTGGGCGATTATTTCTCGAAAGAAACATGACTGATTTTCCCGCATTAGGTTGCCATTAATTTAATCGGGAGACTGGTTGCCAACGCAGGCTACAGAACGCAGTCTGTTTTGTTATTTGACCCATATCAAGAAGAAAGAGACGGATTAATACTTTTTCAAAGGATAAGTGCGCGTAAGATAATGTAATGAATTCAGCTACAATTTGAACTCGACTGTACGATTTCTCGTTATGAGCCGATATCCATTGCATCTCAACGGACATCCTCAACAAGAAAGGCTCCATGAATAAGTTCAAAAGAAGACAACATACCTACAATAATCGTTAACAAGACCCTCAGTAACCTTCACTGTCAAGATAGTTTAAACTGTTTGTTGGGAGGCCTACTTTTATAAACTATCTTTTACCAGGACAAATACTTGTCGATGCGATTTCTGTTATTCGTTTCAGGTGAATCCTTCACAAGAATTCAGCTGACACTGATATCATTAAAAAACGAGGATTCAGGAAGACAGAAAAGTGAGACTCTCTTTTTATTCGAATCTTTGAATATTGAAGGTGACTAGAAAGCAAAAACTGGAATAGAATTCTACGTTCCAGAATTGCAAAGAAAAATGGTACAAAAGAACTTACGGTTGTGTTGGGGATCACCTCATTTTGGATACAAAAATGGACTCGCTTAATGTGTACATATTATCCTGCCCATACAGAGAAAATCGGAGGTGTAGTTGTAAAGTAGCTGTAGAGTTGAGTATTTGTACAGCCGCTTAGTTGGTCAGTAAGTTGGTGCATATTAATTTGGTGCATATTAAGTTTGAGTTTTTTTGTGTAGAGACTCATTAACCGGACTTTCTTCTTCACTACAAGACTGTATATATTGTTTCTACTAATAGTATTCCTGAATTGACTAACCCGTGTTCCAGTTTGTATATTTTTGTTCAATATTACATTTTCCATCTCTATATCTGTATTGTTATTTATTATTTTGTGTGATTTCTCAACAAGAATCCACAACAGGTTGCATCAAGGGATTTAGCATTAAAGCAAAAATGCAATTAATAAAATAAAACAGTTATGTTTTCATTTTTTTCACTCTAAAAATATATTTAAGTATACATTTCGTCTTATAAGGATGAATATTTCAAATTCATGTAACCACGTAGAGGTCAATGATTAGGGAAAAGAGACTAATCAATAGATCAATATCATTTTAACTTTACCTATTTTCCATTAATTTATATGACTCTGCCTCTTGTAGAACAACCAGTCACGACA
Organism: Ascarosepion bandense; assembly: GCA_037127315.1. Lineage (NCBI taxonomy): Eukaryota > Metazoa > Mollusca > Cephalopoda > Sepiida > Sepiidae > Ascarosepion > Ascarosepion bandense. The sequence continues at coordinate 1,724,733 of JBBBDQ010000219.1, forward strand.
AGAAAATCTTTGCTTTTATGTTTGCTAATTTCTTCAGCTCAACTTCACTTTCACACAATTCTGGTTCTGCTGATATAGAATTACACCATCTCCAAAGATCACGATTAAATTAGATTTCATGGCTAAAGGCAAAACTCATTGTCTCCTCCAAGTAACGCCTATACAGATTGCTCTGTCTATCACTGGTCATTCTGTCGTAGAGGTTTTGAATTCCCAGACTGAATTCTTTGATGACTGGTAGTGTTCTACTCAAAAATGTTATCAACGTTCTGAGTAATTATAGATTCAAGTAGGAAAGTTACCTACCTCTACCCTATCGATCCGAGTTTAAACCGTCTTACGGCCACATCACGCTGAAATGCCGATTCCAGTACGCTCACCGAAGTTACGCCTGGTCAATACCTACGTGGGCAATCGTTTGGGAATACCAGGTGCCGTAAGCTTTAATGTGAGTTTGATGTAATGGATAATAACACGCGAATGTTAAAACTACGTTAGTCACTTGGGTGAGTTTTGGTACACACACATTTTTAAAATACTCGTAATTTCCAGTTGGCAACTCGTTTCTTTTGCTTCCTCTAACTAATCTCTTGACTTAGTGGTCCTGGCTTAGTGGTAAACTGTATCCGGCAGCAAGACCTCTGATTGAGCGGTTATGAATAGCATGGAACCACCTCTTAAATGCTGTAGTTCCTAGGTTCACCCTGACCCAGAGTGGTAGCATCTGTTTGGATCCCAGCTATGGTCAAATAGTTAGCTCTCAAACAAATAAACTTTTATAGAAATATATACATATTTTTTTATTTTATTCTTTTATAGAATATGTACATTTTTTAAGGAAAATTATTTACGAACAATACATTCGTCGAAGAAAAAATACCATAATACATTTTCAAAGGACAAAATATTACCAGCAATACATTTTAATACAAAACTAAAAGACATTTTCAGTTTTCTAAAATAAAAACAAATAAAATCGAAAAAATCTTATTAAAATTTGACTAAATCAGCCTTCTCATTATAACAGAACATTAAATAAAATACCTTGAAACCTCATCTTTTTAACATTAAATAACCCACAGAGGTTGATATGCTGTTAAACAAAACTCAAACTCTCCTGACTTAGTGAAGGTATTTAATCCGCAGTGTGGCGCTGTTGTCGTGGAAAGCAGACATTGATTCGTCTTTTTATAACTCTTCCTGTTCTGCAGTTTTAAGGATGTACAATTACCACTGGGAGAGGCATGAATCCACATTTTCTCTTTATTCAAACTTGTATTTTGAATGCATTTCTGTAGTTTACAATTATCCTTTCAAAATGGTAGATCTTGGTAACTTTTCAATTTGAGTCTATAATTGCAAATTCGAAACGTTAGCCGCCTTTTGAGTATAGCATTACCTGCCAAGAAAGAATTCAGACTCCGAATTACAAACCGCGACGAAAGAAGACCAGTGATAAACAAAGCAATCTGTATGAACGGTAATTAGAGGATACAATGAGTTTTGCCGATAACCCTGAAATCTTATTTAATTTGAACATTGAAGTCGGTGGAATTCTATATCAATGCGACTAGAAGTGTGTGAAAGTTTGCTGAGGCTGGTGAAAGAAAATATTTTCTTGTCGTGACTGTTCTAAAAGCAAAAGAGTCGTATATATTAGGCTTACCACAATTTCTATTTAAACCAGTGTAATTAAATTTTAAAAAATCTTACAATCTAAAATAGTCTGTGGTTTTAAATGACAAGCAAAGGATTGATAGCCCGTAAAAAACCAAATAGATCCATCAACCTAGTTTAAAATATGATGATTTTCTATTTAGCCTAGATGTGACACAAAGCAGAAACTATGGAGCACCCAGTTAAGCTCAAACTCTCTATTCAGTCGTAATTTATTTCACGAAATACCGCGCTGAAGTGCGTCAGTGCTCAAATCGTTTGTATATCTACCTGTTGTTGATAAATCGGACATAATTCTAAGTTTTTACTTTTGGTTGCACCGTCAGTGTGTTTAAGTTTTTGACGTTTATGCACGGGATCTTTGTCTATGTGCATATATTTTTTATTTAATTTTGAAGATATGTTACCCTCAAAAAATTACAGAAAGGTTATTATCTACAATACAGTTAGTTTACGGGACTGCTTAAATATTGCACGAGAGGCGACTGTACATCCATAGAAATCGTATCTCATTCGTATTAGCAATTGTGTATACACACGAGTACCCTTTGTTCTGCTGTCTCTGGATTATATTCCTCTAGTCAAGTCTCCATATGTAGATACTTAAAAAGAAAGAGAGCTAAGATTGATAAAACCGTGAAAGGTTTTCAAAGTGTTTTTACTTGCCATTCCATCGTTTTACCCTTTCTCTGGATTTGAGCATTCATTGTCCATTCTTTGAGTTCGAATTTTTTAAGGCGTTTTTTTTATCTATCTTCTCTTATATATTTTCAAGGCGTTTCTTTTTTTTATCTATCTACTCCTATATATACTTTAAGGTGTTTCTTTTTTTATTTATCTTCTCCTATATATTTTTAAGGCATTTCATTTTTTATTTATCTTCTATATACATGTTAAGGGGTTTCTTTTTTTTATCTATCTTCTCCTATATATTTTTATGAAACGTGTTCAAAATACAGCCGTATACAAAGTTATTTCATTATTATTATTATTATTATTACTATTATTATTATTATTATTATTATTATTATTCAAACCTTGATTTCTTATTTATACGAATTTCCTACTGCATCACAACCAGAATCTAATGTCAGAAACGGCTTCAGGACATTTTATACTGAACAGTTAAACAAAATTCAACTTAAACGACAATTTATATAGATAAATCTCTTCGTAATGATAGCTGTATTTGTAAGTATCAATTTGTGTATTTCTTTAAGGGCTATTAAATATCCTTTCAATGTGTCTATCTGAACATTTTTCAATCGATCCGAGGGATGGAATTATTGATGTTCTCATGTGCTACATTTTTGAGGCACCATTTCAAATCCTTGTATTTTGATAATTTTTTTGTAAAGATCTTCAAAGACCCATCACAATCTGCGGGACTGCCATGTCAATAAGAAATCATATTCTTCTTTTGTCGTTATAGGCGACATCAGAACGAGACGGCTGAAATTTTGAAGACATTATGTAGGAAAGAAGGCTTGGAAGACTTGAAACACACAGGTTAGATTCAAAGAAAAGGGGATTATGCTAGAAATAAGCGGTATTGTAAAAAGACAGCTATTGCTAAAAATAAAAAAGGATAGAAAACAGTGGAGAGCCGTAAACTCTATCTTGCTGGATGGTCACGTCACAAACAAGAAGTATAATTGCAATGCACATTTTGTTGTCACCTTTCTAGTTAATGACTTTTTAGCCTGCCTTGTTCCTTATAATTTTAGATCTATTATTATAAACATTATGTCATTTTTCATTATAAGTCGAATTCTGCTATGGTTGCACTACCTATGGTTGCACTACCTACCAAATCTGCAGGTCGTGGTGTGTTGTTATAACTCCATTACATGTTTTTCCATAACTCCCTAACATCCCTAGCGTTACATAGACAAAGTTCTCCTTAGTTTGTGGGCTGTACTTAACAAAAATCTTTTTTATATCTCTTAAGCTGGGATTTCCAGGGATTCTTTCAATGTGTTGTTTTGTTCTACTTTTTTATCATTCCAAGTGCACTCACTATCACTTGTACGATACGTGTTTTCAGTTTCCACATTTATTCTATTTCAATTTCAAGGACTTTATATTTGAACAGTTTTTCGAATTCCTTGGTTGCTATGTTACAATTCCCTGATCAAGCCATATCAATTAATAAGCAGGTTTATTATGATTATTATTATTATTATTTCCTTGAATTTCTGTACTAATACATTACTTTCCGTGTCCTAACCAGAGACCTAATGGGAGAAACGACTTCATGGCATTTTCCAAAGAACACTTTTGTGGAAAAAAAAGAGAAATCAAAGCAAAACTAAATAAATATTACTAAAAAAAAGCTGTACTCGTGAGTACACTTTGTTTGTATTTCTTTAAGGCATAGACTACTAATTTTAATGCATCTATCAAAAACTTTTCTAATCAATGCGAAGGATCCAACTACACCAGGAATTATCGATGTCCCCAGGTTCCATATTTTTTTTAATTTAAAAATCAAGATCGTTTTATTTTATACATTTTGAAAGATCTGATTTTCTGATATTAAATTTCGGATTAATCGTAACATTTCAAGTGAATTAGCTCATGTTGAGTTCTCCTACAAAATAATATTCGTAATTCTCCTGTTACATTGTTAAATGTTAACAACTTTAACGACATAACAACCATAAATATGAAGACTGTTATTTTAGGAAGTAAATGGGTACAAATGAAAAGAATTGAATGCGACATTTTTTTTATTTCACTGCAACAGCAGTGAAAGATTTATTTTTTTATTCCTTTCTATTATTCATTTTTAAACTGAAACCAATTAGCATCTAATGATACTTATTTTTTTCCATGCAATATATGGTGTTACAAGTTTCCCTGTTGTGCGTAGTATGAAATTGTTTCAGATTTCATAATTTATGTGGAGAATTATGTATAATATCTATGTAATAATCAGTAATATTTGAAATATAAAAAATATATCTAAATTACTCCTCTGTTGGCTTGGGGTGCGATTTTCATTCTTTCATTTTCTCACTGCATCCAATTAGCGTTTTTTCTCTTTTTCTTACGCGAAAAAAAGTCAATTATTTACGTGGTATTGGCAGGGCATAACGGTCGTGCGAACTAACGAAGAGAGACACAAGTATAATTATAATAAGATTATTACAACAGTAAAAAAAGAGCGCGATTCAAGAAAAGTAAGTGAAAAGAAACACTGTTAAACAATGTTTAACGACATTTCGACAGTGTATCCGTCTTCTTCCATACTACTATAATAACTATAAAAATTCACGAAAAAAAACTCAACCAGCGTAAATGGAATGCAAACCTGAGCAACATTATGAAAGCTGTGCTCATCATTCGTTCGTTGAATTTCTTAGTGACAGCAGTTGTTTTATTATATTTATTATAAAATTATTCATTGTTTTATTTGATCCATCTAGCTCGGAAATACATGCGTCGATCATGCTAACCATCACAATCCTGCAGCAAGGTCGAAAGGTCATTAGGGTGACATTCCGTGCAATAACATATCCGGTCAATGAAAGCGGTTGCTGGGCAACTAACTTGTCTTTCTACATGGCTGTTTTCAGAGGAGTAGATCCATCGCGTTTTACTCTTTCATTGCCAGCAGTATCCTGGAAAGTCATTCTGTGGTCGCGTAAGATTGTACAAATTTAATTATTCGAGTGCAGGTAATATTAAGGCTAAACTGTAGGGTTTTGATTAATGTATGAGCAGTGGCACCCATACATTTAACCACCTCTACAGTGGTTCGAAAGAATCTCCGTTTGAGGTTGTCCGCTAGATCATGTTTCTGTTCTAACTCCATTTTGTTAAAAGCTGTTCAGGCTTTAGATACGCGATTTTTTCTTGTCCTTTACAGTAAAATTCATCTCACTCTCTTGGTATATAAAATAGTCGACATATTTTATCGATTCACCGGGGACAGGTTCTATTGGGACTTCCATATTGAAGTCTATGAAGTTTTTCTGACATTGACATAGCGTCCAACTTCATTGGCAGTATTTTCTAGATGATGTAGAAAGACTGTGGCATTTGCAATGGTGTCTTCTATAATAGCTACGTCATTTGCATCGTCAATAAATGTCAACTTTATTATTATCATTATTATTATTATTGTTATTATTTTTATTAAACAAAAAGATTAACGTAACTCTTCCAATTTTTTTCAAGATAATAGCGCGATTTAAGAAAAGAAAATGAAAAGAAAAACAATGTTAAACAATATTTTCACAGAATGTCTGTCTTCTTCATATTATATTTACTTAAATTTTTCAAGTATTAAAAATATCTACACATTCGGTAATTTTTTATAACTTTATAGTTGACAAACTGCCTGAGTAGTATATCAATAGATGAGGGAAAGAGTATATAAGGATCGTCTGCATAGCGAAAGAGGCCTTCCAGAAACAAAAAAACCTTTGCAGAGTTCGTTAGAAGCAAAGAATGAAGTTTTGAACTGGTATACCGTATTTACTCTCCAGTGAATGCTAGACAGTTTCTGTAGAGATGAAGAAGAAAGATAGAAGAGAAAAAGCTCTGGTTTTTCAGAGGTATGCTGAAAATATCATGGGGAAGAACAAAAAGACATTGAGAAAATTGTAAATGAATTTTAATGACAAATTTGAGGACATATTATTCTTTAAGTGTATTTAGAAAATTGAATACTCCCAACTCATAAGGGAGGAAGCAGGGACAGAAGAAAACAGAACGAAACCTACTTAATGTGTTTAGATGAATCGATGATATAGTGAGTTATATCGTGCATCGGATAGCGAGTGATAGAAAGTTGTTGGGAGCCATGACCATCTACAGGCTAAAGTGACTTCGTGCATCAAACGATTCCGTAGTATACATCATAACTGATAAGGGAACACGAAAACCCTGCACTTTGTTTATGGTAAATAGATTTTATGAATTTAAGAGCAGTATGTGCGTTGTGGTGCAATGGATATCGATTCGGAACGAGAAAATGAGGAGCCGAGTTCGAATTCCAGTTGAATTCCATGCATTCACTTACGCACAAATATCATTGGGAAAGGTATTAATCCGTCTCTTCCCTCCAGTTATGGGTTAAATAATAGGATAGATTGGGTTCTATAGCCTTAGCTGGCAACAAGTCTACCGCAGAATGCAATGGCAAACTACTGCGGGATAATCTTCTGCCCAGTCAGTCATGTCTTTTTCGAGACATGATCGCCCAAGAGTGCATCACGTATTGTACTTAACTGACTGACTAGGCCGGTATTGGTGTTCCTGCTATATATCTAGAGCTCCTTGATAAAATCCAAATAGTCAGTAATATTATTGGCCCCGATCTGGCATCTAGGCTTCAGTTACTTTCCCACCGGAGTAAGGTTACCTCACTGTGCCTTTTCTATAATTGTAACTTTTCGAATCATCTCTTCGATATGGTAACTAGACTCTTCTACGTTCAATACTAGATTAGGGAAGTTGTCTCATCAATTTATAGTTGGGCTGACGAGCTGTAATCGTAAATTCTTTTTGAGGAATACCCTTGTGGCTTTGTTCTTTCATCCAATTTTAATCTTCAAAAATTTAAATGCAATATCAAACGCTATCTTTTGTACCCCTGATTATTGTTGTTCTGTTCTCGCTTCTTAGTAATGTTTTTTTCTAATTCATTCACACCCAGTAATTCCTTGCGTCTTAGTCGCTTTAATGCCTTGTTTTCGATAAACGCGATTGAAAACAAAAACCTCTTTGACAGTTTCTCAGTACAGTCTTATACAATATTTGTTTGCATAGACTCAAACGCCTTCGAGCCTAATATTGTATAAATGTCTGTTGCTTGAGGTGATTGCTGAATTGATTCTTCCTAATCAGATAGTAATGATTATATAAATATGTGTAGGTGGGGAGCAAGAGTTATTCGCCTTGGCTCAAATCATTTAACTATAGTAAAGTTGTTTTTTGTTATTTTTTGTGGTTAACGGGATATCAATTCCTTGTGGATCATTTAATGCTGAAATGTACTTTTGGGGCAGCTTTGATAATTTTATTTTTAATATAAAAATCTATTGATTGTATTTGTACTTAGTAAATGTATTTTTATACGTTCATAGTGTTTGATCTCAAATTGCATGTTATCTATTTATCCATAGCTGGGACACAAACAGTGATACTACTCCATTATAGTAGACAATAACATTGAATAGGGGTATGTAAAATAAATGTTATGATTTTATATTAATTTATGCAACACTGCTTTTAAATGAAATTCATCTGTATATTTTAACGTGACCTTTAATTAGAAGACAAACCCGAATTATGTTGCTTCTGAGAAGGAGCACCTTGACCGATGGCAAAATTTTCGTGAATTTCAATGAGGAATCTGGAGACGGGTTATTAAGTAAAGTATTCTACCAGACTTTATATATCTCACAGAGTGTCTGTAAGACTTTTGCTAATGCAGGAGAATGCACCAATTCGAGATTTCAACTAGGAATTCAGGAGAAAGATCATCCAATAAAATATTCTACCAGACATTATATGGCTCGGCGAGTGCTTGTGAGTCTGGTGCTAATGCATAAAGCTGCACAAAAAAGATCTGGAGTTCCTAGAAAAAATATACATCGAGAAGAACGTGAGGATCGGCAGTCACTTTGTTTTTCATAAAGACGTCAACAGACAAAACAATTCCTTTGTGAAATACGAAGTATTTGTGAAGAACAAAACAAGTAAGCAAAACTGAACTTATTAAATAGCATGGTCAGATCAAGATAGTTATATTGCTGTCATGTCTGACGTCAATCCTGCTCTGAAATATATAATTTTTTTAAATAGATATGATTATATTGATGTCTTATATAGCGGCAATTCCGCTCAGAAAAATCTAAAATTCTTAAATAGCTTAGTCAGATCATGATGTTCATATTAAAAGTCATGTATGGCACCCATCTCGCTCAGAAATATCTAAACATCTTAAATATCATATTGAGATCGTAATGATTATATTGATGTCGTGTATAGCTCCAATCCCACTCAGAAATATCTAAACTTCTTAAATAGCCTAGTCTGATCGAGATGGTAATATTTATATCATGTATGTCACTCTTTCGGCTCAGAAATAACTATATTGTTAAAATAGCCTAGTCAGACTAAGATAGTTATATTTATATCATGTATGGCATCAATCCCGCTCAGAAATATCGTCTCCTTTTTTTACTCTGTGACATGCCCCTTCAGGACGTAGGCGATCATGGCCTTCCACCTCTATCTATCCCTGGCAGCTCTTTGCAAGCTTTCTCTTGCTAACCTACCCAAACCCCGCTTTGCCATCCAGCTGTTCAGGCCCTTGTTATCCGCAGCTTTCCCCGTCTCTTTCCCTCTATCTGACCTGTGAGTATCAGATTCTTCAAGCCTTAACTTCTTTATCACATGCCCCTAGATCTCCAGCTGTCTTTTCCTGATACTTAATATTAATTTCCTTTTGGTTGACATCCTTTCCAAAACCTGATCATTGCTCACATGATCGACCCTTTATACAAGTAGATTTCTTCTTTAGAACCACATTTCAGCTGCTTCAAGTCTTTCCTTCATCCTTGATGATATTGCCTTGCATTCACTGCCATATTGAAGAGCAGACATCATATAATAATCCAGTACTCTCGTCTTCGTTTCTAGCAAAAAAATTATCTGTCTCTCAATACTCTGCTCAGCCTCTGGAATGCGTCCGTGGTCATGCAAATTTGCCTTCGTATCTCCGTGACGCGAATTCTCTTTTCCGTTAGAACACTTCCCAAGTACCTAAATTTTTGTACTTGCTTACATCCCCAACCTGTAATTGGCATTTTGGGCTCCTCCAAAATTTTGAAATAGCCTAGTCATATCGAGATGGTTATATTGATGTCATGTATAGCGCCAATCCCACTCAGAAATAGGTAAACTTCTTAAATTGCTTAGTCAGATCGAGTTCGGTATAATGATGTCATATATGGCACCAATCCCGTTCTGAAATATCTAAACTGTCACATGCAAGAATCCGCTTCATGATATCAACAGTTAAACAGCTTTGTGCAATCGAGGCCATTGTATATTGGCAAAAACAATCCTTCTTTGTACATTCGTCTCTACAAAATCACAAACAAGAAACTATAATCTACAAAAAAAACAGATGAGGAATTTCAACAGAAGTAACAACTAAAATGTATATACAACATGTAAGTCAAAGAAAAAATAATATTTACATTCCACACAAATTCAAATAAAAGATTTTAAAAATTGTTTTTAATCGTTTTGGCCCGTAAATGCGATACCGCCACTGATTCTCAGGGGGCTACATGAGAGTAAAAGTTTAGTCAGAAGAAGAGTTAAGAGAAAGACGAACCAGTTATAGTGGGTGTCAGAGAAAGGGCAAGAGAAGGATGTGAAGACATTAGCAAAGGGAGAGAGAAAGGTAAAGAACAAGATATACAGGGTGATGTAGAAAGACCTGGAGTCCAGTGGATAAGAGATGGGTATTGACATTGCATTTAAATTCCTGAAGGTTGTAGCCGTCAGGAAAGCAAGTATCTAGAAACCAGTTCCACAGGCAGGAAGTGCGACAAAAGAAGCCGATGGTGTATAATTGTCGGGTGCATCTGGTTGATCTAACTGTAAATGGGTGGGATCTTGCTGCCAGTCTGGTTGCACGAGTAAATTCTTGTGGCGGGGACATCAGTGACTTAAGTTAGTCGTACCAGAAACCATGAAAATATTTGTAGAATAAACAGAAGGAAGCCACACCCCGCCGGTGAGAAAGTAGCTAGATTCTAGCTGCCAAGTCGGAACCTATCACAGTATAGATTCTCCTTTGGAGCTTGTCAAGAAGGAAGAAAACAGCTACGAGACATGAAGAAGTTATTTTCTTGAAAATTTGTTTCAAGAGAAAGATTTTATTAATTAATTAATATATTATTAATATTTTTCAGACGCTTAATATTACCAGTACCGTTTTTGGTGAACATCAGAAAGCAATTTCAATATTTAATATTTTAAGGACATCAATCTTTAATTATCCATCTCTCATTCTTTCCAGTTTTAGGGTCATATTCAGACATTAGGTGAATACTTTATATGTGTTTTTTCCATGTTGCATTATCTTTCCAAAATTCTTTTCTTCCATTACCTGACATTGTATCGTTCATCTTGTACCAGCCATTTCCGTTCAGATTTCACCTTTGCGGGACGCCATACGATCCTATTCCTCTTCTGTCTACCAACCGTTAATCAACGTCATCGTTTACGTGCAAAGAAGCTCGCGTCACTTAAAGATAATAAAACAAGCCAAAAATTATCTCAGGTTCCGAGATGCGTTCTTTTCGTGACATAGCATTATTGCAGTCCATACTATAGATTTTACTAGAGTCTGGCCTTTCCGTGGTAATGTTTTAAACCCGGGAAAATGTTTTTGGCATCTCGAGCAGTATCATGTTTCATCCGTCGCATGAAACGATCATGAATTTAAGCGGAGTTTTTTTTTAACTTCTACCAATACTAGGCTCGAGAGTAACGCAAGGTGAAGAATTATTGAATGCAATAAGAGGAATTAGTTAGAAGCTAATATTATGAAGCTAAATAAAACTGATATTGTTTGACTTGAAGAAATTAATAGTATAGTAATGGTCATCAGTATAAACAGCATCCAAATATACCAAATAAAGGTCGGGGATACTAGAATCAAGCAGGTACGAATATTTAAATACCTGGGAAGTGTTATAACAGAAGACGGAAAGTGCGACACAAAGATCCGAAGGCGAATTGGCATGGCGAAGGAAGCATTCCAGAAGTTGAGTAAGGTATCAAGAAACAGGGCAATTTCGCTAGAAACAAGAAAGAGAGTACTGCATTGCTATGTGTTAACAGTTCTTCAATACGGCAGTGAATGTGGGACAATATCATCAAAGATGAAGGCAAAACTTGAAACAACTGAAATGTGATTTTACGGAAGGATGCTGCGAATATCATGGATCAAGCATGTGAGCAATAATGAGGTTCTAGAAATGATGGAAACAAAAAAGGAAATAAATGCGGAGGATCAGAAAGAGACAGCTGAAGTTCCTGGGACATGCAATGAGGAAGAAAGGCTTGGAGAATCTGATACTAACAGGCCAGATAGAGGGAAAAAGAGACAGGGGAAAGCAACGAATAACATATTTGAAGGATTTAATCAGGTGAATGCTGGAACGAGAGTTACATGGTGTAACAAGAGAAGGCGTGCTAAGAGCCACCATGGATAAGGAAACGTGGAAAGCCTTGATCGCCTACGTCCTGAAGAGAAAGGGCACATAAATGAAGAAGAAGAAAGAATTAGGTAAGCATGCACGAGAGAGTTTGTTACAGAAAGTAGAGTTTCTTGAGCAAATTATCTGAGTTTCACAACCTTATTACAGTTGATGAAATGAATGCTGAACAACTCCGTGAAGGTAGCATAGAGCATATTATCTATAATGGTATGGATTGGAAGAAGTATAGAATGAAGATCATTTGAATAATTTTAAATGAAAATACGGATAGAATAGCGATAAGATTGTGACATTGTGACAGCTGGGAAGAGGCCACAATGTATAAAGTAATTTTACCACAATTTCATTTTCTGTAAGATGCCGTGAGAGATTTCGAAATATGTCAAAGCTAAAAAGTTACGACTGAGAAGCGCTAACCCACATATGATAACAATACTTCATTTTCATCTAATTTGACTCTAGCATGACTGGGTGGGGGACATATACTATCATTGTAAAGAACGTGACGAGTATTTATCCAGAGAATTTCGCAATAGATTCGTTATGTAAGTGTTTATAAGTGTTTACATACCGAATCTATTGCGAAATTCTCTGGATAAATAGTCTGGAATGATCTGAACATTAAATAGACGTCCAAAAAATGAATTTTTCTCGCGATACAAACGTTTATCGTCAGCTGTAATCTCTGATTGACTTACAAACTACACTCGCTTGGTCATTGAAGGATTTTATGATGCCAACCTGTTTTTCATTCTCGAATCTTTATGTTGGCTGAGAGGAAAGATGTGCATATGGTCAAGGAAAGCTGAATAAACCTTCTTCTGTGTACCGTGTCTCTAAATAAAGTCACTAAGCCTATCCTTTGTAGGTTTTAGTTGTTTTTAAACAACTCTCCAAGTCACTGATCAGCCATCCACTTACAAAAATAATTACTCACTTTTTTCCTTCTGTCCCTCTTGTCTTTAATATGCCCCGTGCGTAAATAATTTTCCAAGCCCTCTTCACTCTTTAAGGTGCCCGAGATTTTTAAACTGACTTTGATACATGAGTGCTTTTTATGTTTTAGCGTCCTTGAATTTTCCTTACAGCTAAATTTCATTTTTAACAATGTTGGTAATCTCAAAAATAGACTGAGAGGTTAATGGAGAAAACTAAATATAATGTTTTTCATACAAAGTATTCAACAATTTGCAAGATGTATTGTAGACAGACGAATTCAAGTTTGAATATGTTTTAGTAAGAGGAACCTAATTAAAAATTAATAATGAAAGCAAATATATTGTAGTTGTTGAAATATGCTATTTTAATAATAATAATAATAATAATAATAATAATAACAATATATATATATATATATATATATATATATATATATATATATGACAAACGAATTATGCATTATGCTCTTATTACGATTAAGCTTTCTAGAGAGAAAAATTTTAAAAACAGCTACCACTTTTGAGATTTACGCATTACTCTTCAATAATAAATTGAGTTCTCCCGATAGCAGGCGTCTATATTTTTTTAAGTCTGCTTTCCTGTCTCTGCTATGCTTAATTGAACGTTTGCCGTTATATGGTTTTTCTTTTTTTAACTTGTTAGAAATTTCTGTTGCAGGCAGTTAGACTTTGATTTCTTTCTTTCTTTATCACCCGGATGAAAATCCCTACCTCTCTCTGCCAGTGGGTTACATATAGAGAGGGTAGTCAGTAGTAACTGGACTTGTCTCCAGCTCCGTCCGATTATGTCAATGTCCTGAAGAAATGTGCCCCTGAACTCTTCTCTGCCCTTTCTAAACGCTATAATTACAGCCTTTCTGCTTCTTGTTTTCATACCTGCGGGAAGTCTTCTTCTGTGGTTCCTGTATTTTAAAACTCAGGGAAACTCTCAGATCCATCCAATTATCACCCTATCTGCCCTCAACTAAGTTTCGGAAATGTTTACGAGGCTATAATCAATGCTGAGATAGTTAAACAACTTACTGCCCATAAACAATTTTCAGACATACGTTGTGGATTCACCTTGCCAGGACTATTGCCGATATGCTAACGACGATCACGGAGTATATTAACTAGGCCATTGATAAAACCGGCGAGGATCGTACTGTTGCCATGGATGACTCAAAGACTTTTAATAGGATTTGGCACGCTGGAATTCTGCGCAAGCTACAGGATTTGTGTATCAGTGGATGCTTGCTTGATCTGATCCAATTTTTACTATCTAGTCGTATAATGAAGGTCTACCTGAATTAGCATGCTTTCACATTCTACCACACGAACGCTGGTGTCCCCTAGAGCTCTATCCTAGGCTCGACCTTCTTTCTAATCTTAATAAATAATCTCCTAGATGTGATCAAATCCCGAGTAGTCATCTACGCAGAGGACACCACCATTTACTCCCGCATTAGTAAGTAATCTAGCGAGGCGGACAAACATAACCTCGCTGCTGATCTTGAGAAGGATTGCCAGTAGACTAGGGTAAGAAGTGGCTCGTAAATTTCAATACTTCTAAAACTGCAATCTCTCAACCATTACAGGCAATCTCTCTTGCTTTCCATAAGCATCGACCAGGCGAGTCTCCCTGTAAACAATATACTGCGCCTCCTCTGCTTACCTTACCTTTTGACCTCAAGTGGAATCATTACACTGAGTCAATAGCTAAATACACTGCTAGAAAGGTTAGGTCAAGCCAGAATGTTTTTTTCCGCCTGAATACATCTTGCACATATACAAATCAACATTCCGCCCCTGAAAATAATAATGTTGTCATATCTGGTCAGGCGCCTCTGCAGCTCATCTCAGTCTACACGACTGGCTCCAAAGAAAACCTGTAATATAATTAGTCCCAACCTGGCAGCTCGACTCCAGCTACTTTTTCACCGGCGTAATGTGGCTTCCCTCTGTCTATTCTACAAATATTTTCATAGCTTCTGTTTTGACGGACTTAGGCACTGGTGCCTCTTCCACATGAATTTACTCGTGCAACCAGACTGGCAAAAGTGTCCCACCATTTTACAGTTAAATCAACCAAATGCAGGCGACAACTCTACTCTAACAGCTTCTTTTCTCGTACTTTCCGCCTGTGGAACTCCCTCTCATATAATAGCTTTCCTGACGACTACCCCTGCCAGTAATTTAAATACAATGTCAATTCCCGACTCTTATCTTGTTCTTTTCCTTTCTCTCTATCTTTGAAACTTTCTTCACACCTGTTTTCACATCATTCTCTTGCTCTTTGTCTGACAACCCCTCTAACTGGTTTGTCTTTCTCTTAACTCTCTTTCTGCCTAAAACTTTACTTTCTTATGTAACCTCCTGCGCATCAGTAGCGTTACCGCCGTGCTGGGGGTGAAACGATTATATATATATATATATATATATATATATATATATATATATATATATATATATATAGAGAGAGAGAGAGAGAGATATATATATATATATATATATATATATATATATATATATATATATAACGCGCTATAATTTCCCTTTTATCATTATATGCGTTGATAGCATAGGGTGTAACTTCGGCACTCCAACTGATAACCAGTCGGCCTAGTTTCGATCCAGACTGGATGATTGTCTAGCCACACCGATGTGTTGTGATATAGCGTAACAAGCTTGTATGTAGATGACTAACATATATATAAATATATATATATATATATCAAAACTAAAACAAAAATGAATATTTGTGACGCGATTTATCTGTTAGGACTTCAGATTATTGAAAATTAAACGTGTCTTAAATAAGTTTTTTTTTTCATTTTGTCTCACAATTTACTCACTGGTTATCTTATATATATATATATATATGTGTGTGTGTGTGTGTGTGAGAGAGAGAGAGAATTAGTCTCAAACCTTCAACACAGATTAATTAAAATATATAAAAGCGTAAATCAGTGGTGATTGGGACGAATTGTAAGGTTCTACTCATGTCAAAAGTAAAAGGACAGCGGCAAATGTCTCGGGTTCCCTTTTCAAATGCATGGAATTTCTGTTGTCAATAAGGGTTAAATGAAGCCTAACTGGCTGTATTATCTACTCTTGCTGCCAGCGTAAGCAACACTGTTAGTGGAGCGGATATGTTTATAATGTAACAAAATAAAAATAAAGAAAAAAACCTGGCACGCTCAAACGCAAACATCGATCAACTTTAAATACCCATTAACAAAAGTCATTGTGACAGTGACAAACCAAGAGATATGCTATGACAAAAGTGTGGATACATTTTTATTTAAACTTACCGGACCTATTCAACTTGTATAGGGAGATTATTGTGAGAACACTAGAGGTTATGCCAGGATTCGTCATCAGAAACAACATTTTAAACAACATAGGGTACGCAGATTATACAGTGCTGATAGCAGACACGGAAATAAAACTACAAGACCTCTTAAAGAAGAGAGCTGAAGAAAACGACAAGAAAGGACAAAAAATAAACTGCAAAAAAACATAATGCATGGTCATTAGCAAAAAGGGCAGCCCAAAATGTCAAATACAGATGGGGTATACTAAAATCAAGCAGTTACAAAAATTTAAATACCTGGGAAGTGTTCTAACAGAGGACAGAATGTGTGACACAGAGACCCGAAGGCAAATTAGCATGGCGCAGGAAGCATTTCAGAAGTTGAGTAAAGTACTAAGAAACAGGACAATTTCGCTAGAAGCAAAGAAGAGAGAACTAGATTGCTATGTGATGTCGAGTCTTAAATATGGCATTGAATATTGGACAATATCTTCGAAGATGACGGAAAAACTTGAAGCAGCTGAAATGTGGTTCTACAGAAGAATGCTGCAAATGCCATGGACCGAGCATGTGAGCAATGATGAGGTTTTTGAAAGGATGGAAAAAAAAGGCAATTAATAGTGAGCATCAGAAAGAGACAGCTAAATTTCTTGGGATAAGCAATGAAGAAGGAGGGCTTGGAGAACCTGATACTAACAGGCCAGATAAAGGAAAAAATAGACAGGGGAAAGCAACGGATAACATATTTGAAGGACCTGATCAGGTGGATGACGGAACAAGGGTTGCGTGGTGTAACAGGAGAAAGCTTGCTAAGAGCCACCAGGGATAGGGAGATGTGGAAAGCCATGATCGCCTACGTAAGATCAGAGCACATAATGGAAAAAAAGTACAAGCAGAAAATAAACTAATCCCTACAAAATGCCCGAAAACGATTTTAGAACAATTTATTTTTATGAAGATTTTGAAAAACGTTTAAAGATTAGCTTTTAGACATATATTAGACAAAGCTAAATATATGTTTGATATCTGAATTTGTCAAATAAATGTCTAAAAGCTGATCAGCGATTTTTAAATGTTTTTCTACATCGTCCTAACAAAAATGTTGTTCTGAAATCATGTACGATGGTAAGTAAAAAATTATTCAAACAATTTTTGTTATTTATTAAAGGATTTAGAGTAATCCTAATATTAAGCATTCGGAAAATGTTTTCAGTCTTAATCGATACACGGTCCAGGCTTATCATAAAAGAAGGATTGCCTGTTGTCGATTGATTGTGAAGTAATCTCTTTACTTTCTTTGCTCAATATTAGGCTTATTGTAAATCTTTTATTTCCCAACGTTGACAATTACAAAATGTTAAATGAGAACATTCTTTTTTTTAATGGTTGTTTAACTTTTTTCTTTTTCGGACGATTATTTATATTTTATTTACAATATTTAGGTAAAATCGTTTTTTCGGGGCTAAGGATTAGATGTTGCTGTATTTAAGATGTTTAATACTTCCAGATATAAAGGAAATGAATAATAATGTTAATAATAATAATTCTGAAGCTTATTTCGATCAAATACTTTCTCAACTCGTGTAGAATATACAGGAATATACGAAGGAAAAATCACTTTGTCAAGAAATAATCTAATTGCAAATGTTCATTTTTTAATCTCGGTAAACAAGATTCAGAACATATGGTTTAAATCTAATCGAGTTTACAGACTAAAGTAACAAGATTTACATTAGCAATGCTGATTTTCGTAGAAGAGATAGAAGAATTATTTACTCAATGAAACTTTAAAAACTTTCCAGTCTTAATTTCAGGTTTAAATGTAATACGAATGGGTGTTAGACATTACTATCATTGTTATCAAAATTTGCATGGTCGGTTGTGTCCGTAGGGTTACGACAAACGTGTTTTGTTTCTTCTACCGTTGGAAAAATTCTCCCCGTACGTTCCATTCAGTTAGGGAAACCCTCTGTACACTTCACACATTTGAACCAAAAACATCAGGCTATGATGTTTCATTGAAAAGTTGACCAAGATATTATCCTAGAATATGATCAAATGAGATTTATTTTTCAAAACCAGTATCGCAGTGACGATGAGGTCAATAGCAGGTATGACATTATCGTCACTGCGATACTGGTTTCCAGAACTGTTGTTTGTTCATGTTCCGGAATATGATAGTCAGATAGGACCATATCAGGAGAATAGTGTTCAAGCCATAGTTTTTGCCAGTTTTCCTGTGCGTATGGTCTTCAAAGCTATTCGTAATGACCTCAGCTAGTTGGTATTGTATTCTCATTTGATGGTGTGGTGTTTTTGAATATCTAAACTTATTTATAAATGGAAATTTGTCTGTATGTGTGTATGTGTTTGTGTGTGTCCGTTAACTATAGACTCCGAAACAGCTGAACCAATTTTCTTGAAAATTTACACAGTTGTACTATAAGCGTCTGCAAGTTTTCTTAGCTAGGTTTGTGTCGAGGTACCCCCAATAAATATCGAAAATCGATAATCGAAAAAAAATCGGGTTATAGAAGGAATGGTCCGATTTTAATCAAATTTATACACTAATAGACAAAGACATAAGAAACGATATTCAGAAGTTTCAAAGTTGCAGTTCTTACAGAAGATCGATAATATATATATATATATATATATATATATATATAACACAATATATGTGCAGAAGATCTATAATATATATATATATATATATATATATATATATATATATAAAAGGCAAGATGTTTGTGTGTGTGTGTCTGTTTATCTGCCTGTATGTCTGTATTTTTTCAGCCATTTTATTTTAGTTTTTGCTTCGGGTTTGGCTCTAAGGAGGCATAATTATAGTTCTTAGTCTCAGCCATGATACCATTTACTCAGATGAGTTATTTAGCCTTCAAAATTAAGTTTACGACGAAAAAAACTGATTTGATATTGATACCAGGAAATGAAAATTTGACTTACATCCATTCATTTTTCTTTCAGCCTACGGTTTCGTTTTAACTGGAAACAACTATTGCTTTTTAGTCTTTCGTGCCAACTTCCAAAGGGGCTGAGCTCCAGGATCATGGATTAGTTTTAAAGCTTTCATTACACCCGAGCAACGCCAGGCTATACTGCTAGTCTAATGATAAAGAAGGCTGTTGAAAATACAGCTAAGCTGATAACTGGAACCAAAGAAAACGGATGCAAGAACTTGCTTCTTCGAGATGAACGTAAACTGAAGCGAGTTATAGCAAAATTTACGTTTAAATCTTTGAAAAGCTATAGTTTAGAAGGCCAAGAAAAACAAAAGTTTTAAAATAATATGTGAATTTATAGATAAAATCCCCCAGGCAATCTTCTCTTAATAAAGGAAATATTTCAGTCTGTCAGTTATGTGCAATACATGATACACGCTTAGGCGATCATGTCTCGAAAGAGACATGACTGATTGGGCAGTAGATTATCCCGCAGTAGGCTGCCATTACTTTCTGCGGTAGACTGGTTGCCAACCAAGGCTACAGAACCCAATCTGTCCTGTTATTTAAACCATAAGTGGAGGGAAGGGACGGATTAATACATTTCCCAAGGGTATTTGTGCGTAAGTGAAAGCAAGAATTTGAAATCGGCTACCCGATTTGTCGTGCCGAGTCTAAATCAGCTGCACCCCATCGCACATCTGCAAAGCAAATATTTAAAAGCGTCAAAACTGGGCCAAAAATTACATGAAAATTGTTTCTCTCTAGAAATTTTCAGGGATAAATCTTGAGGGAAAAGTTAATCAATGGCAAAATGATGGGTGTTTACCCATTCATACGTATCTGTGGCTGAAAGAATGCAACGAGCAGGCAATAGTATTATGATATCTGCTCGATATATGCTGGAATGTTCGAGCAAACCGTTATTAAACCAATCTGTTAAGGTGGTAAGTTGAACAGTGCTAACTTTTGCAATTTTATGAACAAGACTCTTTTTACAGTATTTACATTATTCGGATCATTGTCTTCATATTTTTTGCCATTTGTACGACGTTTCGGCCATTCATTATATATTATGCTCATTCCTTGCGTAAAGGCTCGATTGGAAGTCATGAGTTATCTCCCTCTAACCTTGCAAGTTACTTGTTCACCAGTGGTATTGAACTCACAACTTTTGGGATCAAGTCACAGGAACTAACCAACGTCTATATCCACTGGGCCATGTAGACATAAGCACTGATTTTGGGGACTTATAAACCTAATGTAACCCTTTTTACCAGAGTTCATATTGCAATTTTTTAATGATAATGGTTTTCTCTAGTATTTTTGGTGTTAATGGTTTTCTCTAGTATTTTTACCAGAGCTCATATTGCAATTTTGACACTAATGATTTTCTCTGGCATTCCCATATTGTGTTCATCTCTATGCTTAGTCGGCTTAAGAGATTTTTGAAGCCTAGATTATGTGCTGATCCCTTTAGTTTATGACTCTTTTTGCATGGTATGTTTCAATCTGGCCATTTCAAAGTTACGTTTTTATTTACGTACGGCAACGTTTCTTCTCATGTATCTAAGTTTATCCTTATTTTTTTAGCATAAAAGATGTACAGGAGGGAATATAATATAATGGCCAGCATCAATTCCGGATCCGAATCCAATTCAAAATTTATGGTCAACTGTGAAGATGAAATTATATGAATTTGGCAAAAATATAACAGCAAAGCAGAGCTATTAGAAGCTATTAAAAAAGTTGGAAATTGAACCTGCTTATAAACCAAAAAAGTGCTAGATTGCTTTGAGATATCTGTAATTCTGTATCAAAGCGAACGTTGGATGATCATATCAAGGATGAAGGAGAGACTTGAGGCAACAGAAATGTCGTTTTAGAGAAAGATGTTGAGGATATCATGAGCAACGATGGTATGTTGGAGAGGATGGAAACAAGAAAACTCATACTTACCATCAGAAAGAAACAGATGAGGTTCCTGAGACACCTAATGAGGAAGGAGGGCTTGGAGGGCTTAATACCCACATGACGGAAGCAGTGTGACACATATTTGATAAGCCTTAGCAAATGGATGGCGGAGCGGGGTTTGGGAGAGATGCCAAGAGAAAACATTGAGATCGCCAAGAGATAGAGCTAAGTGGACGTCTATGTTCACCTACATCCTGACAGGACGCATTATATGAAAAAAGGAGACGCAAAAATAAAGCACGAAAGTCAAAGCATAAATGATTCATGTTGTTATTGAGAAGAATGATTATTATTTGGAATTGTCGAGGATCCAACAATGTGTTTGTTCTATTTTAGAATTTGATCAAATTTTCATGATTTTTTAAAATTTTCTACTGAAGTAGAATGAGATTAATTGGATTTTCATAAGCAATTCAGACGACATTGTTTCAGAATACATAAAAAAACGCCAATAACTTTGATAAAACATATTGATACTATCTAAAATGTTAACTCAGACTTTTTTTGACATCTGAATTAATAAATTTAAATTTTAGAATTCTTTCAGAAAATCAACGAAGCCAAAAAGCAAGCATATAACACCCACAACAGATCATCTTCAAAATATATTCTTCTTTTATGTGCCATGTTCTTTCAGAACGTAGACGATCATAGCTTTCCAAATCTCGCTGTCCCTGGTGACTCTTAGCACGCTTTCTCCTGTTGCACCGTGCAACCCTCGTTCCACCATCCACCTGATCAGGTCCTTCAAATATGTATCCGTTGCTTTCCCCTGTATCTTTTCACCTCTATCTGGCCTATTAGTAACAGGTTCTTCAAGACTTTTTTCCTCTTTGCATGTCCCAGGAACATCCCCTGTCTCTGCCTGATGATCAGTATTAATTTACTTTTTTCCATCCTTTCTAAAACCTCGTCATTGCTCACATACTCGGTCCATGATATCTGCAACATCTTTCTGTAGAACCACATTTCAGCTTCTTCAAGTTTTTCCGTCATCTTCAAAGATATTGTCCCATATTCACTGCCATTTTGAACAACCAACATCACTTTGCATTCCAGTACTTTTTTCTTTGTTTCTAGTGAAACTGTTCTGTTTCTTAATATTTTACTCAACTCCTGGAATGCTTCTGAAAGCAAAAAAACAAAACAAAAAAAAAACAAAAAAACAGAAAAAAACAACAAAAAAAAAACAAAACATTCATTTATCCTGAGTATCAGTATTTGAAGCCATTACATCGCGTAAAAAAGATTTAGATTTCGGCACTATATTTCCAATAGATTTTGTTATGCCGCTTAACAAAATCTACCAAACAACCAATCAAGTGTGGGCGCCTTGACGTAGTTCAATCCTCACTATATGCCCCATACCGTTGTCCTTGTGCCACATATAAGATGTGCTCAGAGAATCGCCATCTACCTGACGTGTCATAGAAACCTGAAGGTGCTTTTTTATTAAGTGTGTTTATCCCAGCACACTCCAGGTATACAGATAATTTAATTTGGCTTATTGGGTGTGGCTTTACCTATATCTGCAAAATTTTACATAGGTTCTCAGTTGTCTTGGCTATTGCGTATGCAAAGTCTTACCTGGTATCATTTAGTCATGCGCGATGTGGAGGGTGTAGATTTTTGTTATCTTGCCGATGGAAACCATCACAAGCTTAAAAGTATAATCGGTTTTGGAAGATCATCGAAAAGAATTCTGTATATATTACGCGTCAATTCTGACACCAGTCTCTTTAGTCTTTCTCGACGCGCCCCACATAACAGATGTCACCATACAGCTAAAGAGCCACAACTCCTTTCACAAACCGGAAACAGATAGGCTGAAATCAAAGCCTCATTTTCTTTTCTCTATAAAAAAAATATATGTAGTGAAAACAGCTTTTTTTAGTGAAGCATCAGATTAGGCCAAATGTCGACAGTATCTTTTGATAGACAGACTCCTTTTTTGGGCCAAGCAAAGCGCAGTAGCTGGTCGCAGTGTTACAGTTATGCGTGGTGTCTAAAAAAAAGGACTAACAGAAATGTTTTAGTTTTGCACACAAGGAGCGTCTAAGATAGACAAAAGAGATTTAAAAACATATAGATAATTAATTTTTAATGAACTTGCAGAGCTTCCCATAATTTTAACAATGTACAATCATTTGTTCAAGAGGTTTGTTATTCTGCTTATGTCTAAGGTTAGGATGCCAGCTGAAATAGAATGATGAAGCGTTGAAATCACTTAGAATCACCTGGGGAAGTCACTTCATCTGTTGTTAGATTTACCGTTAAAACCTGAAAAATAAAATCTGGTGTGCTAAAGAGTTCGAAGTAGTCGATGTTCGTTGCCGTCGGGTGACGATTTCTTCTCTTTTTTCATAAAAAAATAAAAATCTAAAAGACTTTAGATCCAGATATGAAAAAAAAAAACAGAAAAACATAGCGTTTATCTAGGAAGAGAAAAAATCAGAAGGAAAACTAAGGAAAACACAGCAAAAAAAAAAAGGAAATATAAAAGAGCAAGAACAAAGAACAACGAACAGAAAGAAATGAAACAGAGAAAAATACTTTCTCATCTCAGCATAGATAGATAATTCCATCAATAAAAAAGAAGAATAAAAATAAAACGATACGAATAAAAATCTATCAGAGGGGAAAAGGGGGAATAAAAAATACTAAAATACAAATGTAGAATCCAAAAGAAATGTAAAAGATGGGAGAACCCGGAAGGAAAAGATGAAAGCAAAATAGTTAAACGTAGTTACATACACTGCACGTAGGAAAGAATGGGAAGAGAAAAAATATTTTGAGTCTTATCCCTACCCTTTCTTTCGACCTTAAATGAAACCATTACATTGAATCAATAGCTAAATCCACTGCTAGGAAGATTGGGTCACTGTGTCGGGCCAGGAAGTTTTTTTCTGTCCGAATCCATCTTGCACATATACAAATCAACCATTCGATCGTGCATAGAATAATATTGTCATATCTGGTCAGCCCCTCCTGCTGTTCGTGTCAGTGTTCTTGACAGGGTCCAAAGGTAAATCTGTAATGTGATTTGTCCTAACCTGACAGATCGACTCCATCCACTTTCTCATCGGCTGAATGTGGCTTCCCTCTGTCTATTCTACAAGTATTTTCATGGCTTCTACTCCGAAGAAATTAGGTCACTGGTGACCCCTCTGCAAGAATTTCCTCGGGCAACCAGACTGACATCAAGGTCCCACTATTTTAGAGTTAGATCAACCAAATAAAGGCGACAATTCTACTCTATCAGCTTCTTTTCTTGCGCTTCTCGCCTGTGGAACACCCTTCCATATACTTGCTTTCCTGACGTCTACAACCTCCAAGAATTTTAAATGTAAAGTCATTTCCCATCTCTTATCCACTTAAGTCTATCCCTCTTCACATCAACCCGTGTATCTTGTTCTTTCCATTTCTCTCTACTTTCGTGACTGTCTTCACTTCTATGTTCACATCATTCTCTTGCCCTTTCTCTTTAACCCCTACAGCTGATTCGGCTTTGTCGTCACTCTCCCTTCGTCTAAAACATTAACTCTCTTATGTAGCCCCCTGCACATCAGTGGCGGCACCGCCTTACTTGGGGTGAAACGATTAAAAAATATTATTTAGAAAAGTAAGACATAAGAAAAGGTTATTGTTATCGTTCTCTCTCCTTACATTTTTATATAGACACGCACACGTATAAATATTTTCCTGGGTTAGGAGAACAGTGCTATCAAGTTGAAATTAACAAATATACATATTATTTAATGTCTATAGCATAACTGATAGTTTCATGTACTATGCAATCTTCAGTTTAGTAGTACTTTATTTTTTGTTAAAAATAAAGTATTACTAAAACATAGAAATTAAATGACAGTTTTATGCAAACACCATAAATATTTCACTTTCAAATTTAAATAATTAGAACTGTTAAACGATTAACAATCTTCGATAAGAAAGAAGATGGCGAATGACGTTTAGGGTTGTAGTTAACAGAGAAGCATGTTACACAAGAGGGAAGTATGAGAAAAGAAACTGATGGAGTAGAAGCGGCTGTTGAATTTAACTAGTTAGCTATTTTAATGATAAGGAGATGGGAACTAGATGCCGAATTAGTAGCAGGCTTAAATTGCTGTAGTCGGGCAACTAGGGAAAAATGCTCCTCAAAGCTGTTCCCAAAAATTACTGGAGTCGAGACTGAAGTCGAGATGCCAAGTGAAAAAAGATTACATTCAAGATTTTATCAAGAATCTTCTGGTAAATAGCAGAAGCACCAAACCAGATATGTATTCGATTCACAGACGAATGGTAGATTTGTAAATGTGCCAGATGGATTTTGTCGAGAAAAAATTTCAAGCACAACATAGTGACTAAACTTTCATTGAAATAGATTCAGCTATTGATTTGATGTTGTCGCGTCACTCCAAATCAGTTGAAAACATAAACCAAGTATTGCTCTCCAGAAGTCTAATGTCAGCCAACCGTTTTAATTACATTTTTGCCAATGCCAATTTAAGTCACACTCAAATGTCTAAAACAGTGTAATACAAATGCAAATAAAGAAAGTAAAATTTAGCCGCACAGCGATGAACATAATTGTTAGATCATTATATGAAATAGCGATAAAAACCTAAATAAAAGAAAGAGAAGAGAAAAATATATCTTTATTCTCTTCAGCTCTTTCTTCCATAGTTTTGTATCAGAATTTTCCGGAATATGTCTAAATAATATGCTCACTTGGCGTAATTAAAATCAACTTAAACGAAACCTTCAATGAGGCAGCAGTAATTACTATATCCGTGCCTATTTCAAACATTAGGAACAAAATAGTATTTCCGGTTGCTCACGAATTGAGAAAGTAAATTTTTTCGGTTGGTGACTAAATGCTGCTAATGCAAAATGTTGGCGGGTTGGCTAGAGATGAATTTGAGAGGCATTGTCTTTTGAATGGCGAATGTCAGGTCTGGCTAATGGCATAGGTTATGTTTAAAGATGGTGTTAAAGAATCTTACAGTAATCACACATAGGACGTTGTAAGGAAGCAGCATTTGTAAATTAACAGGAAATTAATTATTTAAGAGTGAAAACAGAGACTGGTAGAGTCTGTAAAACATAGAAGGACCGAATATATCACGGAAAGAAAGAAATAATCGACAATGTCGAAAAAAGAAAGAAAGAAAAGAGAAAGAAAGAGAAAAGAAGATGTCAGAGGAAGGAAAAAAGAAACATAAGACGTATAAAAACATAGAAAAATCAAAGACTTTAAAGAAAGAACGGAAAGAAACATAGAAAGAAACATAGAAAGAAAAAGTAAATTATCATTCGAGGAATAAAAATAAAAAATCGAAGACCTGAAAGAAAGAAAGAAAGAAAGAAAGAAAGAAAGAAAGAAAGAAGAAACATTACGCACAAGAAAAAAAGAGGAAAGAAAGAAAAAACGAATGCTATAGATAAAAGACGTATTTAGAAAGAAAAAAGAAAGAAAGAAAGAAAGAAAGAAAGAAAGAAAGAAAGAAAGGGGAGTTCGTCAACACACAGGATACAATAAAAATATAAATAATAAGAATTATAATTCGAAGAAGAAGAAGAAGAAAAAGAAGAAGAAGAAGAAGAAGAAGAAGAATGAGAATAATAATAAGAAGAAGAAGAAGAGGAAGAAGAAGAAAAAGAAAAAGAAGAAGAAATCATCGCTGATATAATAAACGAATATTCCTTCTTAGCTGATAAAGAATACGCAAATTAGGCATAGCTTTGTAAAAAATATGATCTACCAAGAAACTGTGAAAACCAATATAGACTGACCAGGCATACCATTTATTTTATTTATACATAAACCGGAATTTATTTTGACTAATAAAAAATAACATTAGCTATGATTTCAAAAAGTAAACTGATCCGTAAATACAGAGAATATTATTAACAGACAGTCTCAACTTTCTAGACGATCATAGACTAAAAAAGATAAATCAAAGAAAAATAAAAACTGGAAAAGAATATCTACACCGTATCAGTTGGCATTAAAAAACAAATATTAATATGGCCATAGTATCTATCAGGAGTGGTAAACATAGATCATTCCAGAAAATGTTTTGCAAGTGTATTTTGGAAATTTGAGTTATAATCGAAGCTATTTTCGATGGTAGAGAAATACAATACGACGGTCAGAGTTTTGTCTATAACACGAAACAAATTTGAGACAGGTCAAACAAGAGCTGAAATAGAGTTTGAACAAATTGAATATCCAAAAAAAGAACTGTCTTTACTGTTGATAGCAAGGATAGCAAAAATGTTCCTGGGGATTTGCAAAATCTTTAGTACGACACGATACCTCATGGATAAACTTCAAAGACGTGTTGAGATCTCATAAAATGAATGAATAAATAGATACAGAATGCGAAGCAGCATTTATAAATAACCAAGAAAGATCAAAGCTGATTTAGATAGATAAGGAAATTAGCAATTTTTAAATCATTGCTTCTGTTTTGCATACAATACAACTTAGTAGAATTCGAAGAAAGTAAAAGGATTGAAAGAAACCAAAATCTAGTTTGGTATATGAAGGCGCTATTGATTGTAACTCAGTCAGTTGTGCCATACATGATACATGTTTGAGTGATCATGTCTCGAAACAGATATGAGAGAATTGGCAGAATATTTTCTTGCGGTAATTTGCTATTACTTTCTGCGGTCGTCTGGTTGCCAAACAAGGTTAGAACCTAATCTGTCCTGCTATAAACCATGGCTGAAGGGAAACCAGACGGATTCATAACTATCCCAAGGTTATTTGCATGTTAGTGAATTCAAGGAATTCAACTTGTATTCGATCTCGGATCTTCGATTTCTCGTTCCGAAACGATATCTACTGCAACACAACGCACATCTTCCAAATTTGAAAGAGCGGCTAAAAACTTTTGAATTTAGACCAGGATTGTAGACTTCAAGAGATCTGGTATTATTTACTATGCAAAGATTTCCCGAAAGATTTCTGAGTTGCCTTGATGAAACCATGTATCAAGGACAGAATTTCCATAATCAATAATAAAGAAAAGAAGAAGAATCATGTCTGAGAGGAGTATATGATCAACTAAAAACAATTCTAATCATTGGGCTTTGATTACGCTAAACTGTAGAAAACTAAACAAACTGTTCAATACATCGAAGTGACAAAGATCTAAATTTTTTTTTTTCATAAGCGTTTCACCCCGAGCAAGGCATGTCACTGTCACTACTGCGCAGGGGGCTACATAGAGTGGAGAAAGGATGATTAAATATAGGAAATGTCAGAGGGTGGGTGATAGGCGGGTAAGGATACCGAGAATGAGGGTTGGGTAGATGAGAGTGTTGTGAGAATAGTTGGGAGTTAGTGTGATAGGAGGTGTCTATTGACCCTACATTTAAACACCTGGAGATTGTAACTGTCGGGAAAGCAGACTTGTGGAAGGGAGTTCCACAGGCGGGAAGCGCTAGAAAAGAAGCTGTTGGAGTAGAATTTACGGTTACATCTTATTTGTTTAACTGTAAAAGGGTGGGACCTAGTTGCTAATCTAGTATCTCGTGTAAATTTGTGCTTAGCCGGCACCAGTGATCTAAGCTCATCGGAGCAGAAGCCATGAAAGTACTTGTAGAAGAGGCACAGGGAAGCCACATCACGCCGGTGAGAGAGCGGCTGCAGCCGGTCTGCCAAGTCAGTATCAACCACGTTACAGATCCTCCTTTGTATTTTGTCAAGAAGCCCAAGGAGAGCAGCAGGGGCACCCGACCAGATATGGCAGCAATATTCAATACACGGGCGGATGGTAAATTTGTACTTGAAATAAGGTGAAGGATAGAACCCTTTTTAGCAGAATGTGGATTAGAAACTAATTGAAATAAATCAGCTTTGAAAGAATTCTAGAGCATAAAGGCAAGAGAATGTTTTAGTTTATTGTGGTTGGAACACAGAGGAAATGTGTGTGCTATAAAGATCGTAAAATCTGAAAATTTATGAAAAGATCAAAACCATCTAGAAAATAGAATTTTAAAAAAATTATTTCCCTTCGGAACGTAGGCGATCTTGATAATTCAACGATTTCTCTTTTATATTCTGTGAATTACGTCAACATTTCGCGAAAGGTAGCAGCAAGATTACGCGTTACATTCCACTAAGTTTTAAATTAGAATATTTTATATCAGGTTGTTATCAAACCATTTAGAATTGCTATCTACTATTCATAACTACACTTTATAGCTACCCACTCAAATTTACTATGGGGAAATCATATGAAAAAATATAAAAACTATTATTTATATAAACAAGTGAAAACTGATTTCTTTTTTTACGATGATGAATGATCAAATTGAGAGCATGATCAATACTGATACATTAAGCTCGTAAAAACAACATAGTGCAAGATACAATAATATCCTGGTAATAAAAGCCCGTGTCTTGAGCTATCTCAACAAATAGTGTTTAATCGAAGCTGATGCGTAATTCTAATATAACTTTTTACGACCCACTATCATTCCGCTTGCTGTCCTATAGTTGGTTACAAGCCATAGTTTGGGAAACGCAGCTTTACAACTTCTTCTCTTGCTACCGTTGAAGGCAAGATATTTCAGTCGATGTTGATATTTTAACCATAACAAGTAGGGAGAAGCGATAGACTAATATGTTTCCCAAAAAGTAAATGTGGCCGTCATGGTTTATCCGGGTTTATTTTATTTTAGGGTATATCAGCCTCAGTTGGCGACGCACGGTGAAGTAATGGATAGCTTGTCAAATTGAGGAATCAGAGAGCCGAGCCCGAATTTATTATATTCACTTACGTGATAATATTATAAGAAAAAGTATTCATTTATCTATTCTCCCTTTGGTTATGGATTAATAACAGAACATAACGGGAGGCAACTGCTCGATGTAAAAAGAAAAATTATGAATTCAAAACTACCCTGAAGCAATTTGGGCTCTGTCAGATTATCTTGCCCAAGATACACCTCTTTCACTGAAGCTCAATTGCAGGGCTATAGTTTGCCCTACCACTAATCATGGATGTAAAAAAAACCCTCAATGGGTTACTGAATGCCAACAAGATTTTTTGAAATATTTTTGTCAGTAGGATTTTTCATAAGTCAAATGTATTTGTCTATACTTATGAGATGCGGTAGTATCTACACTATTTACATTATTCAGATAATTGTTCTCATCTTCGTTGCCATGAATGACGAATAAGAATGATTTACCCCAGTGATCGTAATAAAGGGTTTTGATTCAAAACTCTTCGAACCTGAAGAAGGTATGAGCGTACAAGGGTCGAAACATCGTAAAAATGACAACAAACATCAGGACAATAGTCTGAATAATGTAAATAGGCGACAGTATTTCTTTAGAATGTATTGTTGGTAATATTAAGCGGTTAATTGTGAAACAGAGTTCCAGTTCTAGTCCGGTAATCCATTTCTAGGTCTTCTGCCAAAAATGTTGGTTTACTGTTCTTTTGCAAGACATTATTTTTCTCCTGAATTGACCTTACATATTCATAAATCTACCATGCTTTGAAAACAATTGCCACATATGATCCGGTACACCTGCTTTATATTTAGAGATTCTTGAAAAAAAGAACAATAAAGAATAAACTATATTATTAGTTCTGACTTGTACTCTCGGCTTCAATAAGTTTCCCACTGAAATAAATGTTTTTTTGTATAAACATTTTCATGGTAATTTTTCAGATGAGCTCTTCGCTATGATACCTAGATTTTACACGCAGTAGATGAAGATGTGCATTGTGGTGCAGTGGATATCGACTCAGAACGACAAATCGAGGTGCCGAGTTCGAATTTCTGTTGAAATCCTTGCATTCACTTACGCACAAATAACCATAGAAAAGGTATTAATGCGTCTCTTCTCTCCGGTTATGGGTTAAATAATAGGACAGATTGAGTACTATAGCCTTGGCTGGCAACCAGTCTACCACAGAAAGCAATGGTAACCTTCTGAAGTATAACCTTCTGCCCAGTCATATCTCTTTCGAGCACCCGAAGCGTGTATCACGAGTGGCACTTAACTAAACTGACATGATTGCGCGTTAATTCCAAAACTGTTTTGAATGAGAATACTGTATATCAGGCGGTTCCCAAACCTTTTAGAATCGCGGCCTACTATTCATGACCACAGTTTATATCTACCCACTCAAATTTGTTAAGGAAAAACATATGAAAGAATATATAAAAAAAGTATCATTTATATGAATAGGTAAAAAATGATTTGGTTTTCACGATGACGAATGATTAAATTGAGAGCGAGACCAACACTGAGTCGTTAAGCTTGTCAAAACAACATACTTCTTGATAAAACAGCAGCTTGGCAAAGAAAGTCCAAGTCTTTACCTATTTCAACAGCGTTTAATCGAAGCAAATGCAAATTTCTAGTAAAAATTTATTCGACCCATTAACATTCCGGTTGCGATGACGGATAGGTCACGACTGACGATTGGGACACCTCTACCTTCACTGTTTCTTAGAAGAATTATTTAAGAAATAGATCCAGGCACTGATGAAATAATTTTTTTTTTATTAAGTTTCAATAAACACGTTCATTTCTATACAGTTCATAAAATTTTAAATGTAGCTATATCAGGGGTTTGAAATTCTAATTCTATTCATATTTACAGTAAAACTTTTCAATAAGTGAAAAGATGAAAAAAAATAAATAAATATTTTATTTTCTTAAAACTGAACAATACACATTTCCATGAGAATATTGTTCGCGTTTTTTATTTTAATGTAAAATTGTCTACAATATTCGTACGCGTATTTTTTAACCATCCTGCACACACACACACACACACACACACACACACACACACACACACACACATATATATATATATATATATATATATATATATATATATGCAAGTTAAATGGCTTTCAAGGATCCCAAATGTTTTAGAATTGCGACTTACTACTCAAGAACAGAGCTTATAACGACTTTCTTAATTTTATTGGGCAAAAAACATATGAAAGAATATAAAAAAATTGTTTATATGAGTATGTAAAAACTGATTTGCTTTTTACGATGACGACTGATTAAATTGAGAACGTGATCAACACTGAGTCGTTAAGCTTGTCAAAACAACGTACTGCTTGATAAAACAGCAGCTTGGAAAAGAAAGTCCAAGTCTTTACCTATTTCAACAGTTAGCGTTTAATCGAAGCTAATGCAAAATTCTAGTAAAAATTTATACGACCCACTAACATTTCGTTTGCTATATATATAGGAAAGAAAGCCTGAGTTTTGAAATATCTCGAAATATATATATATATATATATATATATATATAAAAACTTTAATCCAAAAGGAAAAGCAGGTAGGTAAATCCTAAAGACCCGATCCTAATTAATATTAATTAAATTAATATTAAAGCTGATCAAGGTGGAGGGCTCAATGCAATTTATATTTAAAATAAAATAAATTCCAATCTTCAAATCAATTGTATGCCCATTTCTACGAGAAATTCCTAAAGGGAAATCTCACGTATCTTCAGCAAACTCTTTATTTCAAAATAGACCAAGATATTTTACCGACAGAAGTTGAAAAATATACATCACGGAAAAATTAAAGGGGTGGGATTAATAAGAAAGCAGACAGAAATCTATGTCTATTTTTATTTTTACATATTGGAAAACCTTACATTTAAACTGAGTCAAGAGTTGAAAGTGGAAATTTAGCCTTGTCTGGCTCTAAGAAAAGGAAGAGGGAAGACTAAAGGAAAGAAAGAAGTAAAAGTTAGAAGGAGATGGTTGGCAGGGAAGTACGGTAAGAAAAGAAAAGAAAAGAAAGAAAAGAGAAAAAAATCCTTTCCATAGAAACGTTAACAAACGTGTTGACAAATCATAGCGGTTTTTGGTTTAAGTAAATGAGAAGAAATTATTAGAAAAGAAAGTTGTTGAGAAAACCTTGACATATAATTTAAATTTAAATATAAAAGTAATTTTAAATTTAAAAAATAACATTTATAGATAATTAATAAAAATCAATAAAACATTGAATAAAATATAAAATGTAATAAATATAAAAATAACGATAAAAAGTTTTACTTAAGGAATATATTAAATCAACAAGTGTACACTTACACACATACGTATACACATACACATATATAAACAGTGCGGATAAATTTCAGGAATATAAGCGATCCTTATCCCAGTAAGACAATTCTCAATGGCCTGATGCTGACAATTGTCTCTTGTGAATTTTCATAATATTTTTTTGTGAATCTTTAATTATTAATTTTTAACTTTTTGAAATTTTCTGATCGCTGATTATTTGCAACATCCTGCACACACACACACACAGACACACATCCACACACACACACACAGATATATATATATATATATATATATATATATATATATATATATAAGTTAAATGGAGTTCAAGGGGCCCAAATGCAACTACTCAAGACCAGGGTATATAACGACCTCAATTTTACTGAGCATAAAACATATGAACGAATATAAAAAACATTATTTATATGAATAGGTGAAAACTGATTTCGTTTTCACGATGGCAAAGGATTAGATTGAGAGCATGACCAACTCTGAGTCGTTAAGATTATAAAAACATCATACTGCTTGATAAAACAGCAGCTTGGCAAAGAAAGCCTGAGTTTTGATCTATCTCGAAAAATGGAGTTTAATCCAAGCTATGGGTTAAATATCAAGTTAGATTGGGTTCTATTGGCTTGGTTTGGCAACTAGTCTACCGCAAAAAGTAATGGCAACCTACTGCGTGAAAACTTTCTGCCTCCCCAGTCATGTCTCTCTCAACACATGATCGCCGAGTCGTGTATCACGTATGGCACTTAACGCCTTGACTGACAGCAAGCTTTCGTCAATTTAAAGTTGAGTTGGCTAAATCTAACCGTAAGTTCTATGCTAACAGTATTTTTCTCGCCGTTCACGCTTGTGCAAAACTCTTCTGGCTTCATGCTTTCTAGCTGACTTTGATCTTTAAAATTGCAAATGTAATTTCAATCGCTATCTATTGTTTTCGTGATTACTCTTCTATTGTTCTTTCTTCTTAAAAATGTTTCACTTTATTCTTATTCTTTCACGCTTAGTATTTCCTTGTATCTTAGAAGCCTTACATGGGAGGATATGATTAGAAAAAATAACTACGATTTTTCAAAAATCTAATTGCAATGTCAATCGCCATCTTATTTTCTTACAACCTCTGTGACTCCTTACCTCAATATCATCTTACTGCGGGTTAAATATTAAAAAAATCGTAACTTTGAGGCTGAAAGGAAGCAACGAGTGAGAGTAGAAAGAAAGTAAAAAAGAAGAGAGAACGTGAGAGAAGAAGTTATATTCTAGAAGTTATGAAGGGCATATATCTTATCATATTTTCTTACAACCTCTGTGACTCCTTACCTCAATATCATCTTACTGCGGGTTAAATATTAAAAAAACGTAACTTTGAGGTTGAAGGGAAGCAACGAGTGAGAGTAGAAAGAAAGTAAAAAAGAAGAGAGAACGTGAGAGAAGAAGTTATATTCTAGAAGTTATGAAGGGCATATATCTTATCTTATTTTCTTACAACCTCTGTGACTCCTTACCTCAATATCATCTTACTGCGGGTTAAATATTAAAAAAACGTAACTTTGAGGCTGAAAGGAAGCATCGAGTGAGAGTAGAAAGAAAGTAAAAAAGAAGAGAGAACGTGAGAGAAGAAGTTATATTCTAGAAGTTATGAAGGGCATATATCTTATCTTATTTTCTTACAACTTCTGTGACTCCTTACCTCAATATCATCTTACTGCGGGTTAAATATTAAAAAGATCGTAACTTTGAGGCTGAAAGGAAGCAACGAGTGAGAGTAGAAAGAAAGTAAAAAAGAAGAGAGAACGTGAGAGAAGAAGTTATATTCTAGAAGTTATGAAGGGCATATATCTTATCTTATTTTCTTACAACCTCTGTGACTCCTTACCTCAATATCATCTTACTGGGGGTTAAATATAAAAAAAAAACGTAACTTTGAGGCTGAAAGGAAGCATCGAGTGAGAGTAGAAAGAAAGTAAAAAAGAAGAGAGGACGTGAGAGAAGAAGTTATATTCTAGAAGTTATGAAGGGCATATATCGACCATGTTTGAGATGAGAGAAGAAACTGAACGAGTAAAGAAATTAATAAAGGTAGTTTATGAGAAAAAACAAGAAAGAAATATAATATGACGAATGTTAATATTTCTAGAGTAAAAGCGATAAGAGATAGAAGTAGAGTTACCTAAATATCCACGGGGAATATTATTGAAAGCCTGATTATCTCCGAATATCAAGAAATCAATACTACAAAGTTCAACAAATATCAGTGTCACCACGGTGATAATCATAATTTTAATCGTCGCCATCATTACCAGATTTATTAAGTATGCTGTTGCTTTCTAAAAAACATGTTTTCATCATCTTGTTTCTTCAATATGTGTCTATATTTCTAAAATGAGGATTTTATACTGGGTGTCCATAAAGTTCGTGTGCAGTTTAAAAAATTATAAATTTATTTGTATTTGCGATGAATATAATTTGTAAAAAGGATCAGAAAGAAGTAAATCTATATTTTTTAAGAATTTATTGAAATGTTATTTAATTTCCACATGTACTCCATCATTAGCAATACAAAGGGTAATACGATTTTGCAGTTCACGGAAAATATTTACCAAGTGATTTACAGTAATGAAATCACATTAGTTATTTAAGATTTCAAATCTTCTAATGAACTAGGTTTGGTTGCATACACAATTGTTTTCACATGTCCCCAAAATAAACTTAATTGAGTCAAATCTGGCCAACGTAGAGGCTAATAAAATGATCCGCTCTTTCCGATTCATCTGTTACAAAATTCTTGATTTACAAACTGTCTAACAAGAAGAGCAAAGTGACCAGGAGTTGTACATATCAAAACATTTTTTAGCTCTTAAACTG
Source organism: Ascarosepion bandense (assembly GCA_037127315.1). NCBI lineage: Eukaryota > Metazoa > Mollusca > Cephalopoda > Sepiida > Sepiidae > Ascarosepion > Ascarosepion bandense. The sequence goes on from JBBBDQ010000219.1 coordinate 1,760,815, forward strand.
GGATTTTAAGGGATACTTTTAATGTTTTTTGTTCCTTTTCTTATCATTCCATGTACACTATCAATTTTCTATTTATGTTTTCAAGCGTTTATAGTTTGATAGTTTTTTTTACTATTATTAGTAAATTATTATTAACTATTATTAATTTTACTATGATTATTATTATAGAAGATGCGATGCATAAATAATAAAACACCAAAGTGATAATTTGACAATATGTCTGCCTTCTTCAGGCTTGAAAAATGACATACATTTGACATACAAGAGCTTTCTGAAAATATTATGGAACTCTCCTGTCATTCTTTTCATCCACAGATCCCGGGCGGGACATTGGTAATTTGTATCTGTAATTATCTGTGTGCATTTTAAGATGGAAAGTTCGATGGATTCTAGATGTATTTTCAAAGTGTGTACTGTAACAAGTTTGTCGGAATTACGTTCGTTTGTGATAAAATATTCTGCATATTCTGTTGAGTCCAAATTTTCTTGTCTGACATCATACCTGTGGCCATTAACTATTTTGTCCAAATATTTGTAGTACAACTCACTTTCACTTTTTCTATTCTTACGTCACATTCTATACTAAGTGTTAAGGTAATCATTCTTTTAAGTAATAATAATAATAATAATAATAATAATAATAATAATAATAAATTCACAGAATAGAGTTATGGACTGAATTAAATTCACAGAATAGAGTTATGGACTGAATTAAATTCACAGAATAGAGTTATGGCCATTAATAGCCTTGCAATCCCAGTTGTCCAATATAGCTTCAACATCTTAAACTGGACTCTAAACGACATCAGGCGAATGGATGCTAAAACAAGAAAGCTTCTTTCTAAGCATAGGATGCATCACCCAAAGGCTGATGTAGACCGTCTATACATACCCCGTAAAGAAGGTGGAAGGGGTCTTATTCAGCTGGAATTGTCATACAAGACAACAACTATTGGCTTACTAACATACATAGAAACAACAAAGGATTGGATGATACAATTAGTAAGGCAACATGAAGAAAGAAAGAAAAAATATTCAATAATAAAAGAAGGCAGTAAATACAAACAAGAATTACAGTTAGTAGATTCTGTAGAAAAGCAAAACAGTAGCCAAGAACCAACTATTGCGGCAAAAAATATGAAAATGAAAGCCAAAGATAAAGCTCTTGAAAAGATGAAACAGCGCTGGCAAGACAAACCTCTGCATGGCCAATATCCAGTACGTGCCAATAAATCCAATGTTGACAAAGTTAATACTCATCGATGGTTACGTGCATCTGGATTAAAGTCTGAAACTGAAGGATTTATACTTGCAGCACAAGACCAAAGTCTTTTCACGAGAAACTTTCAGGCAAATATTATGCATAATAATATGGATCCAAAATGCAGGTTTTGTGATAAACACCAAGAAACAATAGACCACCTAATCTCAGGCTGTTCTGTGCTTGCCCCAAACGAATATAAAAATCGCCACGATAGAGTTGGGCAATATTTACATTGGGCAATGTGCAAACATTATGGAAAAGCTGTAAACAAACACTGGTATGAACATCATCCAGCACCGGTTACAGAAATAGAAGATGTAACCATTCTATGGGATTACACCATCTACACAGACAGAAAAATTGAAGCAAACAGGCCAGACATTATTGTTAAAAACCAGAAGGAGAAAACTTGTCTATTAATTGATATGGCTTGTCCAGCGGATTGTAACATAGCAATCAAGGAATTTGAAAAACTGTCAAAATATAAAGACCTGGAAATTGAAATAGAAAAAATGTGGAAATTGAAAACAAGAGTTGTGCCAGTGATAGTAGGTGCACTTGGAATGATAAAAAATGGAACAAAACAAAACATTGAAAGAATCCCTGGAAACCCCAGCTTAAGAGATATACAAAAAATTGTATTATTAAGTACAGCCCACACACTAAGGAAAACGTTATCTATGTAATGCTGGGGATGATAGGGAGGATAGAAAAACATGAAATGGAGTCATAACAACACGCCACTACCTGCCTTAGGTCTCCCCGCAGACTTGGTTGGTAGTGAGACCAATGCAGAAATCGAAATATGATGAAAAATGACATAATAATAATAATAATATGAACACCACCGATCACCGTTTATAGAAATATAAGATGTCACCATTCTATGGGATTGCACCGTCTCCACAGACAGAAAAATTGATTCACATCGGCCGGAAATTATTGTTAAAAACCAGAAAGAAAAAACTTACCTATTAATTGATATGGCTTGTCCAGCGGATTGTAACATAGCAACCAAAGAATTCGAAAAACTGTCAAATATAAAGACCTGGAAATTGAAAAAGAAAAATATGGGAAATTGAAAACAAGAATCGTGCCAGTGATAGTAGGTGCACTTGGAATGATAAAAAAGGAACAAAACAACACATTGAAAGAATCCACGGAAACCCTAGCTTAATAGATATACAAAAATGTCTTGTTAAGTACAGCCGATACACTAAGAAGAACTTTGTCTATGTAACGCTAGGGATGTTAGGGGAGATAGAAAAAACATGAAATGAAGCCATAACAACACACCACGACCTGCCTTAGGTTTTCCCGTAGACTTGGTAGATAGTGCGACCATAGTAGAAATCAAACTTTGATGAAAGAGACAACATAATAATAATAATAATAATAATAATAATAATAATAATAATAATGCCGCTAATAGTGGGTGAGCTTGGAATGACAGAAAAATGAATAAAACAATATAATGAAAGAATCTTTGACAATCCTAGCTTTAAAGATATACACAAAATTGACTTGATAAGCAATAAAACCCACACACTAAGGAAAACGTTGTTTGTATCATCTAGTGATGTTATGGGAGATAGAAAAACAAATGAAATGTAGCCATAAAAACACACCACAACCTGCCTTAGGTCTTTTCGCAGATTTGGTAGGTCGTGTGACCATAGCGGAAATCGAATTATGATGAAAATAAGATAAGAATGATGTTAATGCGTGTCAATACATCGAAAAAGTTGGATTTTTTACGGAAAGGAAACTGCAAGAAATTGGTATGAATACTACTCAAAACAGATTACAAACATATTACCCACAGCAATTTTGTGATACTTTACAATGCATAAAAAAAGGAATCTAATCACACAGATATATTAATCAAAAATCTTCTCGAACAGAATTTTCTTTTTTTATTGTCATGACAGTTCTTGTAGACTGTAATGTATTTTGAAGATCTTAAAAAAAAACTATCAAAATACAAGTGTATTGAATGTCAAGCCTTAAATGAAAATGAAGACATCAATAATTCCAGTGTGAGCACCCCGATGTAGTGTAATGGTTAGCAAGCGTGTCTCGTTAAAACTTATTAGAATTTAGTAATGAGTTTGTATCTCACCGGGTGCTTCATACTTTCGGCCTTGTGCCACATCTAAGCTGCGCTTTAAAATATCACCATTAATAAGTGTCCTGGACCCGCTTAAAATTTCAGCAAGAAATAATACAACAACCAAAATAGGAAATAACGATAAATATATTAAACGAAACAAAATATAAATACTTGGAACTCTGTTAGGTAGTAATACTATAATTCAATCCTCGAACTGGGACACGCAATAGTAGCAGTGTTGGCTATCTCACTCTGTCACTGCCTATCGCTCTCTCAATCTCTTGTGAGGAGAAGGAGGAGGAGTATATATAGTTGTAGGAAGAGTTCAATTCGTTGAATGGGTGATGCCACCATGAATATAATTTCAGTCGTTTATTTTTTTTTTTTTAATCGTATCACCCCAACAAGGCATTCCACTGCCACTATAGCGAAGGGAGTTACATAGAGGGATTGGGTATGGGAAATTTCAGAAGGAGGGTGATAGACGACTTAGGATGTACATAGGGAGAGAGTTGGAGAGAGTGGGTGTGAGTTAGTGTGTTAGAAGGTGTCTATTGACCTTACATTTAAACTCCTGGAGGTTGTAGCCTTCGGGGAAGCAAGCATGCGGTAGGGAATTCCACAGGCGGGAAGTGCAAGGAAAGAAGCTGTTGAAGTAGAAATTGCGGTTATATTTCATTGGTTTTACTGTAAAAGGTTGGGACCCTGTAGCCAATCTAGTATCTCGTGCAAATTCGCATCTAGGGGGCACGAGTGATTTAAGTTCGTCAGAGCAGAAGCCATGAAAGTATTTATAGAAGAGGCACAGAGAAGTTACGTCACGCCGGTGAGAGAGATACTGCAGGCGGTCAGCCAAGTCGGTATCATTCACATTACAGATTCTTCGCTGTATTTTGTCAAGAACCCCGAGGAGAATAGAAGAGGCACCCGACCAGATGTGGCAGCAGTACTCAATACACGGGCGGATGGTGGATTTATATAATTGCAGGATAGATTCAGACGGAAAGAATTTCCGGGCCCTGCACAGAGAGCCGACTTTCATAGCTGCGGATTTAGCAATGGATTCGACGTAGTCATTCCACTTGTGGTCCGCTGAGAGTGTCAGGCCAAGCAGGCGTAGTGATTTACTCTTTGGGAGGCAAGCCTATTCCATGCTAATGGGAGGGAGGTGCGGTTATCTGTGGTTGTTAATTGACAGCAGCTTCGTTTTGGAAGAATTGAATTTTACGAGCCATTTCTTACCCCAATCCACCACGGATTGGAGGTCCTTCTCATGCTCGGCAGCGAGGGTTGTTGAATTCTTCGGTTTGATTACAATATTTGAGCGATCCTTTTAGGCCCATGCCTGAAAAAATAAAAAATAAATCTAACATAGTACGAAGAGGTTTATATGATGTAAAATGTGTGCGATGTTAGATTTTTTTATTTATATTCACTTTTTACGAATATATTCAGAAGAAAATGTCATGATGTCATATCTGAATTTATGCTTTTGGTTGGGGACTTAAGAAAATGACTATAAAAAAGAAATCAAAGGATATGGTAATGATGATGATGATAATAATAATAATAATATTTTTTTATTTCTAGTTTAATACAACCATTTATCAATATTTTACCCGATAACTATGTTAAGTTAACTGAAGGTTCTTGAAAATTATCGAAATTTTTTTTCTATATGAGGATTACTTACAAGCGTAATCTTTTCTATGACAGATAAAGACGGATTCTCTGGAACTTTCTTCTTGCGTGAAGGAATATTCTTCTTAACCATTTCAAGCTCTCCTACACGTAATGAAATAATGGCTATGTTTAAATGCCAATTTCTATTCCGAATTACTTACATATAGAGCTTTTGTCAAATTCTTCCGCATGTAAAAGTAAAAAGTATCATTATATTGATAAGATAATATTCAAGTTTTTAGAAGTCTTTTTGAAAATATCTTGACTGGTCGATTGTATTGAGCGGTCGTTATTCATGACGGAACCTAAGAATGAAGTAACTTTTAAAACAGTGGCTGGCTTTGGCTCATGGTATTAGTTTTAACTGTATGACGTAGTTTCAAATGTCAGCATATATTTTTATTGAATAGCTGCCCTCCCTAATAATACGTTCTTTATTTTATTTAATGACAGGTTATTGTTATCAGAGTTATTATCTATTTATTTCCGTCATTTAAGTCCGATTGGTGTGGCTTAGTAAGACCGTTCTGGTTGACTAATAATCTACCTTCTTCGGATCTAGACACATACAGACCATCAACATAAACCTTGGGATGATGCATGTAGTGGAAAGTGAGACGCTTTCTCGTTTTGGAGTTCATTCGTTTAATGTCAGCTTTGGCCCAGTTAAGGATGTTTTATAACCTGTCACTCTTTCTCATAACTTTCCTTCTTATGTAACCCCTACGCTCCAGTGGCAGTAAACTGCCTTGCTTGGGGTGATATAACTATATAAAAATAGCAAGCTAGTCTGCTCATTTTGCTGACAAACATAACTTATTGCAACTGGCCTTTAAACTTTTCTATTCCTTTTTCTTTATTACCTTATGTTGGAGCTTTTCTAGTTTTCTTTCTGTGTTTGCTATCCGTTACCCCAATACTTTTATTCATCTGGGAGGAATCTGTCCTGTATCCTTTGCCATATCAGTGGATTTATATTACATAGCAGTTCAGTATTATTTAACGAAATTTTCCTGACAAAGTTACTACTTTGTTTTGTTTTTGGAAGACATTATTTACTATTAAATATAGCCTTCTGATAACGGTGACATATGTTAACTTTATGTTAAAATAATTCTCAGATATTTAGAAACACACAAAAATATGGTTATATATTTAAAAGTATTATTCTATTCAAAAATAAATATCTAATTATTTATCCAATCTAAAATGTAGACCAAAATCGAACATGAATAATGTTCTTATGTTTTTCATAACTCTAGTATTAACCCGACAATGTATCATGAATATTTATCTTTGATATTTTGATTAAAAGAAGAGAAAAAAGAGAAATAAAATATGTAAAATGGTATAATGTTTATTCTGTAATTGTTTACTATTTTTTGGCATTTCCTGTATATCAGGTTTTCTTCATTTTGAAAATATTGAAGAATGATATAACTAGACTCAAATTTCGTAAGGTAAAAATCACAAAAAATAAATAAAAGAATCATGTAATATGAGAACCATAAAAATAAATGAGTGAAAAAGTACAAACCTAATGTTGAAAATATAGCGAAAAATAAAAGCAAAAGAAAGATAACGAAAGAAATAAAAAGGAAAAAGAGAATGAAAAAGAAAGAAAAGGAAAAATCTAATCATGAGCTGAGAAAATTAATTGGCTATCTTCCCCGATCACTTCATGGAAATACGGCTATTTTTATATTTTCCATTCAATGACTTTTAAGGGTTTTTTTTGTTCATTATAATTTCAGAAAAGAATATAATCTGCATTTTTTTAATTACCTAACAACGACGACAAAGACAAAAAACGCCAAAAAGAAACCAAATTCATCGTCAATAGAAAAAAATGGGCATTTACTTATTTATTTGTTTATTTATTTCATTTTCCTGATGTTGCCTTCTTCTTCATACATTGATGATTCGTCGGAGTTAAGACTTCAGCTCGGTTTATTGCAAAGTGTGCTTTTTAACATTTCACTTGAAGCTGAGTGGATCATAACAATAACGCATAATTCTGTCTTTAACGCATATCAGATTTTGACAATGTTTCAACGAAAAAATCCCACACCTATATCTATAAAAGTGACGAGGGTGAACGTCATGTAAGTATTTGTTTGTTTGATAGATTCGATTTAGCGTCTGCAATTTTGTGATCTAGCTCGACAGGAGTTGTGCTCAGATGTAGATCAAAATTTTAGAACGCTAAGGACACCTTGAAATTTTTTAGAAAGCCAAAATTAGGGGTAGAAAAATATATATTATCACCCCACAAACACATGGATCAGTTTATGTGTTGATTATAATATAGAATCGATCATTCCCACTTTATATTATCTATATCTATATATGTTGCCCCTCCCCCTCTAATCCTAATTCAATCGAGACATTGTACATTGTTATCTATATCTATAAAAGTGATGTGGATGGGCGTTGTGTGAGTATTTGCTATGTAAATTCATCATATGTTTTTTATTCTTATTATTCCTGAAACTACTCGAGTGAACCTGGCTAAACTGCTAATTTGTCTATAATACTGAAATTTGCTATTATAACTATTTACACTATTTATAGCGTTTGGATCTTGTTCTCATCCTTTTTGCTATATTCACATTTCGGCCAACCCTAAGATCCCATAATCCAGTAAATAAAAGCCTTTATTGAAGTATTTCGAAAGTGACTTTGCCCCAAGTCTTGTGAGTTTAATATCTGGCCACAGAAAATTTGAGATATGTGTTAAATTAAGTTGGGGAAATAGAAAGGTCTACCCCGTGGACTGATTAGAATTTTCGGTTCAAAATTCCAACATATATCACCAGGAAATGACGGGAGCGTACAACGACCAAAAGCCGTGAATATAATCCATGAAGATGGGAACAACCGTACTAACAATGTAAATAAGAAATTAAAATGCCATCACAACTTTTGTCTCAGCTACGCCAAATATTATTTATATAAGAGATTTTACTCCCATGACCAATCCTGGACCCCAGGATTTGTATTACCATAATACAAAAGTTCAAAAACTTAATTCAAAGTAATTTACGTCGTCAGGCCGGAGATGACATGTTTTTTGGTTTTCCGCCTATTTTCCAGAGAGGCAAGCTACCTCTGTTCTTGCTCTATTTCCCAGGAAAATGTTCAGACAAGTTCCATTTAGAACCATCAGTTCAAACTTTTACAGCTACGACTTGCAACGCTATGTTAAAACAAAATCATTCTCTCCCTAATCCATTCATGAAGTGTACCGTCCAGAGAATAGATATTTTTCGGAGAAACTTCTACTTTGTGGAGCTGTCTCTAAAAGCGAGAAATGTTTTGAAATATAAAAAATATTTTAAAAAATTACTTTAATGCTTTTGCAACTAAATCTTTTCCTAACGTGTACGGGTGTTAGAATTTTTGCCTTAATTTTCCTTGTCTTTAGTTATATGTTAAGATAAAAAAATGTGGTTTCTTTGCGTATATGTGTAAAAAAAGATGCCTGACAGAAATTAAAGTAGAAAATGTAAGTATCACGTAGCTTGGTGCATATTTTCCGTCGTTTCTTTCTGCTGAATCAAACATTTGTTGTCTCAAGTCCTTCGATAATATTTTCCATCATACAAAAGAACCGATATTACATAGTATTTTCATACACTCTCATTTGTTTATAATGAATTGCCTCCTCTTACATTCATACCACGATCATGATTCAGTGAAGCTTCTAATCCGACTAGCTTTTGAAACTTGTAACGGATTAATTTTATTTTTAAATTAATCCTAAGAACTTCTTAATATTGTTTTTCCTTACGTTTGTTTACATGAGGATACAAACTGGAGAAAATATAGATTTTGTTATAAATTAGGAAATTATGTATTTACAGCTTAATTCAACTTTTTATTAATCAAATTCCGAATAGTGCTTTTGGACACACATTTTTAAATATTCATATCTGCCTAGTTTCGTATATCAAAGACAATTTATTTATGAAGTTTTATTAAATTCGTTGCAAAATGGATTAAATCAGATATATTTTTCTTTTTTTAAACATTACTTCTAATGGATACTCATATTTGTGTAGATGCTCTGTTTTTGTATTATTAGGCAGTATATATAATTACATATATATAATTAATACATGTTACAAGTCGGATTTCAATCAATATCTACAGCATATATATATATATATATATATATATATATATATATAGAGAGAGAGAGAGAGAGAGAGAGAGAGAAAGATGTCCAGTTCTTAAACGGTGAGTATAATCCAACAAGATTAACTTAATATAAAATATTAAGTGTTATAGCTATATAGAGAGATCAATGGGTGTTATCCAGAGCAATATGATATTTATAAAGAAAAAAACTCAACACGTCATTTCAATTGGTTATAAATTGTAATTCACTTCTATGAGCTTAATTACCTAATTTCATCAGACCTTACAATATTCCTTCCATTTGGTACAAAAATGTGTTTGTACCAAATTTCTTTATATATATATATATATATATATATATATATATATATATATATATATGGAGGGTTTTATATACAAACCAGAGGATAATACCGCAGATATGTGGGTAATTAAATGACATAAATTTACTCCTATGCTTGGTTAAAAAATAAAGTTTTAATGAAGTTAAAATGTATCAAAAGTGAACTAATTCAGAAATTAGTTCACTTTTGATACACAGATTTTACGTTCAATACAACATGTTCTGTAGCATATATTCTTTCCTAACAAAATAACTATTACAACGCAGGATATCTTTAAAAATACTGATGAAAATAAAGAAAGAAATTGGAAATTCTTCCTTTAAAATAGGCGCTACATATTTTGAACTGCATTATAAGGCAACCAAATAAATCTGCTCCTTTCGAAACTGGCAATAATAATAGCAGTAATATCAATATATTTTATTCTAAATCAGTTAGATAATAATATGAAACATGATTAATTCTCTTTATTATAATACATATGCCATTTTGAAAAAAATTAATTATTATTAAGCAAGAACGTCTAACATTATTATCACAAATAACGCAAGTAAAACCATATTCATCCAACATTATTTATTAATATAAATGCGACGTAGGGAACATTTTCCTGATGAAACAAACCCATAAATAATTACTGGAAACACCAACACTCACCTGCCACGAGTAGTGACGCTGCAAGAAACAAGAAACCACATTAATAACATTAATTACAAACACGGCCACAATGTACTGGCCGTAGGCAGAAATTTAGAATATGTCTACTTTCGAATTTCATACGATCTACAATAGCAATTACGCACCATTTATTGCAGGAACATCTCAAAAAATCATTAAAATAGCTAATAGTTTACCCGAAAGCGCTCGTAATTAAAAAAAACTTACCACAATTTTAAACTTAATGAAATCAAGAAAAATATATACGCATAGAAAAAGAAGATATAAAAACTAAACAAATTACCTTGTAATTATTGTTCAACAATATATATAGGATTATTAGTATTTTTATTATTTTTTTTTTAATGTTTTTACATATTTTTATTTATTTATCTATTCTTATTTTTTAAGTTTTTATTAATATTATTATTTCCTTCTTAATATTTTAATTATAATTATTAATTTTAGGTTTCTAGACTTTAATTTCTTTATTAAAACGTTATATTACTACGAATATAAAATATAATACTACTATTGTTATTACGATTAGAATTAATAAGAAAAACTAACAATTAATTTTCTAGCAGATATTCAAACCCTAATTTTTAAATTTCAAATTTCAATGACTTGCATCTAAAACAGGCAACTGACAAAACAGGTCAAAATTCATTGTTTTCATTAACGAAGGCTTTTTTTTTTGTTGATCTAGGCCAAAGACGCTGCCTGACGCTAAAATTTAATACGTTAAGTTAACCCCCTTTTCCTTCTTCTTTTCTTCTTTTCTTTTTTTCTCTTCTTTTTAAATTTTTTTCCTTTTTCTATTTAACTTGACTTTGTCTGGATGAATTTGAACAATTCGTTGTTATATGAAATTGGTCTGACGTGCGGTGGGAGCCGCGAAATATAATATTTCCAGTAGATTTGTAAAAAATATCCAAAATTTGTTTCTTGGTTATAATACTCTGTTAAATTTAACAATAAATTTTAACGTTGAGTTCTCTTTGGACGTAGTCTCTGTTGGAATTTGCCTAACCAACTTTCAAGGATTCTAATTTTTATATATATATATATATATATATATATATATATATATATATATATGCTTAGTTAACAATGAAAGACAAGGTTCTGTGCATAAGTTTTCTGTATAATTTTTCAAGTGAACTTATCAATTTTTTTCTTTTAAGTAGATAAATTATATAAAAATTGTAACCGTAATAAAATAATATTTTAAAGTAAATACAGAAAAAAATTCATATATTCAGTTAAAATTCAAATAATATTCATTCTTAATAGTGGCTAAAAGTACATCCAAAACGCTTGTTTGGAAAATATGTACATCGTTCTAAGCTATGCTATATTTATGCGTTAAATATTATGTATACAGTTAAATGTATATAAAAGTTTACATTGAAATCAACACCCAGAGACCACAGTCTGTTTCATGCTAAACGCTATTGTCAGGTCATGTGCGTTGTGTTTTTGCTCGACTTTATATACATCGAGATCAGTAATGCATTGTGCATAGTCTTTTGAATTGTGGTTAGTCTATTGTATTATTCTAACGGTTATTATTCTCTCTACTCTTTATTTATTTCCTTATTTATTTTTGGACTTTGTTGCTTAGTAATAAAAATTGTATTCGTGTCTTCATTTTGAGATGAGTTCTGATCGTTTATTTAGTAGCTTGGTTTTTATATACAAAAATTATTATAGGTATTTTTCCCCCAAGCAGACTTTTCAGATTTCGTAAGTTTATGCGTGCGTTGTGGAGCAGTGGATATCCGCTCGGAGCGACAAATTTGGGAGAAGAGTTCGAACTCCAGTTTTATTCCTTACATTCACTTACGCACAAATACCCTTAGAAAAGGTATTAATCCGTCTAATCCTTCCAGTTATGAGTTAAATAACAGGATAGATTGGGTTCTATAGCCTTGGCTGGCAACCAGTCTAGCACAGAAGGCAATGTCAACCTACTGCCGGATAATCTTCTGCCCAGTCTCTTTCGAGACATGATCGCCTAAGCGTGTATCACGTATGACATTTAACTGGCTGATGGTCTTTTCATTATTTTTTATGACATTTGTTTTTGGTTTTTAATCTCGAAGATTAAAAGAAGTTTAAAAAGTGTTGTGCCTATCGCGTATTTACTATTTGTAAAATATGTTTTATTTTTGTTTCTTTTTTTTTTCAGGGTAATTTAGTTATTCCTATGAATAGTTTTTCTTCGTTATGTGCTGATTTTACAGTAGCGTGGTATATTACGTTGTTCTGGAAGCAATTTCCTTCAAGGACATTTTTTTTTTATTTAGCATTTACACGCGGGTTTAATTTGTTTAGGTGGTTTGATGATTGTTTTCCGGCTATGCCTTTTATAATTTGTGTTATGTTCTCAACGCAGATGTAGATTATTTTTTCTGTTTTTTTATTGAATATCTATTAGAGAGTGCTTGATGCGGAGAATAGTTGTTGTATGAGCACAATGAATATGTTTCCTATGTTTGCTTTTTCCGTTTTTGTTGTACGATAGGTTGAAATATATGATGATTCTCTCCCTGGTGGCTATTTTGTGCTCTCTGCTGTGTATGTGAATGTTGCTTGGAATCCATTAAATTTTAGGCCTGTTTTATAGTCTTTCCTAGCTTTGACGAATATGGTTTCACTGGGAGAAATTGGAAGACTTCACTTAATTGATTGTAGTATCTGCTTGTTTTTTTTTTATTTTTTTGTTTTTTGTAAAATATACCCTTTAAATATATATCTTTCATAAAAATGTATAGGGGTTGGTAGTTGTTGTTTTATTTTGGGGTTGGTTTCTCCTTAATTTAATGTATGTTATTTTGTATTGGGGTGTGTGCTTTTTTTGTTTTTTTATAAAATATATCTTCCATAAAACATATCTTTCAGTTACAGTATAAGGCTCTACATTTGTATCGAGAGCTCTTTATAAAAGTAAATTCATGAACAAAAAGATAAATAAACCTACGAGTTCAACAACTTAGTTACAATATATATATATATATATATATATATATATATATATATATATTACCGAGCGCCTATGGCTCAGAGGTAGAATCGCCGACTGACGCCAATTTAAATTCTGGGTGTTATAAAAAGCAATCGGAGTGTTCCCGTACTGATGAGTTGTGGTAGAGCAAAAGATCTGTCTGCAGATGAATATATATATATATATATATATATGTGTGTGTGTGTGTGTGTGTGTGTGTGTGTGTGTGTGTGAAATGATTTGTTTGAACATCATTTTGATCGATACTCATATTTAAGTAGATATTCTGTTTATAATCAAACATATTATATATTTATTTCTACCGGCCTGATTATTTACAATCAATTTTTGTTACTAAAATGTGTGCTACTCGGCAGGATTCAAACCTGCGACCCCTATCCATATAGGGGAAGTCACCAATTGATCTGGCGTGTCTTAGACCTTTCGACCCCGAATGATCAGCAGTCACAACGAAGTCAAATGAAGCCTATACAACACATTTTCGATTCATTGTAATAACCATATGTATCGTAATGAAATGTATCTGAAATGTATCGTAATGTCAACAAATGTAAGCATGTTATGGAGGTTAACGAAGATTAACGAAATGGTATTTTAAACAACCGACAATTTGAAATGATTTAAACTAATCATTTCAATTTGAAATGATTCAAACTAACCATTTCAAATTGTCGGTTGTTTCAAGACTATTTCCTTAATCTTCGTTAATTTCCGTAACAGACAGACACACACACACACACACACACACACACACACACACACACACATATATATATATATATATATATATATATATATATATATGTATAAATATATATATATGTATTGATACGCTACTGCAATGAAATATTTTATTCTGTCGTAGATGCCTTTACTTTTGTGGACAAGAAATGTACACTTCATGTCTATGAAAACTGTCCAAATATTCTATATATTCGTTCAGTTATTCTATAATCCATTATTAGGAATTTATTTTTTTAACTTATGTATGTCAATCTATATTGATAAAGAATAATTTCATCAGGTTGTTCTCATGTCCATAGATGATATTTTGCGTGTTAGTTTTTATAGTTTTGTATATTATGCTTCAATTATGTGCCGATAATCTTACTACATGTTGCTGAGAATATTATGTCGTATATCGCTGATGGGTTTTTATCGGTTTTCGGGTTCGTTTAAATGGTTCCTAATTGAACGTTGGTCAGTGAGTTGTCACTTGAGTGTTCTTGATATATATTTTGTAGTATATTAAATATAATTATTTATGAATTTGGTTTAATCATGAACGCAGTTACTTCAGGGTTATATAAATCCATAAATAATATTGACACCTTTTCATTTGGATCTCGCAGATGTGTTGATACATAGTTATATTTTCTTGTTCTGGTCGACCGATGTTGTGTAAAATAAAACAAGTAAAGAAATTTAAATATCTGGGAAGTGTTTGTGCAGAGGATAAGAAGTGTGATATCGAGATCCAAACACGCATTAACGTAGCCAAGGACATATTTCAAAAGCTAACCAGGGTACTGAGAGACAGGAAAATCTCATTGGAAGCAATGAAAAAAGTGCTAGATTGCTATGTGACATATTCCCTTCTCTATGAAAGTGAGTGTTGGACAATCCCATCAAAGGATGAAGGAGAGGCTTGATGCAGCAGAAATGTGGTTTTACAGAAGGATGCTGAAGATATCATGTACTGAACAAGTGAGTAACGATGAGGTGTTTGAGAGGATGAAAACAAGAAGAAAATTTATATACATATCAGGAAGAGAAAAATGCATTTCGGCTGCCCCCTAGGATATATAATGAAGAAAAGGAGTCTAGAGAATCTAATAATCACATGATGGATAGAAGGAAAGAGAGAGAGAGAGGGGAAAGCAGCGCGAGACATATTTGTTAGGCCTGAGAAAATGGATGGCGGAGCGTGGTTGGGATCAATACGAAGAGGAAAAATATTGAGAGTGACAAGAAACAGAGCCAAGTGGAAATCCATGATCGCCTACGTCCTGAAGAGACACAGTACATGAAAAAGATTCCATCCAAAGTGAATGCACGCCACAAGTACAGACGTTCGAATATATATATATATATATATATATGTGTGTGTGTGTGTGTGTGTGTGTGTGTGTAATGTTTATGTGTATAAATATACATCTATATATATATATATATATATATATACAAGTATTGTTGGAATAATATTCCTTGTCAAAAGAAACACTATTTTTAAGAAAGTGCTCAATACAAAAGTAGAGCTAATAATATTATTTATTCATAAATTATAACATGGATATATTACAATATCACTACAAAGGTAGCCATTTTGTTTCAACACTTTTGGCTACTTTTGTAGTGATGATGTAACATATTCATGTTATAATTTATGAATAAATAATATATATATATATATATATATATTTTCTAAACATATGCTATTAAATATAAGAGACAATGAATGTTTATTATGTTTAATCATGAGCCGTTCTAAACGTCGTATTTTTGCTTTAATTTCAGTTGAAAATAAAGACAAAAATTCTCCAACATTTGGATAATTATTTATTGGTTTTCTTCTAAGCTTTCGGTTCACATGAGCCATCTTCAGAAAGGTTGTTTAAACTGAAATATCATAAAATCCACCATCACCGACGATTTTATTTTGTGTTGACATAAAACTCCGCTTGGCAACGGCAATAGTTACCAAAAATTACTTGCTGCCTCGGTATACTATATATATATATATATATATATATATATATATATATATATATATATATATATATGAAATTTGCTATATATATTATATTATTTATGTATTATATATGCGAGGTACTTATTTGAAAGCGCTAAATATCAATAATGGAGCTAACATAATCAGTTAGATAGGTGTGAGTTTGAGAGCCTCGTTTTCACGCTTTTGCGATCGTCAGACTATCGCAAAAGCGTGAAACCCAGGGTCACAAACCCGCACACATCTAACTGAATATCTATCTATCTATATATATATATATATATATATATATATATATATATATATATATATATGTGTGTGTGGGTGTGGGTGTGTGTAAATTTTCAGTTATGACTAAAACTACACTACCGGTCATAATTATTAGGCCACCCCAGTTCTTTTGAAAGAAATGATGTATTTCATACTATTTCTAACTGGATAATTTTAAATGACAATAGAATGGTTCTTTTATTATTATTACTTTGCAAAATTTTATAAGGCAAGGAAGCAAAGATGTACTCCTTCTTAAATTTTCTTCATCTTTCCATTGATGAAACTGCCATATAGGTAATTATTAAATATTTTTAAATTCATTTGATACACATGTTATTGTGCAGTATTAACAGAAGAATCATTCAATTTTCATTTACAATTATTCACTTGGCAATAAATACTAAAAAAATTCTATAAAATACATCTTTTTTTTTAAAACTTGGCTGGCCTCATAATTAAGGCCAGTAGTTTATATCTGTCAAACAAAAATACGAATAACATGCACTTGTGGGAAAATCTCAGTTGGAACTAAAATTATATCTTTAAAAATACACTGTGGATAAGGAAAGATTAACATTAGTCGAAACTTTTCACGTTTCAGATAAAAGAAAACATCGCTTAGTTTTTCTTTTGCTTAAATATATATATATATATATATATATATATATATATATATATATATGAACTGTCTGCGAATCACTATATATATATATATATATATATATATATATATATATATATGAGTGTGTGTATATATATATGTATCTAATCTTTTCTGAATCATACACATATTACTTTCTCCTGTGTTTTCGAACAGATTAGAACATAAAATAGATTTCCATGGAGAATATTTTGAAAGATATGGTATATCTTCAGTGATTTAGCTAATAGTTTTTATTGAATCCCCTGCTACTCCTCATTCGACAGGGAAGATCTATTCGTAAGCGTTTCAGTGGACGTAATCACTCAAAATAATCCTGCATTAACAAGGTATGCGATCGCTGTTTATTCAATAACATTTTTTTTACCTAATGACTATGTCCGCTGTATTCCGTCTTTATACGTCGTTTGTTCTTTTACTTTGATATTATCATCAATTGTTTTTTGTAGTGTCGTTGCAGATTTTTATGAATTTTGATTAAAAAACTTTTTTCGACCACATCTTTATTTATTCCTTTTGTTATATATATTTTCATAACTCTAATGGATTTTACATTTTTCGCACAGCATTAACAAGTAACTTCTATAGACGTATTTCTCGCTCAACGTTAGCAGATAACTTCTATAGACACATTTTTGCTCAGTGTTACCAGGTAACATTTATAGACACATTTCTCGCTCAGCGTTAAAATGGTAAAAACTCATTTCTGGCAGAACGTTAGTAGATAGCCTTTATAGACTCATTTCTCGCTCAACGTTAGCAGATAACTTCTATAGACACATTTTTCGCTCAACGTTAACAGGTAACATTTATAGACACATTTCTAGCTCAGTATTAACAGGTAGTATTTATGGACTCATTTCTCGCTCAGTGTTAACAGATAACTATTATAGACTCATTTGTCACACAACGTTAGCAGGTAACTTCTATAGACACATTCCTCGGTCACCGTTAACAGGTAAAAGTTATAGACTCATTTTCGCTCATTCCTAGCAGGTAACTTCTATTTTGACATTTCCCGCTCAACGTTAACAGGTCACTTCTACCGACACATTGACCCTAATCTATTTGATGTGTCTCTAGCATAAAGCGTAACGGTTCGAAACTGTGTGCAATTCATTTCTCTATCAAGGAATCAAATGGCGAGGCCCTTAAAAGTAATATTGGATGGTTTTCGAAATCTGTTATCAGGGTTGAGTAAATGAAATCAGTTCTGGCTGATGATATAAGTAGAGAAAAGGTCTTCAGTCGATATAAATGCAATCGAAGAACAGCGCTACAATTTAAGGCCACTGAGAACAACAGCGCTTCTTTTAAGCATTAAAAACATCCTCGGCAGAGCAAGCAAAGAAAATAATATCATTTTAAGAGTCTCTGATTAAAAAAAAGAAAAAGAAAAGGCGCTGAAAATTATTTCATGTACATATCTTTGGCTTTAGGCTTGGGGGTTTAATCACTAGATTGTCCAAGTGTATAATCGATTAAGATATTGCTTCAAATGGCACTCCAACAGCTTTGTGTTTGGTTCACGGTTCTGGCAGATAAAAAAAAACGTTAAACTTATGTGTATTAATGAATATGAAATGTTCCATAAGTATGAAAAATGGGAAAACACTATACCAACGACGATTAAATTAAGGAATCAGCTAAAAGATTCTATGAAGGTTACTAAGTGCCATAGGAGGTCCCTGCAGAAGGCTAGGTTGTACAACAGCCAAAATATTATTTTAAAAGAACAAAATGGAGATTCTGGCTCGAATAAAAAAGAATATGTTATATCAGTGCGTGTACATTATTTCCTGACAATTATTATTATTATTATTATTATTATTATTATTATTATTATTAATAATAATAATAATAATAATAATAATAATAATAATAAATGTATTAAATTGTATTATGAACGTATTTCATATAGGGTTTATTGTAATTTATGATAACTGTAATTTACCAATTATCATCCGATAGATGTAATTTCGTATGTTTTATTTGTAAAAATTATACATATTTGGCTCCGTAAATAAATGATCCTATTTACATTGGGACCTATGGCTGGATCAGTTTTCATATTTCATATCCAACAATTAATATTATCAGGATCCTCCTTGGAGTTTTATGTACATATGCACTATTTTCATCCTTGGATCTGTTGTTATCTTTATTGTCATATTCACAACGTTTAGACCGTCGTACGCCCTGGACATCTTCAAGAGTATTTTTCCTTGGGATGCTGTAATCATTTAGTCCTTTATTCTCAGAACCAGTTTCTATAGTTATTCTGGACTGGAATGATAATGGCCAGATTCACTTGAACAAAATAGGATCATTCATAAGTTCACTGTGGCCTTTTGGCAAATATTGTCAGGTTAATTGCTCTGACACTAGCTCTATCCTACCTAGGCTTTATGAATGTAAGCGGAACGCTATTTCACGGCTAGATCTCATCGTTTTACAGATAAATGGCTAAATGTAACCGTAAGTTTTATGTGAACGGTTTCTTCTCTCGAAACTCTCGTATGTTTAACCTATTTCTGTTTTTTGCTTTTCAAACAATTTTGATCTTCAAGAATTAAAATGCAATAATGTTTTCTTTTTCTTAAGGTTTCTCATGTTCAGACATCCCTTGCATCGTAGTGTATTTATTGCATTGCTTAAGATGGAATGATTTTTTTAAAGGACAATATATGAAAGGTATGCGTAACCAACAGATTTTTAAACATAATAAGAATCGGCAATGTTATTAATCCTTACCTGGAATCTCGGCTTCAGTCAATTTCCAGATACCGCAAGGTAGCTACACTTTTCCGGCTTCCTGTTTCCCAGTCAACACTGGTATTCAAAAATTTAAATGCAACGTCAGTTGTTATCTTGTCTTACTAATTTTTTTATCGTTCTCACTCATGTAATTTTATAACGTTCATAAATATGTTACGTTTTAGTGGCTTTATTGCCTTTTTGTGTGAAATGATTAGAAGCATATTTAGATAGTTTTGTAATTATTTACATATACTCTTTTTCTTTTCTGCTTATAAAATGTGATTTAAATGCTAATATCATTACCAAGTAGATATTAAAAAAATTTCCTTTGTCATCTTCAGCATGTATACGTAGTTTAACAAATAAATATATTCATTGTGGTCATTTTCCTAACAGACATGTTTTTGTTTTACTTTAATCATACGAAATTTTCCTTTGAAACTCAAAATTCTGCCATTTCTAGAAATGTCGACGAAAACTTTAACACAGTCCAGTATGAAACGCAGATATCATCCAGTAATCTTTTGTTAAGAAAGTCTGAACCGGAATAAACAGAATTTATGTGGTGCCTTCAAGTTACCGGAAATCTTTCAATTAACAAATCTGTAGTTGACCTTTAAGGCTGTAGCATAGACCGGTAGAGAAATCGTTGTTGATTAAAATGAAATAAAAGTAATGGAAACAATACGCCAGTCAGTACTACTATACGTATTGCTCGAAGGGGAAACAGAGTCATTTATAAAAAATAAAAACATAAGGCCAAAATAAGTTGATCTGCTATGGTAAAAATTACCTTCCAATGTACATTTGGCGAACATAAGTCTTTAATTACTATGACCATCAGTTTATTCAATCGTTCCACTTCAAGCAAATCGATAGAAGGCAGCGGGGTAAAAGGTGTGAAAGAGAATGAGAAAACCTGAGTGGGGAGGATTGAGGAAAGGGCAAAAAAGAGTTGAAGTAAACAGAAGATTGAGAAGATTTAATTATCAAGGAATCACGGAAATGAGTTCAACAGGTTTGAAGTGCGAAGAAAGAAACTATTTGAGTAAATTTGGCTGTTGCGCTTGGCTAGTTCAACAGAAGAACTGTGAGACCTACTTGCCAATCTAGTAGAAATAAATGCTCACCAGTACAGTTGCCATTAAAATATATGCAGAAATAATAGAGAGAAACAACATCACGTCTGTAAGAGGGTGACTGAAGTTAGATGTCAGCTCAGGATCAATGACATTACAGACTTTTTTTTGAATTTTGTCAAGAATATCTAGATGTATAGTAGTGTCAGACAAGATATAGCAAAGGTATTCACTACACGGACGAATAGTAGATTTATTAATGTACAAGATGGATTCTGACAAGAAAGATTTTCCTCCACAACACAATCAAATTCCCTAGCAATAGACCTACGAATTGATTCAATATAATCACTTTATGTCAGTTGAAAACATGGGACTCACGAAGGCACAGAATGTTAATCACGTACATTTTTACACGGCAGTGACGGTTCTCTGTGGTGATTAAATTAAATCGTTTTTTTTTTTGGGGGGGGGAGGCTTTTAAATTGACAAACCATTTAAATAAAGATTCATATATATATATATATATATATATATATATATATATATATATATAAAGGAATGAGAACCCGTGAAAACAAGGAATAATTCAAAAGATTATATCTGATTACTATAAATTATCAATTAGATACTGTCTACAGCTAATGTATTAAGAAGAAAACTCAACACATAATTAAATGGTTAGAAATCCAAAATTTATTTCAGCAATGTAAAAATAATATATGAATTTTAGTATATTTTTAGTTTCCTGGCATTTTCTGCTTTTAAATTAGAAATTGAATGTATAGTAAAAATCAAGATTTAAACATTGAAATTGAAACCTAGTCTCATCTAACGCCCGGAATCACACACACACACGCACACACACACACACACACACACACACACACACACACACACACACATATATATATATATATATATATATATATATATATATATATGGGATATTTGCTTTAGTTTACTGGCAGTTTCCGTTTTTAAAATTAAAAATTGAATGTACAGTAAAAATCAACATTTAAATAAGGCAATTGAAAAATTGGCACGTGTAAAGCCCATACCACAGATATATATACATACGTACATGCATGCACACACACACACACACACACACACATATATATATATATATATATATATATATATATATATATATAATTAACAATTATTTTAGTTTCCTCGCAGTTTCTGTTGTAATTACAAATTGATTGTACATGATTTTAAATATGGCAATTGAAACATTGGTCTATGCACAGACCCACAGATACATACGTATATTATATATATATATATATATATATGTGTGTGTGTGTGTGTGTGTGTGTGAGTGTGTGTGTGTGTCATTTATTTGTTTTTGTATGGAAGGTGAAAAAGCGTAAACAGTGACAGGTAATAATCAATTCTCGGCCAGGAGGCTGAAAGTATTTCTCTGCTTTAGCTTGTCGTGTGAACGTGCCAAATATTTTATTTACTTATCAAATTCTCATTACGTAGACGATCATTGCTTTCAGCTGAACGCAATAATCATCTCTTTGACTAGAACATTGATCGCTACCACCTGGTTTTTGGTGTGACTACACTTGTAATGTAGGCATTTAATCAAGTTTACATTCGCTGGTTTAAGGCGAAATTGTTGATATTTAAAAAACGTCTTGCAGAACTAATCCAACTCGAGGAAACTTGCTTTATCGTAGAACACCGTCCGAAGCGAGGATTTCATTTCACAATCGATTACATAAAAGATTATTTGTGTCATTATTTGTATATTATTTCTAAAGTGCGTCACTGTATAAAGTCTGATAAAAACTTACCTGGACTTTTTCTATGTTAACAGAGTCAGAGATTGCAAAGATGTTTCCTTAGAAATGGTTTAGTTGTAAAAGCATCCAAAATCTATGAATGCATTACTTCACATCTATGAGTTAAATAGATATTATATATGACTCTATAGCTTTGTACAACAAAATTTTTAGTTACAATCTAAATGCACAAAATATGTTAAAATCAATTTTAAAACCGCTCTACTAGATTTCATTATGTTGAATTGATTCAGTTGTTATTTATCTTAACGGTATATTAGAATTTTTTTTCTCTCAGGGGTAAGTTTCATAAAAAGTATTGGAATTAATACTATGTGTCATGGACCTGATTAAGAATCCAGCAAGAAATAATACAATAACATATAAAATAGGAAATAACGATATATATATTAAACACAGCAAAATACAAATACTTGGAACTCTGTTAGTAGAACGATAAATACGAGTAAGATAGTAATACTCTAATTCAGTCCTTGAACTGGGACTCGCAATGGTAGTACGGTAGCAGTCTTGGCTATCTCACTCTGTCTCTGTGTATCTCTCCGTATCTCTCTCTTCTGCTTCCACCTCTTGTGAAGGGAAGTATATGTAGTAGATTGAAGAGTTCAATTCGTTGAATGGATGATGCTACCATGACACTATGGCAACGTTGTTAAAGTATGAAGAGGGAGGCCGATTTAACAGATTAGCTTTCAGCATAAACACAGCATGATATAACGTTCTCGCTCAATTCAGTTGGTTATATCTGTGCTTGGCAGAGAAGAACAGTCTTATCGCACCACCGAGTATATATCAGTGACTATGGATCGTGCAGCACGTTTTGGCTAAGCGCAACATGCATCAGGCACGAAACCCTTCATCTTTCCCCTGACCTTGCCTTGCAACTTTTTCTCTTTTCCAACATTAAAAACATATCACTTGAAAGAAGCATGAATTTAAGAATATGCGATGAGGCAGTTGCTCTCTATCTCCAAAAAGGTGTTCCAGGAATGTTTCTATCAAAGAAAATGACACTGGATAGAGAGCGTGGCTTCAGAAGTGGACTATATCGAAGTAAAGTAAATGTTAAAGTGATCTGTAGTGCAGTATTTTTTTATAATACCATTATCAATATCTTGCTTTTATTGTATCAACTCTCATATTTTAGAACAAGTGTAAAGTAGATTGTTTTTTAAATCAGTATTCATTAATTTAATATTAATATTAATAATATTTCTGTTTCGAACACTGATATATGATTTTATACGATTACTAATTAATAATCATACACGATATAAGATCCTGTTAATATTCTGTAACTTGTTTGAACACTGATATATGCTTGTATATGATTACTAATTAATAATCATAACAATACCAAACCGTATTAATATTCACTTCCTTGTTTCAAACAGATATATGATTTTGTAAGATTAATAATTAAAATTCTTACATAATATCAGATCCTATTAATATTCTATACCTTGTTTCGAACACTGATATATGATTTTGCACGATTACTCATTAATAATCTTACACAATATCAGATTCTATTAATATTCTGTACCGTGTTTCAAACACTGATATATGTTTTTGTACGGTTACTAATTAATAATCGTACACAATATCAGACCTCTTTAATTTGATGCTGCAGAGTTTTTTGGTAGAATCTCAAGTTTGCATAGGAGAGTTTAAATACTGTAATATCCAAATTCCACTTTCCTTATTCTAGTTCCTAAAATATTGTGCATCAGCAATCTTGTTAAGAGGAGTTAAAGTAAACAAATACCAAATTCGAAAACGTGTAACTACAAAACATCGAAATAATTATGACTAGCAGTATAGCACGGCGTTGCTCGGGTGTAATGAAAGCTTTAAAACTAATCCAGTGTCCTGGAGATCAGACTCTTTGGACGTTGGCACGAAAGACTAGACTGCAATAGTTGTTTCCAGTTAAAGTGAAACCGTAGACTGAAAGAAAAATGAATGGATGCAAATCAAATTTTGATTTCCTCGTATCGATATCAAATTTTCTGCACTATTGTAAGAACTGCAATCTTCAAACTTCTGAACATCGTTTCTTATGTCTTTGTCTATGAGTGTATCAAATTTGATTAAAATCGGACCACTCCTTCTATAACCCGATTTTTTCGAGTATCGATTTTCGATATTTATCGGGGGTACCTCGACACAAAACCTAGCTAAGAATACTCGCAGACGCTTATAGTGCAACTGTGTAAATTTTCAAAAAATTGGTTCAGTCGTTTCAGAGTGTATAGGTAACGGATACACACACACACACACACACACACAGTTCCATTTATAAATAAGTTTAGATTAGATAATATTAGCCGTTATTTTATGAAGAAACATTTGACATTAAGTTAGCGTACAGCCTAGGCTACTCGAGGTACGATTTCATTCAGTTGTTGGTCATCGAACTGGAATAAATATGCAGTATCCCATCGCCACTAATGATAATATTTATTGTTTTCTTAGGAAATAATCAACATTCATTGACAGAAAAAAATATTCGACTTCTATTTGCAACTCACCAAACGATTCTATTAATTTTTTTTTCTTGAAAAAGAGAATTCTTATTTGCAGTACCACTTTTTTCAATACTGGCAGAAACTTTCCTGCTAACATTTCCTTTGAAGATGTGTGGAATATTATCCTCTTTATTAGATCATTATTTTTCCATCGATTTATACGTGTTACTCTTCTTAGTTGTTTCTGCTGTTGAAAATCTTCAAGTGATGTGGTTTCTGTTATTTTCTACAGTTCTTTCTTTATAATTGTGTCGTGCCAAAAGACGAGGTTCGATTTCTGATATGACACGGTGGAGAAGGAGGGGCAAGTAGGAGAAATGGATAACCGCTCGGATTGAGGTATTGAAGAATAAAGTTCGAATTCCAGTCGAAGTCATTACTTGATTTTCTTTTCCCCCCCCCCCCACACCTATAGGTAAATAGTAGAATAGACTGGGTTGGCAACTAGTCTACTGCAGTAAGAATTTGCAATCTGCTGAAAGAAAGTTTTCGCACCACATGCCGTTGGAAACCGCTTGTAGAGCCCAAATGGTTCCGTGAAACTTTTTGTAGGGAAAAAGCCGGCTTAGAACTGAACGTAAGGTCATCAGCAAAAAAAAAGCCCTCAAAATGCCAACTACAAGTCGGAGAAACTAAACCAAAACAAGTAAAGAAAGTTAAATACATGTTAAGTTTTCTAACAGAGAGTGGAAGATGCGACGTTGAGATCCAAAGACGCATTGACAGGGACAAGGACAGGAAAATCACATTGAAAACAAAGAAAAGAATGCTGGATTGCTTTGTGATATCTGTCCTTCATCATCATTGGATGTTGGATGATCGCATCAAGAATGAAGGAGACGCTTGAGGAATCAGAAATGTGGTTTTAAAGAAGAATGCTGAGGATACCATTGACTGATAACGTGAGCAACAATGAAGTGTTAAAGGGATGCAAACGAGAAGGAAACTCATACTCAACATCAGCAAGCGACATATGATGTTACTAGCACACTTAACGAGGGAGGGAGGCCTGGAAAATGTAATACTCAAAGGACGGATGAAAGAAAAAAGAGACCGAGGAAGGCAGTACAAGACCTACTTGATAGGCCTGAGCAACCGGGTGGCGGAGCGGGGTTTGGGAGTAATACCCAGAAGAAAACTATTGAGAGCGACAGTAAACAGAGGCAAGTAGAGGTCGTTGATGGACTACGTCTTTGAGATTTCATTCACTCGATCGACTCAGTCGATTAAAAACTTAATTGGGCGATAAAAATTTGTTGCTTTACTCGCCCGCGGTCGATTAAAAATCTCACAATGAAACGTGTCTCTTCAAATAAAGAAAAGGATATCTGATTCCTTTGACAACCGAAAAGTACGCCATTGAAGATTCACAAGTTACTTAGAATGTCCTACAACGATATTATTGAATACTTTCCTCTTATGCATGGAGCCTGATTTACGTCGAAATGGGATTTAAAACAAAATACAGTGACATCTCGCAATCATCAAAACAAGAAAAGGAAATCTGATTTCTTTCACAACTGAAAAGTATGCCATTGAAGATTCACAAGTTACTTAGAATGGCCTACAATGACATTATTGAACTCTTGTTACACGAATTGGAGCGATTCACTAGCTTGCCTGGGACGGTCGCAGTCGCTCAGTCCCGCAGCACGGCAAGAAGGCATTTGGCCCAGGCAGGCAGGCACTTGGCTTGGCAGGCAGACTGGTCACTCTGTGTGTCCCGCGGCGTTTGGCTGGCATAATTTTCTGTGCATTTAATGACCCCAAAATGTGAAGAACGAATCGGAGACATCAAAATATAAAAAGTATATACATTTAAATATCTGGGAAGTGTTTTAACAAAGTACGGAAAATGGTACATCGAGATGCGAAGACGCATTAGGATCACGAAAGATGCCTTCCGGAACGATGTTCCGTAAGAAGAAAACAAAGAAATGTGTAACGCTGTGTAATATCGCTTCTACTACGTGGCAATGAATGCTAGGCCACGTCATCACAGTTGATGAAAACATGTGATGTAACAGAAAAGCTTATTCTGCAGAGGGCTGCTGAAAATTAGCATGAACCGAACATGTGAGCAAAGCCGACGTGTGAATAGAAAGAAAAATGACACTTATACTTAGAATCAGAAAGAGACAGCTGTTATTTCTAGTGCACATAATGGGGAAATACCGCTTAGTAAATTTGGCACTCACCGAACATCTTGAAATTAAGATGGACAGAGGACGGTTGGATATAACGTATTTAAAGAGGTAGTGTTGGCATAGCTGGAATTAGAAAACATAGCAAAATTACACAGTATAATAAGCGCTAAAAAGAACATGAAACTGCGAAGAGCCATGATCGCCCATGTCCTGAATTGGCACTGAAAAAAAGACACAGTTTAGTTTATATAAAGAGAAATACGAAGATTTTAGTGCATGGGTAATAGCTAAGAATCCTAACACCTTGCTCAAGGCCAATACTTGGTACTTCTTGCATAAGCGATGTTCTTTCAGCAAATGAACAGATTATTACTATTTATAAGCTTCTGTATTTAGTGAGTGGAAGTAGCTTTACCAGGAGCCTCTACTAAGTTTTGATACCACGTTTTAAAATTAATTTTTTTAAAAATAAAAACGTTTTCTAGATTATTTAATTTTAAATTTAATTGGAAGTTAAAGAATTAAATTTTTATTTCAAGTAAGCAAAATACTCAGGTGCATTTCGAATAGAAATTCTATTGATTGGAATCGATTTGGTTTTGTTTTTCTAAAATATTAGCACCATTTTTAGTCTTCTCTAATTAAAATGTTTTTTGGTTGTTTTGTTTTTTTATGGCATATCAACCTCGGCTGGTCATTTAATGCGAACTAATTTTTTATTTATTTTATTGCTGGTAATAACTTTTACTTTCAACAATTTATTGTTGTTTTTAAAGAAGTTTTTTTTTTGTCTAGTAATACTTTTTATTTTCGAGTATCAGGATTCATTGGGATTTTTGTTTTTAAGGGCAGTGTTATAAATGGAGGGAAGGGACAGATTAATACCTTTCCCAAGGGTACCAGTTCTTAAGTGAATGCATGGTATTCAACTGGAATTCGAACTTGGCTCACCGATTTCTCTTTCGGGGCCGATTTCCACTGCACCACAACGCACATTCGTCAATAAACGCTTATAGCACCTGGTATTCCCAAGCGGTCACCCATCTAAGTACTGACCAGGCTCAACGTTGCTTAACTTCCGTGATCGAACGAGAGCCGGTGTAGGCCGTAACCAAATAAAACGTAATACTCTGTATTAAAAAAAAATGATTCCAAAATTGAGGTATTCTTTCCCGAAAATTTATTTGGGAAATATTAGCTGATTTAAAGTATAATTAATCTGAATTTTTTTTTAAAATGTGTACTTTAAGTTTAAAATAACAGAGATATAGATTTTTAAATCAAGCAGAAGCGGTGCTCACGTACTTGTCACTGCTCGTCAATCAGGTTATAGTTACCTTCGATTTCAGCTTTTTGTAGTTATCTTCGATAATTGCGTATAGGTTTCTTCCAAAGAGTTCAAAACGTTTTTTAAATATTTGCTATGCACATTTCGCCTGTGGAATTCCCTTACACATACTTGCTTCCCACAGAGCTACTAATTCCAAAAATTTAAATGCAAAGTCAATTACCATTTCTGAATTTGACTCGAATCCTTTCCCTGAAAATCCTAGTATCATGCTCTTTTTCCTTTCCACTCTACTCTTATGCAGCCCTTTTCACGCTTTCTCGTACTCATCCTCTGACACACCTGTAACTTGTTCCACTTTCTTATCACCCACCTTTTATGTAACCTCCTGCGCACCAGTGGCAATTCTGCCTCACTTGGGGTGAAATGATTAAAAGAAAAAAATTAACAAGTGCTGATAAAAATAGTCTCGTCATTGTTCTAAAGTGAGTTATGTGTTAAAACATAATTTAAGAAAATGATGGATGAGACCTTTTTTCTATTATTTTTAAGTACTCAGTAATAAATAAAAATGTTGAAAAATAGTCTCTGTAATTTAATTTTAGAAATATTGGCTTTAAATTTTCTGTAGTCATCGCTCTTAATTTCTGATAATATTGTGTACGGTTGACCATAATTTAAAAAATTAACAAGTTACTTGATAAAATAAAAAATAATAAATAAACTTATTTAAAGTGCCTTGGTGCCAAATGTTTTGTATCAAGGTTTTAATTTTTTGATGAGTAAATATTGTTTTCATTTAATAACATCACATAACTGGATGAAATTAAAGCAGAATTTTCTTTAAAAATACATATAAATTACTATAATTGTAAAAATTGAAAACAATTCTTGTAAAAATCCATTATTCATCAAATTTTTTAAAATTAAGGCGTCTTTAATAAATTTTAATTATAAAAGCTATTAAAAACCTTTCTAATTAAATAATATCATAGTTTTATTGAACTTTTTATTTTAATATTCGGAGCAGCATTTTGGAAAATGAGTAGTTGTTTGAAAAAAATGATGGTTTACATTTTCCTAAGAATCCTGCTTTTAAAAGGCTCATCGATCCTTTCCGAACGGAGAGCTCCGTTTCGCCGAGAGGTGTCAGAAAAGTTACCACGGGGATAACTGGCTTGTGGCGGCTAAGCATTCGTAGAGACATCGGTGTTTGATCCTTCGATGTCGGCTCTTCTTATCATTGCGAGTGAAAATTTAACGTTTCGAAATGTCATGAAATTATATACAGTAGCGGCCATAATATAAGAAACGGAAGCACCAAAGACATACATATGTGTATTACTTAAAAAGTAATGCATGATTAGCAATGAAATTTTTACCGAATAAAGATTAAGATATAATGCATAAACATTATACAAAGTTACAAAAATTTATATAATAGTTTTTTTAAAAATAAAGATTGAATGGAACTAAGGAAATAAGCTACTGAACAAAATTTAAGGAACGATCTTGTTAATACTTGATTGTTAAGAAATATCAACAAAATTTAATATTTGGTAAACATCCACTTATTTTCAATGACTCCTCTGCATCGTCGACCACACGATCTAATTAATTTCTTGCAAAAATCAGCAGTAATTCTCTCTTATTCGTCTTTCAATAACTCCCATAGGTGATCCTGATTTTTCAGGCTTCTTTTCTGAGCTCTTTCTTCAATTATCTTTTCAAACATTTTTATAATTTTTCGGAGTTAGTTGACGATTCATCTACATTATTACAAACAGTGTGTATTGTTCCATTGAACAAGTCAAAAAATGTCATCCAGTCAGTTCCAAATTGATTTTGCGATTGATCCATGACGAATGCTTTTAATTTTCTTGTTTTCTTTGAGAAAAAGGAAAAAAAAATTATAACAAGAATTATAATTTTCTACCTAACACCCATATGGCGATGTTTTTTTAGCAGTGATTAATATTGGTCCGTTGAATTTTTTTTCCAGTTTTCAGCGTTTATTATTTTTAAGTCTGAACCCGTTTCTAATTGAAATAAAACATTTTTTTATTATTTATTAGAACATATTCTCTTTTCATTAACTCGTCTACTTTTTTTCAATAGTACAATGGACAAAATTTTCATTTTTTTTTTATTTTGGAGTTTCTTTTACAATGAGAATATTTATGTCTTTTGTCCCCATAATTTTGGAACACTTTGTTTTTAAAAGGACAGTTTTTACATAAATATAATTTACCACAACCAAAACAAGGATTAATTTTAGCAGAAGTTTTTTCTACCTTGTGGCATATTCTTGACTTCTTTAGTATGGGTCACATCTGATTCTGCAATTTTCGCTGTGTCTGCCTTTAAATTTAAAATACGTTGACACTCTTAAGCAATATTTTGAAGTGTTCTCTTTTGATTTTCTTCTAATTTCATTAGCAATATCGGTCTTATTTCTGCATCTTTTGGTGTGGTCAGTCTTTAAAAGAAAAGTAGTTATTTAGATATATATATAAGGTGTTATTTCGTTCAATCTAAATTTTTTACATTCTCTTTAGACAATAATAGCAAAAGTCGCGTAGTCCTCATTTTCTTTCTTTTTAAGATTCAAATACTTCCAACGTGTATTAAAAGATAAACTTCACTTACTAAATATATTTGTTGATATTTTATAGTTTCAAGAATTAAATTTCTCCAGGAATTCTTGTGACTAAAAATTAGCGTACTTTTCCTGTTCCGCAGCGCCGAATTTACCCAACAATTGTTGCACTTTTTTTTCATCCGGCCATATTGCATACTCTTTTTTAGAATATTTCTTCATATCTCTAAAAATTTCTTACTTCTTTGTCTAGTTTGTACAATCATTAACCAATTGAGTTGGATACAAAACTCAGAGAAAAAATATTAGTACTGCCTGGATCATTTTCTCTTTGTGAGAAAGTTTCCAGTAATTTTGAGAACAACTTCTCTTGTCGTTCGAGTTATTCTCGATGTCTCTTTAAAACTTCTTGTCGTTCCTGTCTGCGTAGAATTTCTTGCTGTTTAAAAATTCTAGCATGCAATTTATAAAATTCTCCATTTACGAAAGTGAATAGTACTTGTTAATTTATACTTCTAATGAATGTTTCTATGTGTTCGTTCACCCTTTCTTGATATTATTGAATGTAGTATTTTTTTGCGTTTTTTATTTAGTTGTCGGAATTTATAACCACTAATTTATTGTTTTAGTTAAGATTTCTCGAAAACCGTCGTCGCCAAACTTTTGTTTCAGTTGTGATTTCTCATCAAGTATACATATCACCGGGCTGAATGATACACAAAGAAGAATGAGAACTTAGTATATCTATTCAGCTCAGTATTTAGTGTTAACGTATACATAACAAATTGAGAATAATAAGTTACAAACAATTAACAAGACAAAACTAACGAGTAAAAGAGAGGGGGGGTCTGAAAAAGAATAGCTGACGAAATAAAATTTTTAAAATCGATACTTTAAATACATACTTGTAAACTTTTTCGGGCTATGAACTAATCCATCAATTAGAAAGCTGAAGGGATGCTATATACTCTACAACAGAAAATAATTATTAATGCAAACTAAACCAGCATATTTCTCGTTTCAAATCACTATTCATTAAACATATTCAGTTGAAAATGTAAGATTAAAAGATGTAAGAACTAAACAGCGTAGAATTACGTTTGTGTTTGCAAACCAATCGGAATGGTTCGTTCTCGATCGGTGATCACAGAGCTGCATGAACTGTAAGGTGCGATGTCGCAAGTTTGTATTTTGAACTAATATTAAGTCGTTTAATCGTCAACTGCTATCCGTATGACCCACAGTGCGAAATTTGTGAAATGAAAGTTCTGCCAATATTTGAGGTAATTAAAAACAAAACATTGATCATGCAGGGTAATTATTTAATTCGTTCCCTTTGTTACCATTTAGACAATATCATTTTTTCTTCTTCATATGGCTTACGTAATTAGTTTTTGTTCATAATTATGGTGTATTATTATTTCTTCGACATTTTACGTTCGGCGGAAACGATCAATCAACCAAACAAGTATTATTAAGATAAGAAATATTTAATTTTCCAAATGTTTTGCTTTGTTTAATATATATATATATATATATATATATGTGTGTGTGTGTGTGTGTGTGTGTGTGTGTTTACATATATTTAATAAGTGTATATTTAATATTTATATAAGTAATATATAATATATAGATATGATATATACGTCTTATATCATATATATGAAGTATATATATAATATATATTTTGTATATATTTGTAATATACATAATATATATAGTATATAATAATATATGTAATATATATTATATGAAAAATATGCAGGACATACATATACAATGTACACTCCTGATCAAAATTTTAAGACCACTTAAAAATCTTTAAGAAGAAATATTTTTTTACGGATAGATTTTAAACTCCTCCCACTTAAGGGTGCCAATACTACAATCTAAAGGTTATGGAAGCAAAAAGCTATATTCCAAACAATTTATTTAGAAATTTACATTTTTATAAAATGTGTCGATTTACACATGATCAAAATCATAAGACCAAGGAAAAAAATTCTACGAAATTATACAAAAAGTGTATGAAAAGTGTATGAAAACATTCAACAAACAAATTTAATAATGAGTTCTACCTCCACTGCTTTTGATGACTTCAAATATTCTGTCGAGCATGCTAGAAACAAGCGTTTCCATTAAGGTGCGGGGGATGTTGCTCCAGCTTCTGAAGATGGCTTCACGAAGTTCAGTTTTTGTTGAATAACGTTTGCAATTTCGATAAACATCTCTTGTCATACATCCTCAAACATTTTCAATTGGGTTCAAGTCTGGTGAGCAAGCAGGATGTCCCAAGAAATGGACTCTATTTTCTTGTAGAAAGGTCAAGGTCCGTCTTGCAGCGGGGATTGTAGCATGATTCTGTTGGAATAACCATCCATCCACACAAAAATGATGGCCCTCCATCATCAATGATGCTTTTTGTAGCATGCTAACATAACCAGCCGCTGTTTGACAACCCTGCACCACCTGGAGCTCCATCGTCCCTCTGTAAGAAAAGGCACCCCATACCATTAGGGCCCCTCCACCACTATGACGTGTGGAGAAAATTTCAGGAGGCATGTTTTTGTTATGCCAATATCGTTGGAAGCAATCAGGACCATCTAGATTTGAATTTTTCTCATCCGAAAACAGGATTTTCTTCCACTTCTCAACGTCCCATGATTGGTATTCACAACTAAACTTTAAGCGGTCCACCTTGTGACGTAGAAGCAGCCGAGGAATTTGTTTATGCTTTTTATTTACCATGCCTTTCTGTCGTAAGTGTCGTTTCATGGTTACGAGACTGCAATCAGCATCTGTGACTGCCTTAATTTGACTAGAAGAAAGTCTCCCCTCTTTCATAACAACCCGTCTTATTCTCTTACTCAATGCAGGAGAAATTTTTTGGGGCCTACCAGAGGATTTTTCTTTTACATAATTCTCACTGTTCTTTAGAAAGTTGCAAATCACAGTTTTACTGCGATTTACCTTAGCTGCAATCGACCGCTGTGACAAACCTTGCTTATAGAATTCTAGAATTTGAGAACGCGCAACTTCGGTAAGTTTGCTTGCTTTAGGTATGGCAACACCTTTACGCAGTGATTGCTAATCTCTAACTGAACTAAAAACATTGGAATTCCCATAGATCTAACAATTTATACCACTGATCTTATAATTCTGATCATGCGTAAATCGTCTCATTTTATAAAAATGTAAATTTCTAAATAAAATGTTTGGAATGTATCTTTTTGTTTCCATAACCGTTTAGATTGTAGTATTGGTAAACTTAAGTGGTAATAGTTTAAAATCTATCTGTAAAAAAAAATTCTTTTTAAAGATTTTTAAGTGGTCTTAAATTTTTGATCAGGAGTGTATGTGTATATATATATATATATATATATATATATATATATATATATGTACATGCTATGTACACAATATATGAATATACATTATGTATACATACACTATATATATATATATATAAAACATATACCAACATATATATATATATGTGTGTGTGTGTGTGTGTGTGTGTGTGTGTGTGTGTAAATATAATATAATATATATATATATATATATAAATAAAACAAAAATTTCGATATTTAAATCCGTTAAATAGCCTTTTTTTCGAGTAATTTCTCGCTTCATTAGCAACGGCTGAAATAATCAAATAATTATTTATCCAAATTTAAATGTGTTAAAAGTTTTTTTACTGGTAGAACGCGACAGAATATCTCCATACACAGGAATAAAAAATGGAGTGGGATTAACAATTGTTTTATGTAAGGAAGTAAGAAGGGGAAAGCAGACATATACCTCTGTCTCATATTAGAATATTTACCGCACCCTCACACAAGAGCCAACAGTTTAAAAGTTAAAAATTTAGCTATGTCAGAGGGATAGAAGTGGTAGGGGAAACAAAAACGAAAGAAATGGCGAAAAGTTGCATGACTGGGAAGTAAGCCATGAAAAAATTTTGCTTAAAAACAAAAGAAAACAGGTCACGTTAATGTTTAAAATAAATCTATTGAAGAATTTACCAAAAAGATATTAGTTTAAATAAATAGTGACTGGGAGAAATGTTAAAGAAAAATGTGGACATACAAATTTAAAAATAAATCATAAATATTATAATTTTAAGGTAGATCTAAAAAAGAATCCATTTCTATTAATACAACTACATACATACATACATGCATACACACACATATACACACCTACACACATATACACACCTACACACATACTTAAATTAAATATCTAAAGGATATTCGGAATTCAAATTTTTTCATATTCAAATATTAGATGAACATGAACAATTTAGAGAGATATTACATTTAACAATTATGAAATAAGACCCCTTTTATTTTTGCCTCCTACATAGTTTAATTTTTAATTCTTAATTCTAAGTTTTACATTTTAATTTTCTTTTCTTTTCTTTTATTTCTATTAAAAATTTAAAAATGTAAATTTTCTTTGAATTTTTTATCAACATATTTGAATATTTAAATTTTTACGTCTGACGTTTTACGCCCCTTTGATTTCTTCTTCCTACATTTTATTACTATTCGTATTTTTTATGACAATTTTAAATTTCAAATTTAAATTTTGAATTTTTAACTACATGTAACCTTAGAACCTTTCAATTTTAAAACTTGTTATAAAAAGCAGTAACTTATCTATATATGATTTAATTCTGAGGAAAATCTAGTGAACTTAAATTCAAATCTATTAAACTCTCACTTTGAAATATGCACCTGATGATTGCATAATGTATGAAACTTTGAGTCGTGCCATAATATATATAATATATATATATATATATATATATATATATATATTAATTCAGATATTTTAATCCAAGCGAAAAAAGCAGGAATGTAAATTCCAAAAACCCTATCCTAATTAATATTAAAAATTTTATTTTAATATTAAAAAATGATACAGGAAGAGAGCTCCATGTAATAAATTATTACAGAGCAAACTCTTTCTGAAAGGATTTTTCTGTTGCTGAGGTGATGTGTCATCCCTCGTGGGGATTTCCATATCGAAATGATCATCCAGCATCATTGAATTAATCCTTTTGTAATTTATATATATATATATATATATATATATATATATATATATGATTGCATAACACATGAAACTTTGAATCGTGCCATAGACGTAAGATATTATATATATATATATATATATATATATATATATATGAAATATAAAACACATACAATTTATATAGTATATAAACAATACGTATATATATATATATATATATATATATATATATATTATTATTATTATTATTATTATTATTATTATTATAGAAGAACGTACAAAGAAAACAGTATCACTAATGACTAAAATCTTAAATTTCTACCACTAACAAAACGTTAAACAAAGTTGTCAGACCCAAAAGGTAACACCAAATGTGTAATGGGGGATAAAAAAAGAAACAAACAAAGCAAAAGCTGTGTTTGAAAGAAAAATAAAACAAGACGAAAACCTTAGCAAAAAAGAGCTCGATACGAAAGTACGAAAGCAGACAAAAGATAAGAACTAGATCTAATCTATATATATATATATATATACAAATATTTATATTTATACAATGTACACAGTTAATATTATTAATTCCCACAATAGACGGCTTCTAAATAATTTAGATAGAACTAATATTAAAATATTCTGATGCAATTGCTGTATCTTCAACTTTGTCCCGTTGAAAGTAAATATAAGTTTACCCAAGTGATCTAACATCTCCCCAAAAGTTAACATTAGAATTTCCGTGGAAGAAGTTAAACCACTTTTCTGTTCCCATAAAACTTCCTTTTTCCGAAAACTTTGGGAATTGAAAGAGGAGGGACTTAAACCCAATAGTGAGTTGGAGGTTAATAGTTTAAATAAAACAATGTAAAATTTGCTTTCAAATTTATGAAAATGATTTATAAGCAAATCTCGTCACAAATTTAGATTTTTTATTTTAAACTTATTTATAATTAAACTAAATTATAATTCCTTAAAATTCTTTAAAATAGTTGTTTCATCTTTTTTATTAGACATCCAATTAAATTATGTTATTTAACTTCTCTTTCATATTTTTATATTCCTTCCAGTTCTATTGTTTTTTTTTTATTTTCATCTTTTCTTTACTTTTACTTTTTTTTTTATGAACACATAATTAAATACTTTTATTTTCCCATAATATTTTGATTTCGCTGATGAGATGTTTGTTAAATTTACCCGTCGAAATTGCTGTCGGATATATAAATTTTCATTTTCATGTAAAATATGTAGATATGGCTTTTATTTGATTAATCGAGACATGCCCACAACTATATTTTTAATTCTGGCTTTATGCCTTCCTTTAACAGTTGTAACAATGTATCGAATTGTTTTTACATTTCCATAAAACTTATTTTTGTAACCAGTTACCGACCATCGCCTGATGAAATACAGTTCATTATACTGAAATATGAAAACTTTTGTTTAGCGATTTAAAATTTTTTTATTATATTCACTTATAATATATATACATATATATATATATATATATATATATATATATATATATATATATATTGTAACAAATTTGTGGAACACGTAGGTTTTTTGCCTGCTGTTCATGCATTTAATTTTCTAAAGAGTGCCCGATAAAACGTAGAGTGTTATATTGTAATAGCTGTTACAATGGTTTATAAATTTATAAAAGATTTTTTTCAACTTTTTCACCCGATGAGAAGCGCGCATAGCAGCTTCGAAACGCGAATATTTTTGTGTAGTGATACTATGAATTTATAAACCATTGTAACAACTATTACAAATATATATATTTATACAGACAAGTTATTATCTTTAAGTCTTTTATATGACCAATTTTAACCAGATTCACGTGGGCAACATTAATATTTTTGCAAAAATCGATTGCACAATAACTACAGACAGGACGAATCTTCACTTAGTAATATCATGCAAAAGTATACAAACTGGCCAATTTCAGCAAAAAAATTAAATTATCTCTTTTAAAAAATTCAAAACTGTCAGCCTCCTTATAAACAATAATTATTCACTTACAAAATCGAAACTGCAGTGAACCAGTGTCGTTTCTGAATTCACATGTCCTTTGAAGAACTGTGTTCCTCAAATATCTAATTGCGTAAACAATTACATTGTCTTTACTATTGCAAAATTCACGAGAAGATTGACCTTGCACTTTTCCGACAACAGTTCCATACGATCTCATTTATACACACATCGTGATCTTCCAGAACCTATCATAATAACATCATACACATTCAAAAAAACATTAAAAGTAATGGAGGCGTTACAAAAAAAAAAAAAGAAGAGAAATAACATCAATTAGGGACGCAGTAAAAATGTTCCTACTGCGTTTGGATCTTAACATTCACAAGACTCCATATACATAAACTTTACACATGTTTATTTACAAGTAAAAAAAAAAGATAAATTCTTGATAATATCTAAAAGAAAAGTTGAAAGTATAAAACCTTTGAACAATTCTTATATAGTTTGAGTTTCGAAAAGAAAAACATTATATAAACACATGAAAAAACTTAATGATAATACCTTGGCTGTCATTTTAATGAAACCTGTAAAAAAAAGATTGTTGCCCAAATACACAAAATATGTGTGTATATATTTATGTGTGTGTGTGTATTTTGTGTGTCTAACTAATATATAAAATACACTAATTTTGATAATTAAAATTTAAAATATCAACTATCTAAACTTATTTCTAAATGGAACTTTCTCTCTGTGTGTTTGTGTGTGTGTGTGTGTGTGTGTGTGTCCGTTACCTATAGACTCCGAAACGGCTGAACTGATTTTCTTGAAAATTTACACAGTTGTACTATAAGCGTCTGCGAGTGTTCTTAGCTAGGTTTTGTGTCTAGGTACCCCCGATAAATATCGAAAATCGATAATCGAAAAAATCGGGTTATAGAAGGAGTGGTCTGATTTTAATCAAATTTGATGCACTCATAGACAAAGGCATAAAAAGTTTCAAGGTTACAGTTCTTACAATAGTGCAGAAAAACGATAATATATATATATAAAAGCTTTCATTACATCCGAGTAACGCCGGGCTATACTGCTAGCCATTGATAATTATGTGAGGCTATCTTCTTCTTGTATGCGCCGTATTTGTTAAGGACGTAAGCAATCACGGCCTTCCATATTTCCTTATCCCTTGTAGTTCTTAACACCCTTTCTCTTGTTACTTCTTCAAAATCTGATGTGCCATTCCTTTGCTCATGCCCATCATATATATCATACGTTGATTTTATTTCTTTCTCTATCGATCTGTTTTTGAGTATCTAATTCTCCAAGCCCTTCTTTCTCACTATTTACCCAGAAACTTCAGCTGTTTTGTCTTGTTAATTATATGTTTTCTTTACTTTTTCATCCTGTTCAAACCTGGTAACAATATTCTGTCCATGGTATCCTCAGCATCTTTCTGTAGAAACACATTTCTGTTCAAGTCTTTTCTTCATCTTTTATTAAATTTTCCAGCATTTGTTGCCATATTGAACGACAGTCATCACATGACAATCCAATATGTTCTTCTTTGTATTCAACTTTTTTCCTGACTCCTAATACTTATTCAGCTTTTGGAATGTAGTTTTGGATATGTCAATATGACGTCAAATCACAATTTCCCACTTTGGGTCCACTGTTTGAAACACATTCCAGTTATTTAGTTTCTGTAATGGTTGACATCAGTATCATGTAGTTGGAAATTTGGGCTCCACTTTTTACGGATGACCATGTATTCAGTTTCTTTTAATTTATTTTTAGTCCTTTCTATTCATTTTCTTTTGCTACGATCTGTATGCGGGATTGTAGCTTCCTGTTAGTGTTTGCTATAAGAACAGTGTCTCCTGCGTATCTTATATTGTTCAGATTGTGACCGCTAATGTCGAATCCTGGATTCTAGAGCTCCCAGATTGTATCGGTTGAATAAAACTGCTGAGAAGCTTATGTCGTGTCTTACACCCCTTTCTATTTTTTATTACCTGCAGAAATCATTTCCTGTCCGTCGTAAATTGTAATGCTTCTAAAACGAAGCTACTATCAATTAACCATCATAGACAATCGCAACTACCTCCCATTAGCATGGACCAGGCTTGCCTCCCAGAGAGTAAAACACTATGCCTCCTTGGTCTCACACTTTCAGCGAACCTCAATTGGAATGACTATATCGAATCCATTGCTAAATCCGCTGCTATGAAGCTCGGTTCTCTGTACAGGGCCCGGAAGTTTTATCCGTCTGAATCTATCCTGCACATATATAAATCTATCATCCGCCCGTGCATTGAATACTGCTGCCATATCTGGTCGGATGCCCCTGCTATTCTCCTCGGGCCTCTCGACAAGCTACAGCGGAGGGTCTGTAATGTGATCGATACCGACTTGGCAGACCGCCTGCATACTCTCTCTCACCGGCGTGACATGGCTTCCCTGTGTCTTTTCTATAAATACTTTCACGGCTTCTGCTCCGATGAACTTAGATCACTGGTGCCCCCTAGATACGAATTTGCACGAGATACAAGATTAGCAACTAGATCCCACTCTTTCACAGTGAAACCAATAAAATACAACCGCAATTTCTACTCCAACAGTTTCTTTTCTCGCACTTCCCGACTGTGGAATTCCCTTCCACATGATTGCTTCCCCGATGGCCACAATGTCCAGGAGTATAAATGTAAGGTCAATAGACACCTCCTAACACACTAACTCGCTTCCATTCTTTCAAACACTTTTCCCATCCACCCAACCCCCAGCCTCCATATCCATACCCATCTATCACCCTCCTTTTGACATTTCCTATATCTAACTACTCCTTCTCTTTACCTTCCCTATGTAACCCCATGCGCAATAGTGGCAGGGGAATGCTTTGCTTTGGGTGAAATGATTAAAAAAAAATGTTCGGCGTTTTGCTGCCAGTGATGATTCTTGATTATTCTAATGTCTTTTTCGAATATGCCGAGCAGCTCTATCAAGTTTTTGTGGCGTACGTTGCTCCTGGTCACTTAAGGAAATGAGATAATTTGTAGTATTTTAATACACATTTAACATAATAACGTAACGACTACGGACTTGTAATTAAACCAAAAGTTAGGAATGATTTTGTTACCTCGATCCCACCTGCATGTTCTTATAGCACTGGTCAACCAAGAACTTGAAATGGTGTCGAGACACCAAACATCTTTTTAGCTAATTTGAGGGC
The DNA here is from genome assembly GCA_037127315.1 of Ascarosepion bandense. Classification (NCBI taxonomy): domain Eukaryota; kingdom Metazoa; phylum Mollusca; class Cephalopoda; order Sepiida; family Sepiidae; genus Ascarosepion; species Ascarosepion bandense. Next base: position 1,802,173 of record JBBBDQ010000219.1, read on the forward strand.
ACTAAATTTGAAAATGACCTTACTTTTTCTTGGCGAGCTACAATTTTTGATGTACAGAAATGCCTTATTTTTGGTAAAAAGGCCTTTTCATTTGTTTTCTGTACTGACCGATAGTATTATCGTAGAAACCACTCAATTTGCATTGAAACTAACAAATAATGGTTTAAATATTGAGAAATACTATATTTTCATTAACAATAAGATCCTGCGTCTTTAAAAATAACATAATTCAATATTCCAACAGCAAGAAGAAATTTTTATCAAATAATTTAATAAAATAACAACAGAAATAAAACGTTCATGAGTATAAGAACTATGGATAGAATATTAGCTATATATATTTTGCTAACAAGTGAATTTCGTTGAGCCTAAGGCCAAACGTTGTGCTTATTCTTTGCTTGTATTTAAGTTTCAAACTAACTCATTTTGTTAAATGGCTCTGGAACGGTTTTTGTAACATAGTCAAAATCGTTTTCGCTGTGTTTATTCCTCAAATCAGTATCAGTCTCGTCAGTTGCAACAAATTTCAACAATTTTTCGTAAAAAACTGAAATTGACAAAACATCTGAATTTTATAGTTGTTACTCACACTAAAGATTTTGGCGATAAAGTGGAAAACTTCGGTATTTCTATTTTAAATTTCTCATAAAATAGTTTATTTCAAGTCAGTCAGTCAGTCAGTTAAGTGCCATACGCGAAACACGCTTGGACGATCATGTCTCGAAAGAGATATGACGGACTGGGCAAAAGATTATCCCGCAGTAGGTTGCCATTGCTTTCTGCGGTAGACTGGTTGCCGACCAAAGCTATAGAACCCAATTTGTCCTGTTATTTAACCCATAACTGGAGGGAAGAGACGGATTAATACCTTCGCCAAGGGTATCTGTGTGTAAGTGAATGCAAGGAATTCACCTGGAATTCGAACTCGGCTCCCCGATTTCTCGTTCCGATTCGATATCTACTGTATCCCAACGCACATCCACATTATTTCAAGTAGTTGGCATAAATTCCTCGGCCTATCTACACATTGATCAGTTTCTACCTCTATTAAATAAATGTTGCTATCAACCAAGATTGTAAATTGATCTTTTTTTTCCTAAAAATTAGCAATTCCAGTGCATCAAAAACGGTAGGTAACCATAAAAATTCGAAGGTCATTTTAGGAAACAGCCTCCATCAACTTAGTTAAAAACATGTTTTGTTTCTTGGCACCAAACATCGTGTTGCCCAGTGTAATAGATCTATCTCGACTGTTCATGGCCACATCGGCGTGGTGTAATGGTTAGCAAGATTGTCTTGCTAGAACCTGATTACAACTGAGAAGTGAGTTCAATCCTCACTGGGTATCCTATACTTCGGCATTGTACCACATGTAAGTGACGCTTAGAAAAGCTTCTATCTAGACAGTTCATTCACACCCTTTTTAATAGATAAATAAACAAAATAATTCTTCGACTATATATGTATTTATACATATAAATAAATATATATATACTATAGTTATCCGCAAACAGATCTGTTTCGCTGTATCATAGCTCATCAGTACGGTTAAACTCCGATCGCTTCCTAACCCAAGATTGAAACCCGACCGCATCGCCGATTTTACCCCTACGCCACGAGCGTCCGGTAGACGAAGTCAGACCTTTTTGCGAGTATATCATTACACACACTCAATAGCTAGAGTGCTCTAATTCATTATTGAATGAGCAATGCGTATATGCCGGAGTAGCTACTGCTTCAAAAGCCTCCCACTCTTCCAGAGTGCTCAATCAGGGTGTGAGAATTACTTTAAATATATATCTTTACAACCCTTAGTTTAAAAATTTTAATCTGTATTCTTAATAATCTGATTAAGAAGCATCTCTACTTGAATTGCTTTGATATTATGTGGAAATAGTATGTTTCGGGAATTTATTTATTTATCTTCTGATTTCTGGAAAATTCGATTAATGTCTCCTATCCATATAGTTTTATTTCTTTCATAAATTTACTAATTTGATTTTTAGTGACCATTATTTTCCACCAGTAGAACATATTTTAAGGTATATGTGCCACGAAGAAAGGTATTAGAAAAAATAATATGTTCTCTATATTCAGATTTTATTAAACTTTATTTGACTTTATCCATCATAGGCTTTGTCTTGATTGTCTAGTGTCTATGCTTTATTCAACTTCTCATTCATTTTATCTCTTGTGATCTGTCTGAACATATTCATCGATTAATTAAGTTATCATTATTTATAATGAAAAGGTACGATATTGTTATGTTCTTTGTGTAATCCGATTTAATTACAAAGCATCTTAGAATTTCGACGTTTTCCATTTTTTTTCCTTAGACATTATAATATACTAGCAGTATAGCCCGGCGTTGCTCGGATGTGTTATATATCCATAAACAGACAAACACGTATATAAAAATATAACTTGTGTTTTTATTAATGACGATCACGGCCGTGTGGCCTAGTGAACAGAGAGTTGAGGGAGCGCTCTTCTAAGGTTGACAGCTGACGGGGGGGTGTCGTATCTGTTCTCCTCTACTCTGGTCTTGTCTGGCTCTCTGCCCAGACTCGTCTGTCGAGACTGACTGACTTCTTCTTCGACTTCTGTGTTTCGAGGTCTTTATATATCTTCCAAAACCGGAACTCGTTTTCTTCCGGGTTTTGCCTCGATCCGCGACGCCTACTCGATGCCCACGTAATTCTCAGAATCACCTGTCTGTTTGCTCTGAGCTATTTCCGCTCTGCCGGAAATAGGGTCAAAATGACATCCGCTGCTTTCAATGACCGAAAACACCCACGCTTCATCAGCCTTCTCGGGTGGGGCCAGATTATTATATTACACTCCTCGCCCACCCATTTTCGAAAATGTTCACCTAAGAACATTTTAAGCGCAACATCCTCACTCTCCTCCCCATGCCACACAAGCCCTACAATTGTATAAAACATGTGTCGAAACAAACAAAACAACAAACATGTGCATGCCAAAAAAAGAAAAAAAACAACAAAAAAAATATATAGGGGAGCCTACATCGGCAGCCCCATAATGTTCGTGTCCATCTTGAAAATTGTTCTACCAGCTCGATGTTTCATTGTTCTTTTTTTTTCCTTTTTTTTTTCTCTTCCTCTTTTTTTCTTTTTTTTTTTTTTAATATCCATTTTCACAGAATTGGGCAAAGTTCTTAAAAATGTTCATTTTCCTTCTCGACTCTGTCCATAAGCGTAGACACCTCGATGCATAACCACATGATTATTAAGCGGTAACCGCGCTCTAGTTTCAAAACTAACATCGAGTAAATGACCTTAGACCAACACCATGCGTGTCTCTGCTTGAGTTTATTGTTACCACGTAACCTCATTTAATTTAATTTAATTTCAAACATATTATGTTTGAACACAGAAAAAAAATGGCCATTATCTGCCGTACATAACATTCATAGTCTGACCGAGAAATGTTCAATAGAAAATGAAGAAAATTACCCTGATTCCAACTTTAATCCGCATGCAATTTACTTGTGGAGGATATTAATTTAGTCTAAAAAAAAAAATGGACCCGTGACTCGTAGTTCCTTAGTTTGTACAATGCTTTCCATTCCCTGAACTACTTCCTCTGGATTCGAAACCAAGCATATCTGATTTGTTAACATCTCTCTGTTTAACGCAGAGAGTTGAACGCCCGTTGACCCCGGAGTACTATTCACAGCGGAAAACTCAATTTCCTTTTCCGAAGCACTGTTGCTTCTTTTACACTTAAAAATCCGCTTCCTGGCTATTATTCCCAGGATTATTATTACGCCGACCACGCCAGCAATGACTCCTATCGTCAACTTCTTCGGGAGTTCCTCATATCCTTCACTAAATCTCTCCATATTTACTAGTTTTCAGAAATTAATATATCTTCAAAAGATATTTCCCAAGTCACATAAATGAAAATTCACAGAGGATGTTGAATGTATGGGAACCTGCACAAAAGCATAAAAGTGAAGTACTTTTACGTAAATAAAAATAAGTTTTAGATTTTAATTTAATTTTCCCAAATCTCCCCAAATAATCCGATTCCACCATATTGATAACAGAATATCTTTTCAATATCTGACTCATATCGCGAAACACTGAGACGCGGGTGAATGTTTTAAGAATATATATAATCGGTGTATTCGCAACGAAATAACCAAACAATGCAGTTGTTTTCAAGCAACGATGTTGAGATATATTTATAATTGGCGATTTTGTTGGCTGTTGTTAACTGCATAATTAAAATTACACTTTAAAACTCTCGATAACATTTAAGTCATTTCTATGCTGTAGAAATGTCACGCAAAACACAAACATTTTTAAATTTTGACAATATATGTGTAAAGATTACAAATTAACGTTTACGAACAAATTCTGTTGACGAGATCAAAATTAAAGAACCCTTTCGTTTCTCTGATTTTCCTATTGTGGTAGCATTCAGCTACATTTATAATTTGTTAATGTTTACCAATTTTGATTTAGTTCATGCAATACAAGGCCAAATGGAGAAAATGAAGAGGGTCATTTTACGCTAATACTCCAATTGGGGAAAGTTTGTGTACGTAGAACATCGATTGTTTTTTTTTTTCTTTAATTCGGCCCGAGTACTGGTCAGAAAAACTAAACTATTTCAACCATACAACTGACCTTCATAATCACATTGAGAATAGTTGTTCGTCAATATTTCTATCGGGTTGTCTGGAAAGTTCATGCCGCTTTTTAAGTAAAATTAAGACACAAACCAAAATTATTTCATTAAATATTTATTCTACGAAATATTAACTATTTTCTTGCACAAACCAAAGAAAATATTGTTATCACAAGTTAATCCAATTATCCACTTTAACTCACTTCACATATATATGGTAAACATTAACAACAAAAATAAATCATCAACTCAGACGCCCCGCACCCAGAGACAGGCAAATATTTCAACTTTCTCCCTCTTGTCAACTTCAACACCCTCGTCAATTTTAACACCCCACTTTAACACTTTCTTCCTCATTTTAACACCCCACTCCTCCCCGTTAACCCCCAAACCTATGCGCTCTCCGCCACTGCTACCCTCTACATGTATTCCTGACCCCCTATCTCTCTATCGAACAATCCATTTTTCTCAATGGCAAAAGTATGCATTTTTTTTTCTAACTGGACTTATTATAAACACGAGCAGAGAACACACACACTATTAAATCAATAAGTCACTTTACCTTTCGTTGATGTCTATAGTCGCGGCTGCTAGATATTTTCGTCTTCTTTTTTTTCTTGTGGCCGTAATTCTGTTGCCGTGGTAAACCAGTTCGTATCAATGTTTTGTTGTTTCAAAACCAAGTCACGTAGGCACCAAAACAATTAGTCTGTTATATATCCATAAACAGACAAACACGTATATAAAAATATAACTTGTGTTTTTATTAATGACGATCACGGCCGTGTGGCCTAGTGAACAGAGAGTTGAGGGAGCGCTCTTCTAAGGTTGACAGCTGACGGGGGGGGGGGTGTCGTATCTGTTCTCCTCTACTCTGGTCTTGTCTGGCTCTCTGCCCAGACTCGTCTGTCGAGACTGACTGACTTCTTCTTCGACTTCTGTGTTTCGAGGTCTTTATATATCTTCCAAAACCGGAACTCGTTTTCTTCCGGGTTTTGCCTCGATCCGCGACGCCTACTCGATGCCCACGTAATTCTCAGAATCACCTGTCTGTTTGCTCTGAGCTATTTCCGCTCTGCCGGAAATAGGGTCAAAATGACATCCGCTGCTTTCAATGACCGAAAACACCCACGCTTCATCAGCCTTCTCGGGTGGGGCCAGATTATTATATTACGGGGTGTAATGAAAGCTTTAAAACTAATCCATAGTCCTGGAGCTCACACTCTTTGGACGTTAGCACGAAAGACTAAAAAGTAATAGTTGTTTCCAGTTAAAGCGAAACCGTAGACTGAAAGAAAAATGAATATAAGTAAAATTTTGATTTCCTGGTATCGATATCAAATAAGTATTTTTCGTCATAAACTGAATTTTGTAGGCTAAATACGTTCTCTGAGTAAATGGTAAAATGGCTGAGACTAAGAACTACAATTATACCTACTTAGAGCCAAACCTGAAACAAAAACTAAAATAAAAGGGCTGAAAAATACAGACTTGCAAACAGATAAGCAGACACACACACAAACATCTTGCCCTTTATATATATATGTACATATTATCGATTTTCTGCACTATTTTAAGAACTGCAACTTTGAATCTTCTGAATATCGTTTCATATGTCTTTATCTAGATTGATTAAAATCGGACCACTCCTTCTATAATCCGATTTTTTCGATTATCGATTTTCGATACTTATCCGGGGTACCTCGACATAAAACCTAGCTAAGAACACTGGCAGACGCTTGTAGCACAACTGTGTAAATTTTCAAGAAAATCGGTTCAGCCGTTTCGGAATCTACAGGTAACGGGGACACACACACACATACACTCACACACACACAGACAAAGTTCCATTTATAAATAAGTTTAGATTTGGGTTTATAACATTGATGCGCAATATTTTAACATTACTGGACAAAAGTCAAAGTTCTAAGGGAACTGGACCTTTTTCTATGTCAAAATTAAAGCCTATACAATTAGAACTTACAAAAACCTTCACTACTAATATTCGCAATTTAAGAATGGATCATAAAGTCGTTTGCATATGTTGATATAGCAAACAATATTATTGTTTAAAAATATTCTTACGTAAAAACGGTTTTATACATGCATTTGTAATAATGTCCTAAAAATGAACATAGATAATGAAAAATAGTCCTCTATTATTTTACGTTATTATGGTATGTAAGCCCTGCTGGCACCCTGTTGGTTATAGGGTACAGCTTCACCATTGTAGGTGTTATTATTGTATATTAAATATGTTAACTCACTTAAGGATCAGACTTATCACATAAAGTGTTATTGCATGCTAAATGTGTAGACTTACTTGTGAAATACAGAGTTACAACTTTATCCTGTTAGGTGTTATTATATATTAAATGTCTAGACTGTTCCCGGTGGAGTATTGGGTCACAGTTTCTTCTTACTAGCTGTTATTGTACCGTGGACTGAGCATACAAGCAACGACGAAGTGTTAGAAAGAATGGCAACAAAAAGGAAATTTATGCTGAGCATCAGGAAGAGACAACTGAAGTTCCTGGGACATGCAATGAGGAAGGAAAGCCTGGAGAACCTGATACTGACTGGTCAGATAGAAGGAAGGAGAGACAGAGGAAGGCAGCGGATAACATATTTGCAGGGCCTGATCAGGTGGATGACGGAACGGGGGTTGCCAGGAGCAACAGGAGCAAACATACTAAGAGCCACAAGGGATAGGGAGACGTGGAGATCCATGATCGCCTACGTCCTGAAGGGACAGGGCACATAGAAGAAGAAGAAGAACCTTCTTGACTTGACCCTGTGACATACAGTTCCACAGCCTCACTACTGCTAGGTGTTGCTACTATAGTTTCAGTTTTCAGTAGAATTGTCCTGTTTAGAGTTGCGTGCTACAAACTGAGCTTTTTTGGATTCAGAGTAGGCATTCTCCACTATGGTCATCAGCAAGAGAGAAACTATCAATAAGAAAAATATAAAGCAACAGAAAAAAATCATCGCAAACAAAGAAAAGAGTGATCAATTGCTATGCGGCATCCATTCTCTTTTTGGCACTGCTGAACATTTATCTCCATGACGAGAAAAGTGCAGACTGCTAAAATATAGTTCTACAAAAGTTTACTAAAAATTCCATAGACACAGCGAGTAAATAACGATGAGAACTAGGCACTGTGATTAGGCTTTTTTATTCAGCTTTTTTGGTGTTCATTTAAGTGGTTTCTTTTGTGATCATAAAATGTGTAAAACTGTTCGAATGTTTCATATATTCCACCGATTTCGGCTATTCTTTTAGCGATTATTCAAGAAGATTGTTTTTTAATTTTCTGTAACTGAATACTTATATTTTTCTAGATGTGTTTGTGTGAGGAGATTTTTTTTTCAAACACGGTCAGCACATTGTGGTCATGTTCATAGTTGATATTATTATGTACTCGCTTTTTTCTTTTTCGCTTCCATTATTTTTAGTATTTTTTACATGTGGTTGAGACGTCTATGATAGTATTTTCTTTTGTATGTTAAAGGTGTAGTGTATTTAAATGAGCTATATAAAACATCCGGACATTTTCCCAATTTATGTTCAGAAAAGAAATCACCTATACCAACACAATAAAATTTGATAAAACGTTAAATCACACTACCTTGTTAGTAGCCTTACATTATGCGGTTATGGCTTAGTGGGCAGAGATTCCGACTGACACCAAAGCGGTCGAATTTCGATCCCGGCCAGAGGCCAGTGAATGTGTCTCGTAACACTGATGAGCTGTGATACAGCGAAACAGCCTTGTATTTGAATGGCTAATATATTATGCTCTCATTACGATTGAGTTCTCTAGAGAAGAGAATTTTAAAAACATGTTTCACTCCTGCGATATATGCATTACACTTCAGGAATGAACTGAGTTCATTCGGTGACTAGCGTATGCATACACTGCTTATAAAAAACACGTTAAAATTTCCCTTCTCTGATTCCATACGCCTATGGCTTAGTGGGGTAGCGACTCCGACTGATAACAAATCCGTTGAGTTTGGATCTCAGCTAGAAGCAAGTGGATGTATCTAGTCACACATGAGCTCTGGTACAGCCAAAAAGGCTTGTATGTGAATAACTAATATATATATATATATTTGTGTGTGTGTGTGCGTGAGTGTTGTAATATTTGACACTCTGTATTGCGAATATTTGCGGTTTGCAGTTGGCATTATTTCTATAGCTTGTAAAATGGAGATAGCAAGCCGACTTCAAATTCTGACCAGGTCCGCTCCTTTCTCTTTGGATTTAATACCATTGAGAATTTAAATGAGCCAGTTTTTCTAAGCCGCCTATAAACTATGTGTTATATAGAAGAGTATACTTATATCTCGAGCTTTCGGTGGCTGTCAATCAAGAGAGTTAACACAACATTCAAAGTTGTGTAGAAAGAATTGGAATCCACCTCCCTCTCATTCATGAAAACAAAAGGAATTTGTAGAGAATAAAGGGGAAATTTTTTTTTTCAAATTAGACACCGTCGAAACTTTTTACAATTTTTATCACTTTTGCTTGTAGGTTGACAATATATTTTTTTCTATTTAATTTTATTAATCTACCAATTTTCTTGTTTTCTCATCGTTCTCCTAACGAATCACATCTGTTTTCTATTTAAACACTTTTAAGTTCTGCCTGTAACGAATTCTAGCAGGACTTTTATTGTTTCAGAATTGCCTCGCTGTCAAGATTGAATAAGTCTGGTGAAAAAACACATCACTGTCTTATGCCTTTCATTTTTATATATTTAGTAAACTCACTTAATTTACTCAGGCGGATTTTTCTAAGTATTTCTAGTTTATTGTAATGTTTTGCTGAATAAAATACCCCAAAATTCTCAAGGAACATCGGAAACAGCGAGACTCAGTGGCCAGACAAAAATGCAGCACAATTGGCAGAATAGATAGATTGAACACGAGCGAGCAATCGGAATTTTGGAATAACATATAATTTATTATTCATATTAAAAATTTCCAGGTATTTCCAGGTTTCAGTTTTATATTTTGTAAATTATTAATTCCCTTGAAATACCAAATATCACACGATGCAAACTGCGGTAGTAGCGACATTTATCTATGACTGCAATAATATTCCCTTTGGGTATTGCAGAGTGTTCTCACAGTATGCAGAAACCTGTAGAATCTTAGGATTAGATGAATGAATAAATGTTGCTTTTCCTCGTTTTGACTACCACGCAAACACGACTAAACCTCTTTATCAGATTAACTATGATTTTACGTTTTTTTCTGTTGCACACTTGTTTATAATTTGTTATAGATGGCTTATCCAGTTTGTTCAGAACAACATGAAACACATCTACCGCGAAGCGATGTTTAGAAAAGTTGGCATAAACCATTGATCCATGTAGTTCTTTATTTTTATTTGATATGACGTTTCTCTATAAGATGTTGGCAATCTTGGCGCTTTTAATTTCCCGTGAATCGTAACTCCAAAGAATATATACTGTCATGGTGGCATCCCCCATTCGACAGATTGAACTCTTCCATCTACTACATATACTTCCCCTCACAAGAGGTGGTAGCAGAAGAGCAGAAGTAGAGGAGTACCCTTGTACTCTACTATGACACTGTCAGCTCTGTGCCTTCGGGTAGGGGGCGCTCTCTGCTTCCAAGCAGAAAGCACAAACCCAGTCGTGGCTCCGCCGAAGGGTAGAGTCACGACTCGGTAATGATAGACAGGCATTTTTTGGCCCGGCTATATGGCCGGGAATACCCACTATAAAATGACCATGTGTCACATCTGGCCTTGCGTGGGAAGGCTAGTAAATACCGAAGTAGAGGAGTACCCTTGTACTCTACTATGACACTGTCAGCTCTGTGTCTTCGGGTAGAGAGCGCTCTATGCTTCTTAACAGAGAGCACTAACCCAGTTGTGGTTTCGCCGAAGAGTAGAATCACGACTGTAGAAAAGTAGACAGACATTTTCTGGCCTGGCAATATGACCGGGAAGATCCACAATAAAAAGACCTTGTGTCACATCTAGCCTTGCGTGGGAAGGATGGTAAATACCGAAGAGCAGAAGGGCAGAGATAGCCAAGACTGCTACCGTACGACCATTGCGAGTTCCAGTTCTAGTATTACTACCTTACCCATATCTGTCGTCCTACTAACAGAGTTCCAAGTATTTGTATTTCGCTGTGTTTAATATATAATCGTTATTTCCTATTTTGGTTGTTGTTGTATTATTTCTTGCTGGACTTTTAACCGGGTCCACAACATATACCCCATTGCTACCCTCCCTGTTCCAGTTTTGCCATCAATTTACACAAGATAGTTGAGTTGTGTATTAGCAGTTTCATTCTGCCATTCTTGTCTATATTTTTGAGAATAGATATTCTTTTTCTCATTTTTACATATTCCGAATACGTCATTTTTACTAACCTTTTGTAAATCCTTATCTCCGTTACTTCAAGTCTCTTATTCATCTGGGAGGAAATTAGCCAGTATTGACACTTATATAGGAGGATAGAGATTACATCGTTGTTTTGCTTGATTTTGTTTACCAGCATATCAACCTCTGATAGTTATTTAATGCCGAAATATAAATATTTTGAAGGCCATTGCATGCCTTCAACTACAGCTACAGCTACAATATATTGTTAGTCATTTTGCTATAAAATATATTATTGGTAATTTTACGATAAAAATGTATCACTGGCATTTCTATTATAAAATATGTCATTATAATTTTCTATTGTTTACTTTTTCTTTAGGTTTTCTCTTATTGCTTATAGATGAGACTTTTAACAGCCGAGGTAAGCGTAGAACTTGAAATAACAGGAATTAAGAAGTGGTTCTACTCTTCTCAAAACCCATAATCTGCCGAATGTACTTTATTGTCAAACTCATTCCGGGAGATTACATCGTAGTTCAGTTAGCTTTTCTTTGCTCACTGTGTAATCTTTCTAAATATTTGATTAGCTTGAGGAAGACATTTCGCCACTCCAATGTGCTTCAGAATTTCGGTGTCATTTTGTCTGTTCTAAAACAAAATTATTACTACATTTAAATTTTTTACGCGCTGGATTTTGATATGACAAGAATGTTTTTACAAAACGTGTCACATTACTTTTATTAGTGACGTTATCGCTAATATTTTTGTCTAGATTTACAAACTCTACGTTTAGTTCATTTTCACAAACTAACCGATTAAATTTGAACAAGTAGATTGTATTTTTTTAGGGAAAAACCCTTTGACAAATCTCTACTTCGGTATCATTTCTTTAATTTAATTTAGTTGTATAGAACTTCATGGTAAACAATAATTTTTAAGAACATTTATACTTTGTCCTTGATAACAGCGTATAATAATTTCTTAGGGTTTTTAACTTTTGCGCATGCAACATACAACTGATCATGCGCAAATATTTCTTTCTGAAGCCAAATTCTACCATTTTGAAGTGTTTCAACTTGTTTGTTTTTATAGTTCCCGCAAACACAAGGCGAACTCAAAACTGGATTATTGTCAGTTCGAAAGGATATTCGGGTAGATTAGGAATAAACTTTTTATTGCGATTAACACTACCAGTCCTGTTTCAAACACGTTACATTATAATTGTCTGTCGTATTTTTTAATCGCTCCATGTATGGCTATTTTAGAACGTGAGGTAGACGGATAGACTGACGGTTTTTTACAGAATTTTATATATAGATTATTATTAGTAGTAGTAGTAGTAATATATGGGAGCATCTATATTTAAATTAATTTTTAAACGAAGAAATGCTAACTAGAACATATGTGCAGCCCACCCCTCCAGGTAAAGGAATTAGAGAAAACAATTTCAGTGTATGAATTAACGGAACTGAGTTTAGAATAGGCTGCACTTAAAAGTAGTTTTGTCCAACACTGCAAATTACTTGAAAACTAAAAAAATTAACCTCAGAAATCGAATCATTTTCTTAAATTGCTTCGTCAGGCCAATACTTTTATATGGATTTTATACGTGGTCACAAAGCCGTAAAAAACATCTAAACTGTCACCTGTAGCCGAATGCTCTCAAAATCCGTGGATTTAGCGAAAACCTTCCCTCTTTTAACTGCGTAGACTGACGCTAAACAAAGCTCTGTACTAAATAAAAGAAACTGCATTACTTGAAAACGTTCAACAGCAGCAACAAATGAAATGAAATGCACATGTAACTAGACGAGAAAATATTTACATAACCAAGATGTTAATATTCCACAATACTTCGAATAAAGTGTTAGGAAGAAAAACCCCATCCTTTTTTGGGAATAGGGTTAGCGGTTGCTGGACTTGATAAAGTTTCATGAAAAAATCTTTTAAGTAAAATATTTTATAAATTTCAACCAACCGTAATACTGGCTGCTCGGTTAATGTTGAATGTTTCCTTATTAAAAAACGGTAAACATTACCGATTACATTAACATTAGATTACATCTTCTTAGAAGTCCTTGAATTATAGAGAGCAATCACTCTCGTAATGAATTTACAATTGATTTTTGTTTTATTTTTTATGCACTCTGTAATTAGTAGAATATTAGCCCTGAACATAGCGATCACGGTTTCGCCGCTAAAGAAGCTATTTTTATTAAGAAACTAGTAAATTGTTTTTCTTGAAAATTGACTCAAAGAGATGGCTGATGATACTATTGTGACATATGGCTCTTTTGCGAAGTGAGTGAGTATTCACCTCCATAATCTTAACCAGGGCATACTGTTAACACCTTATAAAGAGTTCACCAATTTCATTTCAAGCAGCGGTCAAATAACATTGCGAAGAGTGGCGATAAAACTGGGTTATGGTTCAAAAGGATAACAATTTTTTCCGGTCTGATCGTTTTCATAAAGTCAAGACTGTTTTAATGAATGTGCAAGCATCTCGAGTCGTCATAAGAAAAATAAGAAAAATATTCTTCTGTGAAAGTGTTAAAGTAAATTAGTGGACAGTTTCTGTCGTTGAACGTCGATCTAAATGAAAACTTTCATTTTTATGAGCTCAACTTCATCCGATTATGAGATGACTTCAGGTATACTGATAATATTGGAAATGAAATAATATCCTTATTAAGTAATTTGTTGGTGGTTCTCCAGAACACTCGTAAACGAGGTCTTTTGTTTTCAATATTAGCTTGAACTGTCTGCGCGTAGCTGAGGTTAACAATGATTGCGGTTATGAATATAGCAGAAATTTCTTTTTCCAGATCATTCCTATACAAACTAGAAACACTTATGTTATCAGAAAAACCCTCTCATCATCAGTAAAATGGCATCTAGGAGAATATCAAAAAAGCTGTTTTTTATTAGTAAATGCTTTTGGGATGTGTGATGAAAGATCAACATCATCAAATTTCATTTCTACATATTTTGCTTGTATACAGACAGGGTATATTGGTATAGAGATGAAATGTGTCATTTAATTTTTCTTTGCCGTATTCCTGATAACATTTGGAGAAGGCATAAATAATTATGTAAACGGTTTTCAAACTTTTATTTTAATTTTTAGATATTAGCTATTTCTCGTATATCAGAACGTTATTTGCTTGCAATATCTTGATGTGAGAGCCGCCAACCAAAACTGACATACATTTTTAAACAAAATTCAGTAAGAAATCTCCATCACAAAAATTTACAAATGTTTTGACACGCTCGATCATTCCAAATAACTTCCCTACAAAGAACAGAAAAACTCTCACTGTTTGAATATAATTGTTACCTTTCTTTAAATAAAAAGAAATAATTACATACTAAAATGTCTGCTTAATTTTTCTATCAATTTTTTTCAGTTGGCTAGAACGCATCTTCTGCATCCTGTAAAGCAGAATTAAAATTGTTGCCACTAAGACGCAAGGAGCTACTAAGTATGAACGAATAATAGAAAAAAGATAATAGTTATTAATGAAAGAGAGCGAAAAATTCAAGCATTAAGAAAACAAAACATAACAGCAGAGCATTCATTTTTTTCAAGATCTAGTTTTGAATTGAAAGCAAGAAACCAGAATAGAGATTCACAATCAAAAAGTGCAAGAGAAGAAACTTTTAGAGTAAAACTTACTGTTATATCTAAGCATTTTAAATGTAAAACTATGAAATAACTGCCTTTTAAATTTCGTAATATCGAGGTCCAAAAAAAAAAACTCATCAGAGCATTCATTATGACACATTTTTTATATAAAAGGCATAATGAAGCTACGTTACGATGATGGGGAAGTTTCTGAATCCAGGATGCCATGTCAGGACCGATAATGGTGCAGATTATTTTTTGTTATCAAGTTTGTCTAAATGCATAGCTGATGCACTAAATCACTCAAGATGTGACAGTAATATTTAATGCATGGACCAATGGTAGGATTATAAATGTACTAGCAGTATAGCCCGGCGTTGCTCGGGTGTAATGAAAGCTTTAAAACTACTCCATGGATCTGGAGCTCAGACTCAGCCTAAAGGATATTTGTGTGAAATTTGGTGAGAATCGGATAAAAATTGTGGATGTGTATAAAGGGCATCAGACAGATAAACAGTCACACACAAAAACATCTTGCCTTATATATATATATATATATATATATATATATATATATATATATATATATATATATTATCGATTTTCTGCTCTATTGTAAGAACTGCAACCTTGAAATCTCTGAATATCGTTTTTTATGTCTTTGTCTATGAGTGTATCAAATTTGTTTAAAATCCGACGCAATTTTTTTATTATCGATTTTCGATATTTATCGGGGGTAGCTCGACACAAAACCTAGCTAAGCACACTCGTAGATGCTTATAGTACAACTGTGTAAATTTCCAAGAAAATCAGTTCAGCCGTCTTGGAGTCTACAGGTAACGGATACGCACACACAGAGACACACACACAGACAAAGTTCCATTTATAAATAAGTTTAGATAAGATTGATTCTGGCAAAAATCTATGACACGGCACAGTGAACTAACTTCTAGAACATCGTGTAAACATGACTAATCAACTGTGTACGAATGTAAGTGGAATAGTATATTAAAAATACACATTTTCTATAGTTAAAAAATATTTCGATGCAAGTGTTGATATGTCATAAAATTTAATATCACCAATCAACATTCTTATATTATTAATGTATTAATTCACGCTATAATACATTTGACATTTTTGGTACTCTGATATGATATAATCAGAATTGAACTTTGAGTGAAATGAGATAAAATGTCTCTTCTCAATGCCATATAACCACAAAAACTAAATGGGCATTTGTTTTAAATTCATCGTATTTTCTAGAGTTTATACGTTTTTTCATAAAAATATGCAAAAAAAAAAAAGAATAGTCATCATTTCCATAATAATTGCGCTTATATAATGAGTAGCAGATACGGTCTACAGAAACAAAACGCCTACTTTCTAAAAAAATATAACTCTTGTTACAGCGTTGCAATTTGGGACTCTGGCCTGTATTGGGTTATCCGTTTCAATTATTTGTTCTTGAAGTAAATCTTCTATAGTTTTCTTTTTTTTATATCTGCAAATTACAACGTTATCTTGGGATATTATTTTGAATAGTTTACTCTTGCTTTCCTAAACGGTTTTGATATCGAAGTTATATTTCTTCTCATGTGACTGGCCTTAAAAAGGCCTGGAATAACAGTTAACCCTGAAATTCAGACTATTAATGTAATGAATAGAAGAAGCTTCTTGCTTTTTTAAAGTTAATCGTGCGAAACATATAATAAATATCTATCACGGCCAGAATTTGAACCGACATCGACGTTTTCCTTCGATAATCGTAAGGAACTCATAAAGATTTAATTACAACCACCTGGAAACATTATCTTTCTATTTTCGTGAAAATAGGATTTTGTATATTTATTAAGTTATTTTTATTCTTGTTAGAAGAAATATGGATTGCAAAATCATCCATTTTTCTCGTCAAAATATCGATGGTAACTTGCTCAATCTGAGACAAATCCAGATCCCATTCAATGAATAAGGTGCATTTGATTGGTGAGCTACATTTTAGGAATGATATGATTATAATTGCTAACTTAGAGACATGCGAATAAAATCTTTGTTTGCATTACTGAGAAGGACTCAAAACCCCATAAAGATATCCACTTACCTCCGGTGGTGACCATATAAAATTATATTTTATCTGCGTGAATTTTATCAGACATCGTAGTAACATGCGACAAACGTAGCACCTTATAAATTCCTGTTTTCAAAAACAAGGCATGAAGTTTCATCTCCAATGGAAAACAAGAACAAAGTTTGTGAATGAAGATTAATTGTTATTATTACGAACAATTTCACAGAACATCTAATACTTCATAACTTCCTACAAGAGCTGATTCGTCTATATTCACGCGTTTGATTTAATTATATTTGATAAATCAAATAAAAATCGACGAAACGAATAGACCGTCTTTCAGCTTCGTGTCTACAATAACTTTATGATTACCGCTAGGTTGATCGGATTCAAGAAACTTGTACTGGAATTGAACTCTTCTAAGAGTTCAGAGTTGAAATTGCTAAATGGTTCATTTTCTAAAATAAATAATTCCCTGCTACTATTCAGTTTCGCTGCTAAATATTTTTCCTCTCCTACTTTCTTGAATAGGAACTGGTAGAGACTTGTATCAAAGCTAACAATTCTCGTACCTTATTTCATATATTATATTCCATTTTCTGAAAGTGTTTCTTTCTGAGTAGACCGCTACATGAATGCTTTCCCAAATGATAACTCTAATCTCATTAGTGAAGTGCCAGGTGTCATCTATCCTTCGTTTTTTCAAGTTATTTACTTGAAGAAATGCTTTTATATACTTATTATACATAATATTCAGTAAGGCTCTACCTTGAATGGCTCTCGAGTCTTATAGTAAGTGATAAAACATAACGCTATTTATAACTTCTATTCTTTATGTGTTTTATATTTCCTGCCAGAGTTATCTGAGGATTGTCGCTTGGAAACAAATAATAGGAAGTTACTTCACATCTCAAGGAGTTTCTACCTACCCGCAAGCTGTCGTGCTCCGAAAAGTCTCCCAATAGCCTCGCCCCCTAGTTCAAATCTGCAATGCATCCAATCTCGCCGTTAGGGCTTTTGGAACGCTTCCCGGTGCAGCAATTATTTTATGCAATTCTCTTCCTTATCTTCCCATCACTTCTTTTTATCTTGCAAAAGGTTTTGGAATGCATCCAGTTTTCACTTTCTCTTTCGTCTTCTCGGCGTGATCCCCTGGAAGACTTATATCCATGAACTGACAGAATATATTTCTCTTGTTCATAATAATCAGATCCGTTCTCCTTGGTTGGTTGGCATGGCCTGACTCGATCTCAACATCGCAGAATATTTAGCAGTTTTATATATTCATTGACGGCTTCAATGTTTTATATACGGTTTATTATTTCCATCGAGACTGAAGTCGGACACTTTCAAAAGAATTACTTATCCAGCACTTTCGTTTCTATTCGTTCCTGCAATAGCATAGCGGATTAAACCATTTATTCACGAGGTTATTGACACTGTATCCCTAAGTACAATCTCTGAGTCGGGCAGCATGTACTTAAAATCAGTGTAAAAAGTTCGAGCAATAACATAGAAACACTAAAAAGAATGAGTTAGAACTAGGATATCCCTAGATTTCAGCGTAACAAGAAAATCTATTTCCGTCGATATTAAAGTATCCGATTTGTACTTGAAGCTTAACTGCATCCACAATTGTCTGATAAAGCCTGAATTGCACAACCAGCTAAACGCTAATTTGTATTTTCTGAGATGAGTAATTTTCAATATTTTTGAAATAATTTCCAACTTTTGTTCTCATCTTGGTTGATATATGTATTTTAATATACATAACGTATCGACCAAATACCATCTGGTTAATATCAGGTGTTCATAGATTGGCTGATGTGGATTATCTCGTTGATTAAAAAAAGGTTCCAAAACTCCTTCGGGGCAGTGACGTAATGGATATAATAGTTGGTTATATATCTGTTACTATCATCTTGTGGTTCGTTCCTTGGACTTAGTAGTGAGAGTAGCATATTCCAATATGAAAGAACAATAACTGATTTCACAGGATATTTTGCAATAATCAACGAGATAATCTACAGCAGCCAATCTATGGCTGATGATGACCAGAGGGTACTTGGTCGAAACGATGTCTATTAAAACACCTATATCAACCAAGATGAGAACAAAAGTTCGAATCTAAAAGCTGTATTGATAAAAAGGGACCGCGTATAAATGATGTAAATAATATTTAATTAACCGTTTTATTCTTGAATTTAAATGCCAAAAACTTGCTTTGATTTTGTGCTGCTATTTTTTTATGATGCTGATATTTCATTATTTTATTAGTTTATTTTGTTACTGTTTTTTAACCAACTCTATTAGTACTGGAAAAAGTGATAACAGATGCTAGACTTGAGAAACATATATTCCTAAAACTGTTTTAAAACAAAGATTTATAGCATCTGATGGACAGCAAAACTAGCTGCTCAATCAATGAATGGCAAATGTTTACTTATAAAGAAAAGGGTAATATTATTATTAAAGTTAGAGGTTCCTGGCTTGATAATTTAATCGCGAAGTTTCGTTATATTTTTAAATTAATATTTTTATTATTAGTAACTCTTACCTAATGAACAGTTTTTATAATATGAATTAATATCTTTGCATTTGGTACCAGAATTAATAACAATGCAGGAAGCATTGGCTTTGCTCGCTAAATGGTCTTGAGTCAAATTTAACCGAGTCAACAATATTTATTGAAATCAGAAGATTGAACAATGAATAAAAGAGTCTCGTTTGTGTAAATAAGTGACATCATTTTTCTTGTTTTGAAGTAACACATATATTTGATAGTCCTGCATAGTTTTTCATTTGAATGGGTGTTTAAGATTTCACGTTCACTTAAGATCAAATAAAAAAATCTGCGAAAAAAAAGGCAAATCCGGTGTCGCTATAAATGCGTGCAATATTATTAACGAAATAGATTTTCCCTGAGAGTGAACTGAAAGCGGATACGAGGTCTTTATTTCTTTTTCATATTTTTTTTTGTTGACGACAAGTGTATGAGAAAAGAGAGAGTAAGAGAGTATGACAAGTTAGTTCATCTAAATTTAGCCTCAGTAAGACGACTAGTACTTCTCAGTAATATTTTTTCTTTCTGTGTTGACCGCACTAAGGAAGGAGAATCAATGAACGCAGCGCGAATGAGAAGGTGAGAGAGTAAGTAAATGTAGGTCGCCTGGGCTTGCTATCTAGTTAATCTGGGACTCTCTGAATAAAAAAACAAAATCTAACGTATTTATATTTCTGTGAAAAATAGAAATGGATCAACTTTTAAAATATTTTTCATTGGACATGATTGGCCAATAAAAAGATGTATTTATTTTGTTTTCTCTGACGTTTTTAATCTATAATTTTAGTTTTATGACCTCCATTTAGGACTTCACTTTCTCCATAATTGCGTCTTTTATAGATGCTACCATGTTGGATCTACGAATAACAGCAAATAAGAGGTGGTTCCACAGTCCTTCAAACTTACCGATCAAGAATAATGATATGATATTTTGTACTTTCTTTCCCGCTCTCAAGTAGACGTACGCACACATATGTATATTTAGGCAGTAAGAAGTCAATGCAAATTTTAGATTTTAATTCATTTGTAAATGTACACTACGTTGCGTAACCGCCGTTAATTTTTTTTTTTTTTTTGCATTTTGAATATTTCAAGTACTATAAATTCTTTATGCTAAATTCAATACATGCATGTTGATAGTAGCTTTGCCCTTCTCATATGATCGGAAATCCTCAATTGTGAAGTTGCGTAATGTGCATCTGAGAAAAAATATACTATGCAGATGCCCGGCCCGTTTCCCGCGACCGCGCCACCCCATTGCACCAGAGGGGTGAACCAGGTGCTTGTCACCGGAGTCAGCTCAAGCGGCGGCTGAGGGGACTGCGGAATTTTTGTTCCTTCGCCCGTCTGTACGCGGTCGGGCTCCCCACGTTAAAAAAGACCTTGTGACACATCCCGCTCCAGTGGGGGAGTAGAGTAAATATCTACTTGCACAATATCATTTTGTTTATTCCCATAACCCCTGGATAAATAGAAGACATAACAGGATTATCTGCAGCTTTAATCTTATTAGCATTGAGTATCTAGATGGAATTCTTAAAAAAAAGACCACGATAAATCTTTGCCGTGGATTCCGGGTGAGGAACCGCAAAAAATAATGAATAACAAAACCGATATGGAGAGAGAAAAGTAGGTTATATTGAACGTAATATAGAAACTTGAACGCAGGTTAGTAATCCAGGAATATTATTAGTAGTAAGAAATAAATATATACAAGTTTTGCAGGGAAATTGTTGGAAATAGTATATCCGTGTATATTATTCTAGATGAGTGGAGCTCAGAGCAAGTCTAACTTCTGATGCGGTAATCTCTGGGTAACTTCGGTAAATCACGTATCTGTTCCGGTACTCTCCGATAACTGTAAAGGATTTCTACGAATACTCTCAACACTATGGCAGGTCCCGTATCTCACTATGGCGGAAGTATATGTATACTCAAGTCGAGTCCATTATCATATACAAAGTGGAGATCCCACAACAATCTTACAACAAGCTATAATGAAAAACTATATATATATATATATATATATATATATAAAGCTCTATGAATTATGAGAAGTTAGAAATCAGCAAAAATGGTTAATGGAAGAAGTAGGCTACCTTCTAACCAAACTGATACCTAACTCTAACCAACTGTGCAGAGGAATAATAAACAATTGTAAGATATCGCAAAATAACACAAATATTCATAGAAATAGCTAAATACGTGAATCAGAAAAAATGAGTGATTGAACAACATTTAAAAGCTCATAAAGCAAAAACAACATAGTTAAAATAAATAAGTAATATTGTGGCTATAGGGAGATGGTTAATGTTCATTTAATTCGTGTCATATATAACCGAACTCCCTACAGCTTACAAGTTATATCCAGAATTATCACCAGAATTATCAGAAAGTTTTAATCATCAGAAGGTTAGTTGTCGGCAGGTTGTAGATTGGAGATTGAAATGTGTAGATGAGTGAAAGAGTAGAATAATAAGATATACATTTTTCATGTTAAAATAGAAATTAATTAAAAGGAAAGAATAACAAGAATTCGTAGAGCGTAATGTTCAATGAGAACGTTAAGGGTATCAATAGGTGTAAAAATGTTCGTAGTAGTAATTTGTTGGAAAGTGTTTATGCGTGCGTATGTAAGTATGTATGAGCTGAGCGTTTATTTGGTAGGAATATCTTTGAATGGAGAAGAAGTAAAATGAATCAGCACACGAGAATGTCCAGGTTACTTGAAGATTTTCCCCTTACATTTTAGCTTGTCGTCTCTGCTGCTTCCATCATCTGAATGTCTGACTGACGCTGACCGGAGCGTTTTATAATATTTAGATTTTCGCACCGGATCGCGAAGTTTTAATTTTTAGTTTTGCAAATTGATTTCATTGGTCAGAAAATCAATTTAACATCTACTTGCTAAATCTGGTTTTGACATCGTCAATCCATTTTGAATTTGGTAAAAAACCAGGATGTCACACGTCATTGTAAATTTTTATAAAAGTGAAGAAGAAGGTTGATTTTAATTCTTAATTTTTATCTACTACAATTTCATATATGGCTAGATTATCTGTTAACAGATAAAGAAGAGACTTCTGACGACAACGCTATGGTTTTACCGACGGTTACTTAGAACACCATGGATTAGAAAACGTGAAAGAATTGTGGAATACTGGAATAACAGGGAAATATATATTCGTCCTTTATGTTCATCTTGGAGAAGGAATTTTAATTTGTTTCACTTTTTACTCCCTTTTGCTTTTTTCTGTGTCATCCGCTTCAATACATTAACTGACAGAATATGTTTTCTTTGCTCATAACAGTTAAATCAGTTCTAGGTTTTTGGTTAAAGTAGTCCAATTCGATCTGAAAATCGCAGAATATTTTAAAGTCTTTTATATTCATGGGCCCCTACGCGATATTAAGTTGTTCCAAAAATAATATTTGATTTTAGAATTTGCGTTGATTCTCGAATTAATTGCATTTAAACAGAGTTTAAAGCAGTCAAATTAGGAACCCTGATTATCTGTACATTTCTATCAACGAGTCACAAGGTTATTCGTGAATTTCAAATGAAAGTCTAAAAATTTAAACGTTAGAATATCACTGAATGCACGTTGTACGTCTTCTTTGCAAAGGAAAGTATTCTGCCCACCCACCCCACAAAAAAAGAAGCAAAATTGAAAATATGTTTGAAAAAGTGGCAAAACAGATGGAGATTTCAACGGATGTGGCAAGATCTTCTATCACAAGTCGATGAGCTTCTGCATGTTACTACTGGAAACATGTGAACGAACATTGTCATGAAACAGAATTGTCTATCGTCGATTAACTAATGCCGGTTGGGCTTTGTTAAACCGAATATGTGCAAACTTCAGTATCGATATTATGGTTAGATCCTAGAAAGCTGCAATAGAAAAAACAAATAGCTTGATCACTAGACAGTCGCTGTAAACTTCTGTTGGTGCAATTTCGGTTTTGGAAAGTGCTTTGGTTCTTTGTCATTATAAAACCATTGAACCAATCGTGTACGCCTTTCCTGAACGATACATTTCTCATCACATGTCAATATTCAATCAAGAAATTGCTCAATCGAATAGCGCGGATGCTGCATCAAACGCACTTCAAAACGCTAAACACTTTCGTTTTCACTGATTTATGTTCAGCACATTTATCGATTTTATCGATTTTATCAATTTAATTGACGTGGTCAGTTATTGTTGAAATGCTGAAAACCATTATTTGCGACATTTCTCAGACACTTTGACGTTGGTTTCGACTGCTTTTTTCATAAGTTTATTGTCATTTGTAGAGTTACTTTCTCTACCAAATTCATCTTCGAGACTTGTAATCCAAGTGCGAAACTTCAGAAAATAGACCAAAATTAAAAGATCTATCCTAAAATCGGGCATTGTTTTCTGAAATCTTATCATATTCGATAGAACAAAATTCAAATATCAAATCATAAACTGAACACTATTTTTCGATCAATTTAATATATCAGAACACTATTGACATGTCTATTCTACATCAGACATTATTTTGTGAAAAAAATGTAATATATTAGAATACACTTACAAAGTTTTATCACAAATCCGACTTTATTTTCCGTTGAACCGAATATAGTAATTAGAACTCAATTGAAACGTTTATTCTCAAATAAGACCTTACTTTCCGAACAACCTAAAATCAAGTCCGTTTTTTAAATATCCAACATTGTAATAATAAACTATCCGCCAAGACATTAAAAATCATTTTGAAATTTAAAATTCCTAGCGTCTCTTGTTCGTGCGTATGTGTAGTCGAATGCACGTAAACCATAACTTAGTTCGAGAAGTCTTATAAGACGAAACGCGTTCACGCGATTACATTTTCAACTTTGTCATATATCTTCCCTAAAATTGTTCTTGATGAATAAGAATTTATATATCGTTATCCCATAGACCTGAAAAGAATACAAAAAAATACACTCTCTATTATAATAAAAACCGTTGTATATACACGACCGTCCATAAATATTAGGCCAACTCAGTTATTTTTTTAATATAATGATGTATTGCATGCCAATTTTAGTATATATTGCCAAGCGGATAATTGTAAATGAAAATAGAATGGTTCTTTGTTAATACTGCACACTAACATGTGCATCACATGAACGGTTTTTGTGTCCTGTTTTTGCGCTCACCTTCCCATGATGGTCTCTTTTTCTTATTGGCTGGCAGAAGCAAAGGCTTCCTGGCAGCCTAGTAAAATTTTGGAAATAATGATAACAAAAGAACCATTCTATTCTCATTTATAATTGTCCACTTGGCAATAAATACTAAAAATAGTATGAAATACATCAATTTTTTTAAAAACTGGTGTGGTCTAATAATTATGGCCGGTTATATATAATATATATATATATAGCCAGGTGAAGAGAACTATAGGATACAAAGCCTATATCATCCGTCAACCAGCTAAAAAAAACACAGAATAATTTGCACATCCGCAAAATCAAATTCAGACGACTACAACATTTGGGAAAACTTACAGTAAAATTGCACACCCGCAAAAGAAGATTCAAACAGCTAAAAAAAGCGAAACCCTAGATCCTGATTAGCTGACAAATCGAGATATACAAAGTACGTCAGCGAAACTGGGTTTTTTTCACAGCTAAAGAAAAAATGGTCCCTGGGAGCCTCTCACGTGACTAGAATTCAATATTTAAGGAAAATCCCCTGGCCGGTTACAGTCAGTCAGTCAGTCAAGAGGGTCGGTTAGAGACAGCAATCGGTCGATCCGTCAGTCAAGCAAGTCGATCTTTCAGTTAACGAGTCAGGAAAGAGAGTGAGCCAGGCCATTCAATCCCGAAAGACGCAGTGTCGGATACTCTCAAACCGATAGGCACCGACATCAATGAGAAAAACAGGATAGGCTGAAGAAAAATGGTCCCAAACTTAATAAAAATGAACCTATTTCATCAAAATGTTTATTTTATTATTAAGAGGAAAAGTAAAACATTTTTAATTATTTTTTGAAATTTTTAATTTTTTCTAGCACGTTCGAAATTCTGGTAAAAATAAAAACTTGCTTTAATTTTTGTTACCGGGTAACCAAATGATTGAAATAACACCACTCAGCTACCTGACATATTTCTCCACATTGTATATATTACGCTCTCACACCCTGATTGAGCACTCTGGAAGAATGGTGGATGTTGAAAAACAGTAGCTACATTAGCATCTACGCATCGTTCATTCAGTAATGAATTAGAACACTCTCAGCTACTGGTGTATGTTGACATGGGATATCAGACGTTAAAAGTCTGCCTTCATAGCTCAGAGGTAGAATCGCCGACGGATGTCAATTCTGTTGGGATTCAATCCTAGCTAAAAACCGTACTGATGAGCTGTGATACAGCAAACAGATCTGTCTGCGGATGACTATATATATATATATTCAACGATTTACGCATTTTTTTTTCAGTTATGAATTCAGTCCTTCCGGTGACTGGCGTGTGTATACACTGTATATATATAACACACTAAAATTTCCTCCTCTCTCAGCCATGTGTCGATAGCTTAAACACCTTGACTGACACTAAATAGGTTGAATATATATATATTTTAATCATTTCACCCCAAGCAAAGCATTCCATTGCCACTGCTGCGCAGGGGGTTACATCGGGAAAAGTGATGAGAAAGAGTGTTTAGTTATAGGAAATGTCGGGAGGAGAGCAATAAACGGATTAGGATACCGAGGATGGGGGTGGGGTAGATGGGAAAAGAGTTTGAGTGAATGGATGCGAGTTAGTGTGATAAGATGTGTTACATTTAAATTCCTGGAGATTGTAGCTGTCGGTGAAGCAAGTATAGGGAAGGGAAGCTTTTAGAATAGAAATTGCGGTTACATTTTATCTATTTCACTGTAAATAAGTGGGACCTATTTGCTAATTTAGTATCTCGTGCAAATTTATACCTAGGGGGCACCCGTGATCTAAGTTCATCGGAGCAGAAGCTGTGAAGGTATTTATAAAAGAGGCACAGGGAAGCCACATCATGGCGGTGAGAGAGTATGACATCATAAATCCGAGACATTATCTCAACACACAACTTTACAAGATCCTCTTTTTCTCTTCTTTTTTTTTTCAGCCATGCATATTCAACAAGGAAAAAGACTTTTACTAAAAAAAAATCTCTTTAAGCAATTAGAAAAGTTTATTTTTCACCTTTGGCTCATTTTCCATCTTTGTTACAATCTACATTTTATTCAACCTAAACATGCAATTTTAATAACACATTTTATTACCTAACCATGCAAATTTAATAAAAAATCCTTTATTAATAAGTCGATGTAGGCAACTGGAAAGAGTTCCTTATTTTCATTCGCGGTCCTGTCTAAATTTTATTCAAAGCTAAACATGAATTTTCAATAAAAAAGTTCCAATAAAAACTTCTTTATTAAAAAATCCCTACGATCGACCAGAAAAAAATTATTTGTGTGTGTGTGTGTGTGTGTGTGTGTGTGTGTGTGTGTGTGTGTGTGTGTGGAGATTTTTTTTTTTTTTTATTTATTTATTTTTTCATGACTTGTCCTTCTTGGATAGTGTTCTTTTCTGTTCCGCTGAGGTTAGTGATTTGTTTTCTATGGGCGTTGGCTGCATCTTCATCTCATACGTCGAAGCCAACACAACCTCTTCTTGGTCTGGGCTCGTTTCATCGGAAATATGGACACTGTCCGGCAACTTCCCTTGTTCTATGCTACTTACCAGACCACTTTCGACCGATTTCCCTCTATAATCCTTAAATTTCTATATTGCTGCTACTATTGCAGCTAAAAATATCAATGTGCACATAACGGCCGACCAATTTATTAGAATTCTCTTACCCTTCCCCCAGACTATGCTTTTCACTTTCAATGTCTCCAATTGATCCATTAATTGATTCATATTCATCTTCTCTATGTGTTCTAATAGAGCTAGCATCTGCCTTAACGTAATGTTGGGGAATTCCTTCACTATGGGATTCCACAATTGTGTATGATTATCTAAATTCCTGCTAATTAATTCTAGAACCAGATTCTTTTTCTCATGTTTCTCCTCCCTTTGGTAATATTGGGGTAAGGATATGGATACTCCCAGTGCTGAGCACCCCAGGGGTAAATCTACTAAGAACAGCGGCGGTCTCACTTCTATTGTCCCAGTGGGGTACCTACCACATACCTTGGATAGTCTGATCGGTTTTTCGACTGTTGCTGCCCATACACCATCTGACACACTGATAGTCTGTGGTAACGCTGTTTTTATTAACACTTCTATCTGACAATTCCACTTAATTCCCTCTTTCTTATCTTCAAATAGTCCTAGCACACACATTCTGTGATTACCAGCTACATAAATGCGCGTTGGAGGAAGATCGGTTGCTTGCGGGGGTAGTGAGGGACATGTTCCCTAGCCTCACTATCACTCCCCCGCTCCTGAGGACTAGCAATAGGCCTTGGGGGCGGCCGAAATTCCTGCTCGAATGTCTGACGGCCCTTCGGGCCATTCCATGGTCCAGTGACCTTTCACGGCCTAGGAGAATCTTCTATCGGGGATTAGTGGAGGGCGCCGTGAAGGATGAACTGTGGAGTAAGCTCGGCATGTCGAGAGAGGAGTATCGCTCTCATTGGTCTTGGGCGCCAGGTGCGGATTGGCTCAACAACTCTGAGTTTTCTCTGACCTGGCGATTGGCTCGGAATGGTTTGTCTCTCAACGACAAGCGTTTCGCAATGGGCCTGGCGGATTTGCCAGATTGTGAACGTTGCGTCCTTGGAATTAAGGAGACGTCTGCGCACGCCTTCTTCCATTGTTCGCGCGTTCGCCCGTTGTGGGCGCGTGTTGGCGAGTTGACTGCTCGTATCGCGCCGCGGGAGCTTGTGCTCATTGATCGCGCATACGCTGTGGACAATGTGTCGCCCCCGTACTCTGGAGTGAAGCGGATGGTGTTTCTGTAGCTACTGGCCACGGCTAGAATGGTGATTTGGATGACGCGTCTGGAGGAAGTCTTGCGGGGCGGTCGTCTTTCGGATCAGGATCTAATCCGATATTTTGAGCACCAGCTCAAAATTAAGATTAGAACTGAACGAAAACGGCTGCACCCGACAGAGTTCAGCGAAAGGTGGGTATATGCGGCGAGCCTGGTTCGCGTGACCGGGGCTAGCCTTGATTTTCTCTTTTAGATCTGCTAGTTGCATCGGGGTGGATTCCTTTGGAACCCCTCCCGTGGTTAAGGTAAGAAGTCTTTTTTGTGCCTAGTTAATGTGAGTGAATGTGTTTGTCCTAGCCTGTTCCCGGCTCCATTACTTTTGTTATGATCCAGTTCGAGATTCCCATTGTCCATTGTTATTTTGTCCCGTTTTCATTCTCGGCTGGGTCAGCCTTATATATTCTCCAGTCCAATTTATTTTGTTCCCTGCTTCTCCATTCCCCTTAGAAAGAGAGCTGCTTGATTTTGTTCCTTTTAAGGCAGAATACAGTGGCCTCTTTAATTATGTGGGTGTGTTTGGGTCTTACTAACATTGTGTATATATATTCATTTGAAATTGTTTTTGTTTTGGGGATTTTTTGTTTCTTCATTCCCCCTTCCCATCATGTCATTTCATGAATAAAGTTTTAAATTTATTTTTGTACACTATTGTAAATATTGTAAATAAACAAATTTTTATGTACATTTGGGGCGTTTTTAGGTCCCTGGTATGTTACTGCGGTATTTTGGTGCTTGATAGGTATGAGTGTTGATGGACAAATTTTTATGGTGAATGAGAAAATTGTAACGTATGTATGGGTCGTGAATCGGATTAGCTAGGTATAAGATAGTTACGGAAGACCAACCCAAGTTTTTGTTCCCCCTCCCATTTGTTGGCCTTGTGCCAGAATTTTGTACTTTTGGCAAAATAAATAAGTACCAGCTACATAAATGGGACTCAGTGAAGTAAAGGTTCTTAGAGCGTTATTTTACATTTATCTACTTCATCTTCCAACAGTATCTTAAATTTCGTCCTTACTGAATTTAAGTCTATATATACTCGGTTTCGATTGTGTACCTCGCTATTACTCCTGACCCTTGATCTACGTGTGGGTAGGGAATGGACAAGTTTATAACTAGGTATATCTAAAAAATACTCTCTCTATCCAAGAACGGAAGGGACATCAAAACCAACACTTTGTTACGCTCTAATAACGTTATACAACCTGGAGCATTATAATATTTCCATAGTTCTCTGGTGGGTTCTACCGGCAATCTAAGGTGATTTAAACAGATTATTATATTTCTACTAAATTAACACATTAAAAACATTTTAATATGCATATGTTTCTCTTAATATTTGGATATAATAGGCCGATTAAATAAATCCAAGCGATAAAAAGAAAACAACCATAAATAATAATCTTGATACGAAGGAAAAAAAAACGTAAATATATTTTCTCAATATGCTTTCATATGTTCAAAAGGCTGACTAATACATATGCAATAGATATTTTTAGCCCTTTTTAAAATAATATTATTTATTGTTGTCTGTTAATTCTGAATACTGTGAAGTTATATTCGGATGCTAGAATTACGAATTTCAAGAACAAGCAAACAAAAATCAATAAATAAATGAAAAGAATTAATCTTGTTCTTTTTTTCATAAAATTTGAAATTAACATGTCAAAATTAGTAAAAGCACAACATTAAGAATGGATTTATTTCATCGGCCTATTATATCCAAATATTAAGAGAAACATATGCATATTAAAATGTTTTTAATGTGTTAATTTAGTAGAAATATAATAATCTGTTTAAATAACGGTGATTTTTACTCGTATACACCTATTCATTAAAATAACGTTTGAAATAATAAAAATATCAGCGTTTACTAAGATGATTAATTAATTCTTTAAAGGCATTTATATATAAATACATATATACACGTGATCCTGGGTATGACGGTGAACATATAAATAAATATGAAGAAAAATATATTGACGAAAACTATCACAATTTGACTGGTTACTCAGTTTGTTTTCTACGCAAACGTTCTTAAATCCGCTAGAAATCAGCCTTAAATGACGGTATGTTTGCTTATTTGTTTGTGATATTTATTTTTTACATCACGTTCTATCTCTTTATAAATAAAACATTTCTTCGGCAAACTCAAGTTGCCATTAAGATAAAATTAGCCGTTTAAAATTTATCTCGGCATTGAAAATGCAGACATTATGGTCTTATCGCAGGAAAAAAAGTTCAACACATTGTACAATTTCTGACCTCATACTGTGCATCATTATCAACACGCATGCGTTAATTTGAAAAGGAAAGCTGTCGTTTGCTTTGGTCAAGCGGTCACAACGATATTCTGGTGTTCTCAGAGACCCCAGAACAATATTTTGAACACTTGAGACAAGTTTTTGGTTGACTGAGAGGGCACGGATTGAAGTTAAAACTGTCAAAGTGCCAATTCTTAAGTACTGAGACAAAGTACTTAGGATTTATAATAAGCGATAAGGGAATCAAACCTGATATGGATAAGGTAAAAGTGATAAGATAAATGTCAGAGCACCAGACAGTAAGGCAGGAGAGAGGATTTATAGGGGCTATAGGATATTACAGGCGCTCTATACCGGCATTTTCTCGGATAGCGACTCCCTTGATAGCGTTGTCCAAAAAGTCCGCAAGATTTAAGTAGACGGATGACTGTAGAAGGACTTTTAATGCGTTAAAAGAACAGCTGACGGCTGTACCCCTGCTGATGTACCCTAATCTGAGCAAGCCCATGGTACTATACACAGATGCTAGCGAGCAATGTTCTGATAAGGAGGGTTCATTACCTGGCATACCAGAAGAAGTATCCATATACTTCTTGTCTCATAGACTCTCAGAAACACAGCAGAGATGGCCGGTGATAGAAAGAGGGGCGTACGCTATTGCATACGCCCTCCAAAAGTTATATTACTATCTAAGCGGGGCGGTGTTTACTATAAAAACCGACTATAAGCC
Source organism: Ascarosepion bandense (assembly GCA_037127315.1). Lineage (NCBI taxonomy): Eukaryota > Metazoa > Mollusca > Cephalopoda > Sepiida > Sepiidae > Ascarosepion > Ascarosepion bandense. Next base: position 1,833,454 of record JBBBDQ010000219.1, read on the forward strand.
TCCTCAGTATCTGTTGGAAACAGATTGGGCAAATAAGAAAATCCAGCAGTGGGCCCTAAATTTAAGCGGGTACAACTGTAAAATCGAGTATCTAGCAGGGAAAGATAACACCTGTGCAGATTTGCTCTCCAGAATACCTAAGAAGCTGAAAGAGGAGTCCATAACCTTAGAGCCAGGGGTAAATGATAGGGCATTCCAAATCGGAGGGATTAACTCCCATACGCTAAAAGACGGCGCAGTGTTAGAAAAAGAGGAAGAAGAAACTTTACAGCCGAGAATAGATCCCCAGTGGATAGAACAGGTTGAGGAAGAACAGGTGGACAAAGAAATAACAGCCCTCAGAAGAAAAGTAGAAGCAGGGGAGACCTCCAGATATATGATACAGGAGGGAAAACTATATTATCTTTCGGGTAGGGATGAAGAAAGCCGATCCAGGTTGTTTATACCCAAAGATCTGAGACCAAAAATATTGGAACGCTGTCATCAAAAGCTGGGCCACATGGGAATCAATAAGACCCATGAATTGATAAGCAGAAACTACTACTGGCCCAGACTATACCGGGAAGTTACTGGCTACGTTAATAGCTGAGCGATGTGCCAGATGCAGAGTAGAAATCAGGAGTTGGCACCGCTGGAAGGGATGGATGTACCAAATTATCCCTTTGAAAACATCAGTATATAGATGTCTGAGGACCGTATGAACAAACCCTTAGAGGCAACCTCTACATAGTGAGTTTTGTAGGTTGGTTAACAAATTGGGTGGAGGCCTTCCCCGTACCCGATAAGAAAGCTAAAACTGTAGCCGACTTAATCATGGATGAAATTTTTCCCAGGTATGATGCTCCTGTGTGCCTGGTAATAGATAGTGGGCATGAAAATGTAAATTATGTGATGAAAGAAGTAGCAGAGGGCCTGAATATGACACATATAACAACCTCCCCCTACCAACCCCAGAGCAACGCCAAGGTAGACAAGCTCCATAGGACCTTGGGGGACGTTCTAGCAAAATTAGCGAAAGACAATGCTGACAATTGGGTCTTGTACCTGACCCAGGCTCTCGCGGCGATAAGGTTCACAGTGAATGATACGACTAAATACTTATGATATGCTGTTTGGCAGGGATGTGATCTTGCTGATAGAGAACCTATTAAAGCCTCGAAGGAAGTATATGGCAGAAGATCACAATCAGTTTGTGACAGTACAACAGCATAAATTGTTCATGCAGGCCATAAGGCGAATAAAGATAGCCCAAAAGAAGAGAAATGACAGGGCGAATCTTAATAGGAAAGGGTGGAATTTAAGATTAGAGACCCAAAGGTTTATTTGAGGGGAGGAAAGCTTGACAGGAGATGGGAACCATACTACAGAGTGGTAGAGCAAACTATTTCATTGTCACATGTAATTTGGGATCAGGTGGCTGGTCGAACAAAGCGAGCTCATGCCAATGAGTTAAAGTTAGCTGAGATTGCTAATTGGGAAATGAGTTAGCCGAAAGTCAAGAGAAAACAAAGGAAAGCAATTAGAATCAGATAATGACTCTCAGAGTGAGTGGGAAGAGGATGATGAGGTACCTCGCTCCCGGCTCCGAGAGAAATGGGAAGAGGAAAAAGAATCAGAAGGCGAATCAATTGAATGGGAGGAGGAAGATGAAATACCCCTCTCCCAGCTCTAAGAGAAATGGAGAAATAAAAAGGTATTAGATTCTCAACCTACAGAAAACAAAGGAGCCCAAAATACCCAGTCAGAACTGTCCGAAGAAAAGGGAGCACTATTGCCCGAAGAAAAAAAGATAAGAAACTCACTCTTCTCAGATCACGAGAAAATTAGGAACTGAAGAAGAGTCAGGGATAGAGCAAGAATTACCCCTTAAAGAACGACAGAGAAAGGCAAAACACCCAAATCTAAAAAGGGTAAGGGAAGAGAGAAATGCCGTGTTTGGAGAGGATGTGTGGGTAGACGGCGTGTCTCGGTGAGAACGGGATCGTTCGGCGATGTCACTGACTGGCCAGCAGTGGTACCGCCGGGGGCGCAAGCACTGTGGCATGGGCGACGCCCACCTTTCTGAAACAAATACCCTACTAATGAATAATTAGCGATAAGAGCGACTGGAGAGAGAAAAATAGCGAAAAACAAAAAGAGGGGAACAATTAAGTGAAGAATTAAGATTGACTAATGAATTATTAAGAGATAACACAAAGGATGTGTTACCCTTAGATGAATGACCCAGTTAAAAAGACCAGTGCTGCTGCTGCTGCTGCTGATGGTAATGATGATGATGATGACGATTTGGATCGTATCCTGGAAACACAGAAGTACAGTATTTAAAAAAATCCAGAGAAATGATAATAACAAGATTGAAATGGGTGATTACTTTTGTAATAGATTTAAAATCATATGAGGTGTTACTCAACAGACTGAAGGATGACATAAGCAAGCTGGGAATAGCTAGAATAAAGGTAGCCTAAAATAATCCAGGACAGGAAAATTATCTCTGACTGTTTTATCACTTGGAGGTAGAAAAGGTTGTAATGGAGGACCAGTGGAATAACATGAAGAATTATATGAGGGAGGTCGAACTGGTACAGACTAGAGAAAAACGAGCATTAGTTCCCATAATCGGGAAGACCCTAAATGTTCTCTCTGGAGCAATAACAGAAAATGAACTGGAGGCCATAAGGTAAAGCCTGAGAAAGGTAGAGAAAAACTAGAAAATTCTGGTCCAGTGGGCGCAGCGAAGTGTAGCGATATTGAATGCTACGAGGATAGAATTGACGACGAATAGAGCCAATATCAATGAAATAATAAGTAGACTGAATAATCTTCAACAATAAATAGCTAATAATACGGAGGCTGTGGCGACTGAGGTACCAGGATAAAGTAGATTTGTACAACTTTCTTTTCAGTTGAACGCCATTGCTAATAGTGTACGAAGAACTAGTCAGTAGTTGACTATATTACTGGATCATGTGAGAGCTCAGATGGACATGTATCCTTGGGACACTTGTTCCCTAGTATAGTAACACTAGCACGTTTAAGGGTGCTTTTGTTAGAATTACCGAGAAAATTACCCCAAAAGGCTGACTAATACATATGCAATAGATATTTTTAGCCCTTTTTAAAATAATAATATTTATTGTTGTCTGTTAATTCTGAATACTGTGAAGTTATATTCGGATGCTAGAATTACGAATTTCAAGAACAAGCAAACAAAAATCAATAAATAAATGAAAAGAATTAATCTTGTTCTTTTTTTCATAAAATTTGAAATTAACATGTCAAAATTAGTAAAAGCACAACATTAAGAATGGATTTATTTCATCGGCCTATTATATCCAAATATTAAGAGAAACATATGCGTATTAAAATGTTTTTAATGTGTTAATTTAGTAGAAATATAATAGTCTGTTTAAATAACGGTGATTTTTACTCGTATACACCTATTCATTAAAATAACGTTTGAAATAATAAAAATATCAGCGTTTACTAAAATGATTAATTAATTCTTTAAAGGCATTTATATATAAATACATATATACACATGATCCTGGGTATGACGGTGAACTGCATCCGGCAGCAAAGGACTCTGATTAGGAGAGATTATGAGAAGCATGGAACCACCTATTAATTGCTATTGTTCACCCTGACACGTTAGGGTCCCAGCTATAGGAACCTAACGGGTCAGCCACTATGAGAGTAAGAAAATAGACTTTTATAGAATTATATACATAAAAATAGACTTTTATATAAATATATACGTACAAATAGGCTTTTATAGTAAAATATACATTTTTAACGAAAAATATTACCAACTATACATTTTTGAAGGAAAAATAGTATTGCCACATTTCATTTTTGAAGAAAAATATATTATTGCTATAATAAATTTTTTAAGAAAAAATAATTTTTACCAGCAATAAATATTTGAATATAAAACTAGAGGACATCATCAGTATTTAAAAAAAAAAGGTTTTCATGAAAATCTGACAAAATCAAACTTCTCCCTATAATCTAATGTTAGAACATTATCTTAAAACTTAACTTTTTTGGCATAAAATAACCCTGAGAGATTGTCATGCCGTGAAACAAAATTCAATCTCAAAACTCACACACACACACACACACACACACACATATATATATATATGTGTATATATATATATATATATATATATAGAGAGAGAGAGAGAGAGAGAGAGAGACAAATAAATATGGAACGAAAAAATATTAACAACGTTTAAAACATTAATTTAAAACAGTGCTCAATACAAAAATAGAACTATGAATATTTATTATAAATTATAATTTAGATCCTGTTCAAATTACCGTCTACTACAAAGTGTACATTTTGATTCGACATTAAAGGAACAAGATCACATCAGGTAGTAAATGCTCTTTTTTATTTTAAAATATAGCGTTTACTACCTAATGCGACACTGTCCCTTCAATGTCGAAAGAAAATGTACACTTTGTACTAGATTCTCATTTGAACAGGTTCTATCTAAATTATAATTTATAATATATATATATATATATATATATATATATATATATATATATATATATAAGCGGTACCACTACTAACTTAAGAGTTAGACCACATACCTCCCACTACAAAGAAGAAATTGCTATTAAATTTCTTCCCCCACCCCAACCCAATGAAAAGCCAATACATCCTAACCCATCCCTTTACCTAAGCTAACCTCTGACCTTAGAATTTTTTTCATTATCTGTTTATAAGGGGCTGAAGAATGCATGCCTTAAAATGACATGTTGAAAATGGCTATTTCTCCACTAAGTTTTATCTGATCTGAATTTACAGATAAATAAGTAAGGTGTATATATATATATGACGTCATACTGTATATCAAGTATTAAAGAATGTTGATATACAGAGAAATACGTTCGATAATCGATTTTGGTCTCCGGCTTGATTGTGACTTGGAATTTCCTTTTCTGCCCAAATTTGCGTACGATATTCCAGCAAAAAATTATTTCAAAAAATAAAGATACAAAGACAATGTCTTTCATGTTTTTTTCTTCAAAGAAACGTCAGTTCTGTCGTATAAGAATGGCACGTAAAATAAACAGTTGTCTTATTCAGTGTTAATACATACACAAATATATACGTGTGTGTGTGTGTGTGTGTGTGTGTGTGTGTGTGTGTGTGTGTGTGCGCGCACAAACTCACGTATGAGAAAAATTATGCTCGGACAAATCAATAACCCAATCGCCTTATAATAAAAGATTCATACATTTTGTACAATAAATATTTGTTTCGCTCCAATCGCGTGACTTGCCAATTAAGCGGTGAATATTAAAACACAGTCGTCGAATATTATTCAGTGAAAATATTATGAAAAGTTTTGTGTATCTCTCTGCTACATGCAGTTTCTGTCGCCATTATTAAGACCATTCCATCTTTTTTCACTTTAGAAAATAAATGGAAATCAAAATTTTATAAATAGTTTCTTGAAAGTAATTTAATCAAGTCACTTTTCGAGTTCCTATCGTTAAATTTTAACGTGGAGAAAATCCACCTTCACAACAATGAAGACATTCTTTCTTAACATTATTATTAACCATTATTGAAGAGATTACTGCTGTCAAAGATTTTCCGAAATCATTTTTTTAACTTCTCGGTTGTTATTTTCTATTAATTGTTCTTTTGCGATTTTTAAAACTCTTAATCGTTTGCAAGATTCCTATACGCAACGACAGAGTTTATCTGACCCAATTTATTTTCAGCTGGATTGCAATCATCATTTCACAATGGCTATTTTCAAATAGTTCATTGATTCTTTTTCGGCCATCCTTCTGCGTTTTTATGTGTACCTTGGTTCTTTATCTTGCTAGATAACCCATTATCGTTGACTCAGACCTAATTTCATTACACTGAGTACTACAAAATCCCATAATATATTTCAGTTTTCATGTTGCCTTTGATATGGACAAGTGCCAGAAAGCAACACCAGATTATATATGCGCCATCCTGCTTAATATTTACAATGAAGAGAACTCTCGACGGTGTTTCATTTCTTATAAGCCTCCTTTTGTCGTCTGTAAACAATGTATGCTTTGCCAAAAGCTCTATTTCTTTTCGTCCGTCTAGGGAACATTTTCCCAAACGTGTTTGGTTTGTTAAGGTATCAACGGATTTATTTTATGCGACATATGTTATTATTTTAAAATGTATTGTATTGGATGTTTGGCATAAAAATTCTAAAAGTCTGTAAATTGAATTCATTATTTATTGACATATTTAGATATATATTTTGGATCTCTACCGAACAAACAATTTGATGAGCCACATAACGAAGTCATCGTCCGAAAGTCAAGATTCGTCATCGGAGGCCAGAGTCTGAACAACATAAATTATGCATATGATACAGTGATAGCAGACACGGAAAGAAACTACAAGACCTACTACAATATCTAACTGAAGAGACTGACAAGAAAGGACTACATATAAACTGAAAAAAAGACCCGAATGCATGGTTTTCAGCAAAAAGAGCATCCCAAAATAGCAAATAAAGGTGAGGGATACTAAAATCAAGCAGGTACAAAAACGTAAATACCTAGGAAGTGTTCTAACAGAAGACGGAAAGTGCAAAACAAAGATGCGAAGGCGAATTGCCATGGCGAAGGATGCGTTCAAGAAGCTGTGTAGAGTATCAAGAGACCGGGAAAATTTGCTAGAAACAAAAGAAGAGATTGCTATATGATGTCAGTTCTTCAATCTGGCAGTGAATGCTGGAAAATTTCAGCAAAGGTGAAATAAAAACTTGAAGTAATTGAAATGTTTCTACAGAAATATGTTACGGATATCGAGCACGTAAGCAATGTTGTGGTTTTTGAAAGGATGGAAACGAAAAGAAAATTAATACTGAGCATCATGAAAAGCTGTTGTGATATGCGATGAAGAAGGATGGCTTGGCGAATTTGATACTAACAGGCCAAACAGAGAGACAGGAGAAAGCAGCATGTAACTTACTTGACGGGTGTGAGTGGGTAGATGGCCGAGCAGAGGTTGCGTGATGTAACAGGGAAAAGCTTGCTAAGAGCCACCAGGGATTGTGAGACGTGAAAAGCCAGAATCGCCTACCTCCTGAAGGGACAAATCACATAAAAGAAGAAAAAAGTTCGAGCTATTGTCTTGGACATCTCAAAAGCGTTTGAAAGAACTTGACATGCTTGACTTCTGTGCAGGCGTCAGGGCTACGATATTTCTGGACGATTGTTAGATTAAATCAAATCGTTCCTCGCAAATAGTGTAATGAAGGTGTTCTAGAACGGGTAAGCTCCAAGATACATTGATACTGACACGAGCGTCCGTGAAAGCTCTATCCTAGATCCTACGCTTTTCCTGATCTTCATCAAGTATCTTCATGATGCAATCAGTTCACAAGTAGGAATCTATGCAGATGACACCACCGTCTACTCCCATCTCGACAAGAAAGCTGCCAAGACTGATAAAGTAAACCCATCTGCTGCTCTCAAAAACAACGCCAAATCTATGATGGCTTGGGACAAGAAGTGGCTTGGAAATTTTAATGCTTCCAATATGAAGCTGATCTCCATTAACAAACATAGTGGAAGTTTCTTACCTTCCATTTTTATGGACGACATTAATCTTCCATAAAGCAACACACTGCGACTTCTTGGCCTCACTTTCTAAGCTGATCTTAAGTAGAACGTCTACACTGAATAAATAACAATATTTCCTGCTAAAAATTTAAGCCGATTTTGTCTAGTCAGGAAGTTTTTTTTCCATCAGACTATATCTTGCACATTTATAAATCTATCATTCATCCCTAGATTGAATAATGTTACTATATCTCATCAGGTGTTTCTGCTATTCATCTCGGAGTTCTCAAGAAAATCAAAAGGAACATATGTAATGTAATTGTTTCCAATATGGTAGCTCGACTTCAGTTACGTTCTCATCGGCGGAATATGGTTTAATTCCGTTTTTTCTACAAATATTATCACGGCTTCTGCACTGACCACATTAATTTACCTGTAAATATTGTAAAGACTGGCAACTAGTTTCCACCTATTTATGATCAAAATAGTCAAATGTAAATGTCACTTCTGTTCTAGCTGCTTTACCTCTAGCACTTCTCCCCTTTGGAATGTCCTTTTATATAATTGCTTCCCTGATAGGTACAATAATCAGAAGTTTAAGTGCAACGTCAACTGCCATATCTTTCTCTTGTCCTTTCTTCGATATCTCTGATAACTTGTTCCCAATTTCCTTTTGTCTAATGTTCTCTAAGTTTTACCCCTGCGCAGCAGCGACAGAACTTCCTTGCCTAAGTGAAACAATTATAAAAACAAAAACATATATATATGCAACAAAAAATTCTTTCAGAAACTGGAGAAAAATCAGTCTAATTTTCCTTTTTAAATAGATTTGCAAAGAAATTAAAAAAAGGAAGAAAAATATAAAATCAAATCAAATCAAATCAAATAAACAAGAAAAGAAAAATTGGCATCGTCTGGGTTCGCAAAAAAGGAAAGAATTGTAACGTAAAAGGAACAGACGGCGTGTTGAATTGACTGATTTTTCTCCAGTTTCTGAAAGGATTTTTTTGTTGCTGAGGTGATGTGTTATCCCCTGTTGGGATTTTCATATCGAAATGGTCATTCAACATCCTTGAATTAATCCTATTTTAATTTATATTTGCTCTGTAATATTTTATTACATGGAGCTCTCTTCCTGTATCATTTTTTAATACTAAAATAAAATTTTAATATTAATTAGGATAGGGTTTTTGGAATTTACCTTAAAAGCATATATATATATATATATATATATATATATAGTTAATTAATAAGTATATACATATAATGGTACATACATGTATAGCATTATTTTTAGGTGTTAGTAAAACAGTGCACAATGTACTATGAACAGTTGTTATATATATATATATATATATATAAGTATACATATTGTTTTACGTCAATGGCACGACTCGAAGTTTCATGCCTCATGCAATCATCAGTTGCATTTTTTAAAATGATATATTAATATATATGAAATTAAGTTCAGTCGATGCTCATGTGAGTTAAATTTTATAATGTTACGTCATTGATTTTTAATTACAAGTGTATAGATATGAATACTATAAGATCATGTGCAGACAAAAGATTAGAATTGTAATCATAATAACAAAATTAAAATTAAAATTAAAATCAGAGTTTAAATTTTATAACATATTTTTTTATAAATTTTAAATAAATATCATTTATTTTACTCTGTATTGAACACTCTTTTAAGAATAGTGTTTTTCATTTCGGATACCTGAATTTTAATCTATACATACCAACCATATATATATATATATATATATATATATATATATATATATATATATGGTAGAAACCTAGGTCGCGTAATAACTCGTTGTGTGTGTGTGTGTGTGTGTGTGTGTGTGTGTGTGTGTGTGTGTGTGTGTGTGTGTGTGTGTGTGCGTTTGATAGATAGATAGATAGACTTTTAATTATAATAATTTCACCGTTCGCAAAGCAAGACTGCCGCTGGTGCGAAGGGGGTTACATAAGCGGAGAGGGATGAGAAAGACGGACAAGTTATAGGCGGTGTCAGAGAATGGGTAAGAGAAACACTGATGTGAAGAGAGCTGGTGAGAGTAGAGTTGACGAGAAAAGAATATAATGGAAGGGATGCGAGTCAAAGACACAGGAGATGGCAGTTGATTGTACATTGAAATTGTTAGAGATTGTAGCTGTCAGAGACGCAAATATACGGTAGAGTATTCCACAGGCGAGAAGTACGAGAAAAAAGCTATATAGTAGAATTTGAGGTTACAATTTTATTGGTAGCGCTGTAATTGCTAGTCTAGTAGCTCGAGTAAATTCATGCGGAGGGGGCACCAGGGAGCTAAGCTCGTCGGAGCAGAAGCCGTGATAGTATATGTAGGAGAGTGAAGCCACATTACGGTGAGAAAGTGACTGGAACTGAGCAGCTAAGTCCTGATCGATCACAATGCAGATTCTCCGTTTGGATTTTACCCCGAGATGATTATCAGGAGCACACGTCTAGATGTGTCAGCAGTAACCAATACACGGGCGGATGGTAAATTTATATATATTTGCAGGATGAATTCAGACAGAAAAAACATTTCTTGTTCCTATACAGTGAATCCGGCATCCTAGTAGCAGATTTTATAGATTAGATGTAGACATTCCACTTGAGATCGGCTGAGAGAGTTACGCTGAGGAGGCTCATTATTTTGCTTTCAAGGAGATTAGCCTGTTCCATGCTAACGGGGAGGGAGAAGCGATTGTCTATGGTGGTTAGAAGATAGCAGCTTCGTTTTGGAAGCATTAAAATTCAAGAAGCATTTCTTCCCCAAGTCCACCACAGATTGGAGTTCGTTTTCAAGCTCAGTAGCGGGCTTTGTTTTGTCAGCTTCAACGGATTTCTGATCGAGGCGGAAGTAAATGGTGGTGTCATTAGCATTGATGCCTACCTGCGATCTGATTACATCAGGGAGATCGTTGTGGAAGATCAGAAAAGTGTAGGATCTAGAATATGATATTACCCAGAGGCACCCCCGTTCAATACTCTCTTCATTACACGATTTAAAAGGAACCATAGGATTAGATCAAACAATCGTCCGGTTATACCATAACCCCGTAGCTTGCATAAACTAGCATGCCAGATTTTGTCAGATACTTTGGAGACATTCAGGGCCACAGCTCGAGCTTTGCCTTTCCTATCGAGAGCCTGGTATATATACTCAGAGATGGTCGTTAACATATCAACAGTAGACTAGTGAAGCGGAAACTATACTGTTTGTCAGAAAATAAACTGTGTACTGTGAGATGTTGAGCCACTTCAGCATTGTTATTGTCTCGAACACTTTTCAAAAAATCGGTAAGAGTATGATAGGGCAATAATTAGAGGAGTCCGAGTGTTCTCCAGAATTCAGGAACCGCATTGGAGGACTTTCAGCAGGTAGTAAAGCAATATCTATCTATCTATCTATCTATCTATCTATATATATATATATATATATATATATATAGAGAGAGAGAGAGAGAGAGAGACAGACAGACAGACAGACAGACAGGCAGGCAGACAGAGACAGAGAGAGACAGAGAGAGCGTGTATTTGTGTGTGTGTGTGTGTGTGTGTGTGTGTGTTTATATTTGTGATAATGTTTACCGCCGAAGTTGTTGTTTTTTAATGGTGAAATGTGTTTTGGCAAGCTGTTATTTATCATAAAGTCATCGATATCGGGAAGGATATAAATCGTTGATTAGCATAAAGAAAGTTTCACTAGCCCTTATGAAGAGAGCAACTTAAAGAAACTTCAACGTCGGCATGAACCGACTCAATTAAAGTGAGAAATCTTTGTGCGTATATATATATATATATATATATATATATATAAAACACTATTCTTCAAAATGTGCGCAGTACAATGTAGAGTGAATAATAGAATTTATAACATAAATATTATAAAACTACAAAAACAACCATTTTGTTTCGACATTAACTGTGTTTTATCAAGTAATGATGTTGATTTAAGGCTCAAGATATTGGATATAGACGTGTAGAATTAAATCCAGCAGTTAGTGGGAGGCTGTTTTCCTTATGAAGTTTTTGCTAGACACGATCAAGTGTCCATCCTTCGCAACAGATGTTACACTGGGCTTTCCAGATCTTTCTCTGTCATGATTTATGCCGGTTTTTGTAAGTTGCTGCAGGCAATAATGCATCCTATTTTTTGATATCTGTAATTTTCTAGCAATCCGACATTTGCAATACCATTCGATAGAAAGAATTTTTACTTGAACTCATTTTTCAATATAATTCCTAGTTACAGACATATAACGGTTTCTAATAATTAATTTCAGTCACACATTAATCGAGATGGAATTGAACCTCTACCAAGCAATGGATTTGAAATATTTGTCAATGTCCGCTTTACAGTTCAGAAAATATATCAGGTAGAAAAAAATTGAAAGATCATGCTGATTAATTTGCAATACTTGTAGTAAAAATGTTGGAATTTTATATCAGAGATTGCATATATACACCTTTGTGTAAATCAATTGAAACTACTACTAAATAAAAGAAAGCAAATAAAATACATACGATGCCATTTTGACGGTATAATATTCAATTTAAATACGTTTAATGGATTGAAAATATTATTTAATTACAGGAGACGCTTAGTAACACATACTGAAATCGATGCGTTTAATCAGGGTCCTAGCGAAACCATTAATGTCCTTCTTTTTCTTGACTAAGATTGAGTACTCATTTCGAAGTTAATCGATATTGAACAGCCTGTCTTGTTTGTCTCTATATATATTTTAAAACTTGGGCTTTTCTGCTTAAAACCGGTTATGTGCAAAGGAAGAAATTTCTAAGCAGAAAATGCAGTGAAAATCAATGTCTTGTATTTAAGAAGCAACCAGCAAAAAAGAAAAGAATGAATTTTGAAAAAACAGAATTGTAAAATTACACTGTTGAAATAAATTCTGTATTTATAAACCTTATATTATGTGTTGTGCTTTCCCTTCCATATATATATATATATATGTATATATATATATATATATATATATATATATATATATATATACTCTTAAAAAAACATTAATTAATTTCACTGTTGTATGATTTAGGTCTGAAAAGCGACGCTTTAAATGCGAAATATTTATTACACATGGATTTGTAGAATATTAAAAAAATTTTAACATTATATTACTCTGTTAAATCTAATAAAAATTAACATTGAGTTCTACTTGAGTTTGTCTCTGTTGGAATTTACCTAACAAAAATACCGAATATTCTACGTTATATATATATATATATATATATATAGGAGAATATGAGAATATAAATTTGCTTTTGTATAACTATTTTAGGCAAAGGAATGAGAGTTTAAAATATTTTTTACTAGTTTTGATCTCTAGAATTACGTAATTGGTCTAAGGTCGTGCTTTATTGGTAAAAATATATGTGTATGTGGTATACTTGTGATGTAAACAGGAACGTTTAGGTTTTAATTGTGTACTGAAAAGAAATACGGAACGTCGGAACACATTTTTTAGACCTTTTTGGACTTAACGTGTCCAGTCTAGCTTAATTGCCCTATAAATTTGTTTATATTACTTTTCTTCCACGGTATCCTATATTATTTTTATACTTTGTTGGCCTTAATAAAATTACTTAACCTTTAATTAAATACCATTTTTCAAATGAAATTATGTTAAGATTCATTAATCACCGAGACTAATGTATTGAGTGTGTTGGTTTAAAAATGATCTCTTCTGTGTTTATGCAAATGTTTTTTATTCGAAAAGTTGGCAATAAAAGAACATAAAAACATTGTTTTTTTTTCAATTTTCTCTATGTTTAGTTAGAAAATATTTATTGAAATATTTTAAGTAAATATCATTGAAATTGAACAATCTTTTTATTGTAAAATTTATGAATACTTCTATTACTCAAAATATATATATATATATACAGATATATATATACATATATATACATATGTATATATATATATATATATATATATATAAGTGTATATTGTGGGTAACAGAAGTATTTAACACACACACACACATATATATATATATATATATATATATATATATATATGATTGTAGTGATGCCAAAACTGATGTTTTGTTTTGTCGATTACTTTTGGAATGCATTTGAGCAGCCATATTTTGAGCACAAAGTGCTTGAGATGATAAGTAAGGATAGAGCCTTAATAAAATTAATATGGGGAAACTTATCACATTATTATAATGTCTTACCTCTTCATGGTCATTGGGTTATTGTCACTCTAAAAATAAAGTGACCCTGAAAGCGAAACATTACAATAATGCCCTTACAAAATTTTGATGGATGTCCGCATGACTATAACACTATTCAAGTAACTGAAAATTTCACCAAACTAATTCTCATATATATATATATATATATATATATATATAATGAAGTTAGAAAAGAACAATGCATAAACAGAGAGACCTTGTTCTACTTCATCAAATTGTATATGCGTGTGTCTGTTAGTAAATATATATGTATATATTGTCTGTGTGTTTAATTGTTTATGTGTATTGGAAAGGATACGCGTTTCCGTTGCAGCGGTGCTTAGAATAAGTCGATTGCAACATCTGCCATTGCAAGAACCAGTCGGACGAATAGATATTTGCGGACGTGAGCGAATGCAGATCAATATTTGACTTTTGACTCTTGTCGAAATCAAATTCGTCTATCTATGCATTAATTCATTTTCATGTTTGTCCTTTAAGATTTATCAGCGATATTAAATAACCCAACAACCGTTGATATTTAGTGAGAGAAAAAAACGAAAAAATCACACACAAACACACACACATGCATGCATATATATATATATATAAACACCCACAATATATATTGGTTGTTTGGATTTAATGTACATGCCCTCCAATATCTGAAGGTTCTTTTTACTGTGTGTATGAGTAAGGATAATTGTATTGTTAACTAAAATCTGTCTGATATGTAAAATATGATTAAATAAAGAAAACAAGAAGAAAGTTATTTTTCTCGCCTACACGTTTCGTTTTTTTTTTACGCTCTTTATCAAGGAACGAGTTGAAATGAATTTTATTTTAATTAAAGTGTCTATGAACAATAAACTGGTGGCTACTAGAAAATAAGGCTCACAAATATTTCTAAGATTAAGTTAAATTATTAAACATTTAAAACATCATAGTTCCTGTTTAAAGAAAATTATTTTTTTATTAAGTATTGTTTTTATTAGGAAAGGTGAGATTAATTAATAAGAATAATGAAAGAATGAGGAAAATTTAGGGTGATTCGGACGAGTTCATCTTTGCTTCTTTGCCTTGTAAAATTTTGGAAAGTAATAATAACAAAAGAATTATTCTATTTTCATTTGGCAATGAATACTAAAAATAGTATAAAATATATCATTTCTTTAAAAAAACTGGGGTGGCCTAATAATTATGGCCGATAGTGTATATATATATATTTTTTTTCTAGACATATACTGTTAAATATAAGAGACAATGAATGTCTTTTATGTTTAATCATGAGCCGTTCTAAACGTCGTATTTTGGCTTTAATTTCAGTTGAAAATAAAGACAAAGATTCTCCAACATTTGGATAATTTTTTATTAATTTGGTTCTTTCGGCTTATGTTTTTCTGAGAAATGTTGTTTTATTGTACTCTGATCAGAAAAGTGACATGTAAGTCTCCGACGTTTAGAACGGCTCATAATTGAACATATTAGACATTCATTTTCTCTTATCTTTTACAGTATATGTTTAGAAAATTATTTGCACCCTTGATACACTATATATATATATATATATATATATATATATATATATATATATATATATATATACGCTCTCACACCCTGATTGAGCACTCTGGAAGAATGGTAGACTTTGAAAAACAGTAGCTACTCTGGCATGTATGCATGGCTCATTCAGTAATGGATTAGAGCACTCTGGCTATTGGGAGGATATAATGACAATATACACGCTAAAAAGTCTGCCTTCTTCTACCGAACGCCCATAGCCCAGAGATAAAATCACTGACTAACGCCAATTCGGTCGGGTTTCAATCCTGGGTTAAAAGCAATCGGAGTCTAACCGTACTGATGAGCTGTGATTCAGCAAAACAGATCTGTCTGCGGATATATATATATATATATATATATATATATATATGTGTGTGTGTGTGTGTGTGTGTGTATGTATGTATGTGTGAACATTTCATATTATTTGAAATTGAAAGAGAAAACTGACGAATAAAATTGGGAAAACAATAAATAACTCAATACTGTCATACTCTTTCCAGTTATAATAAATTTACCAGTAGCTTGAACGAATCATCTGGTGTTAGTAAATATTGATTAATTCTGTTGAGAAAATGAGGAATTTAATATTTGTTGATAGTCTAAGGGTACTAAGAGACATGAAAATTTCACTAGAAACAAAGATTTTCTATGTGATGTCTGTTCTTCAATACGGCAGTGAATGCTGGGCAATATCATCTAAGATAAAGAAAAAACATAAAGCAACTGAAATGTGGTTCTACAGAAAGATGCTGTGAATATCATGGATCAAGCATGGAGTGAGCAAAGGATGGAAATGAAAAGGAAATTAATACTGAGCATCAGGAAGAGACAAGTGAAGTCTTTGGGACATGTGATGAGGATGGAAATTTCGGAGAATCTGATACTCAAAGGACAGATGGAGGAAAATAGAGACAGGGAATAGCAGCGGATAACATATTTGAAGAGTCTGGGTAGATGGATTACAGAGCGGGGTTTGGTTGGGGTAACAGGCGAAAGCCTGCTAAGAGCTATCAATGATAGGAAGACGTAGAAGGCCATGATAATCTACGTCCTGAAGGAACTTGACACAAAGAAGAAGAAGAAAAGGAGAAGAAGAAAAAGGAGTTATTTTTGGCTTAATTTAAAACAAAACAGATTTCGAATTCAGCCATAACATTCACCAAATTTGTCTTATTAATATAAAAATTTATCTTATTAATATAAAAATTTGTCTTATTAATATAAAAAATTTCTAATTTGTCTTATTAATATAAAAAATGCCTTTTAACAAATGTAAGTATGTGCGCTGTCGTACAGTGGATATCGGCTCGGAACGACAAATCGGGGGGCCGAGTTTGAATTCCAGTTGAATTCCTTGCATTCATCTACGCGCAAATAACCTTGGGAAAGGTATTAATCCGTCTTTTCCCTCCAGTTCTGGGCTAAATAATAGGACAGGTTGGGTGCTATTGCCTTGGTCGGCAACCAGTCTACCGTAGAAAGCAATGGCAACCTTCTGCGGGATAATCTCAGTCAGTCATGTCTTTTTCGCGACATGATCACCCAAAGCGTGTATCACGTATGACACTTAACTGACTGAAGGTAAAAAAAAAGATTTATTTTACTCAATCAACTTTTAAAATAAAAATAAAGAATAATTAACAAAAATTATGAAAAATCAGAAAGAGAAAAATTCATATCATATGTCTTAAAATAAAAACTTTCGTTTCACGAACAAACCCCAAAATGAAAGAAGCGACCTAAAACTAAAACTAGCACTAAATTTATAATAACCTACTATTACCTCTGCTACTACTACTATCGAAATAAATGTATGGTTTGGATAAATTGACAACTTCAGTAGAAATATGACAGAATAGTTTGATTTTTCAACTGATCGGAATCTAGGATTGCATTACTTAAAGCGAAGATTAATAAGAGTCCATTTCAGACACCTCCACTGTATTTCGAACAAAAGTAGAAGTTAAATCTTTTATTCCAGTTTAGGATTTGGTTTTCGTTTTACATTTTGCAATCTCCCCATTATCTGTCACTTTGAATAGATAAGAAAATCTACATCGTTAATATAGTTTTAGGTCTGTGTTTATTTTCTTTGAACTTTATGATATAAATTAACAATATACTTTAAGATAAAGTGTAATGAGAATTGATTTATTCACAATTTCAACTCCAGTTTCCTTAATTAGCATCTATTACCATTCTATAGTCGGATCATTGTTAAATAATACGTTATGGCATGGTTGGATTGCTAATACCTGCTAATTAGTTGTAATTAGAGTATTTAACTTCCAACGCGTATCCCAATCAATATCAGTGAAAACCATGTACAGACTTATCACGAGAATCGGTACTATACAAACAGACTTACCCAGAAACAAACACTATTGTCTGTGTGTATGTACAGCTTAAATTCTTGGAGATGGTAGAGCTTTAAACTTTGGAAAGATGAAAGGAAAATAAACATTCTTTCAAGTGAAAGTTCTGATAATAACATAAACATATATATATATATATATATATATATATATATATATATATATATTCATCTGTAGACAGATCTGTTTCGCTGTATCAAAGCTCATCTGTACGGTTAGACTTCTGCTTGCTTTTAACCCAGGATTGAAACCCGAGCGAATTGGCGTCAGTCGGCGATTCTACCTCTGAGCTATGGGCGCTCTCGGTAGAAGAAGGCAGACTTTTTAGCGTATTATGTTTTATACTTCAGTGGCCAGAGTTCTCTAATTCATTACTGAATAAGCGATATATATATATATATATATACATATATATAAACACACACACACACAAATATATACTTATGTATCGTATATACTCACATGTTATGCGACGTTTGAAGACCTAAATTTTATATCTAGTACATAATGCTAACCACTTAAAATTAGCTTCAAAATTAGGTCTTCAAGATGTGCATGATACATGAGTCTATATAAATATATATATAAATATTGTGAAAATATAGGACAAAACAGAAGAAATTCAGTTTTAGCCTGATGCAATCCTAACAAACGAAATGTGTCTCACAATTTTTTAAATTTTGTCATGAATTTTTCTTTCAGTATTATAATATATATATATATATATATATATATATATATATATATATATACTAAAAGAAAAATGTATTACAAAGATATATATATATATATACTAAAAGAAAAATGTATTACAAAGATATATATATATATATATATATATATATATATATATAAATTTTTGTCATAACTGAATTAGACCAGTACCCGGTTGTATTAAAAATAGCTTAATATATTTATATTGTTGAGCTTTTGTATATTTTCATTTAGAATTTTGTTTTTTTCCGCAACCTAGGTTTCAACCTTTCGGTATCTTTGGGCGATTTATAATAACTGCCTTTTCAAGCCTTTTCAAACGTACAGAAGAGATTTTGCAAACGCGCGACAGGAATGTTTAAACAACCGAAAATTTGCAAAATTTGGAAGGAGTTACTTAATGGTTTTAAAACAATTTCTTCCAGGTTTGTATGATCCTAAGATGTATATATAGGTGTGCTTAAATCTGGACATTACTTTTGACTTTTCATTTAGTAATTTTTACTTCTTGTTCTGGAAACAATATAAATGGATAAAATTTCTTCTTGGAACAATCTACAGATATTAACACTTTTGTAATGTTTGGTATTTTTTTACTATAGTCCTTGTTAAAACTGAGTTTTTTTTGCATTTTTCTGTTTTAATTTCCGCACATGACTAGCCAGTTTGATACAGCTATAAAGATTTTTCAGCTTATATGTAGATTTGATATTGTTCCATCTGTTTTTAAAAATTCCGTTTGTAGACCCCAAATATGATTTCTTTTTTTATCCGTATCAGGTACATCGGCTTTGTAAATAAACCCGTCTGGTTTACAAAGTCCGTCAAGTAGGCATTTTTCTTCCTACAGTTACAGTTATTATTTGTTGATTTTATTGTGAGCTTTATTTTTTGGGATCTGTCTATTTGTTTTTTTAATGTAATTTTCTAAATTACTAATACAGCAATAACTTCATTTGATTTTCTATTTAAAATTTTATTTAATTCTGAGTTTTTTAGGGAGTATTTATTAATTAATTTAAAATAATATGTTCTTATTTCAGATTTTACTTCTAAGTTAAACCATGGGTTGAACCAAATAATTTATTAATTTCTAGTATTATTTTTGTTTGTTTAGCTGAGTGAGGTTTGT
Organism: Ascarosepion bandense; assembly: GCA_037127315.1. NCBI lineage: Eukaryota > Metazoa > Mollusca > Cephalopoda > Sepiida > Sepiidae > Ascarosepion > Ascarosepion bandense. The sequence goes on from JBBBDQ010000219.1 coordinate 1,853,050, forward strand.
ATTCTCATTTGTCTTTATGGCCAGTTCCATTTAAGGCCTTTTCATAATCGTTTTTATTTTCATCGATGTTTGTTTTGTAGAAGAATTTTTTTTATAGTCTGTGTTCTACTTTCTTATGGATGTCTTTAATTATGCCGGTCGGGTGGTTAGATCTACTTTTTATGTACTTTAAAGATATCTTGGCTTTCAAAAATGTAGAGACATTTCCAGTTTGGAAATTAAATTCTATATCTAAATATTGAACAAAGTTTTTCTTTGTTTCGACTTCTATTTATAAATCGCACTTTTCGAAGAGTTTTAAATGCATTTTTCTTATTTTGTCATTTTCTTTTCTGTTGTCAGATGTTATCATTAATCCGTCGTCTCTGTAAAATCTGTGGTTGTCTATGTGGATTATCTCATTAATTCTATTTAGAATAAACAGTCTTGTTATTCTAAAATTACGGCTCTTTCAAACGAGCTTTGTGGTACATTAAATGTGCCTTTTTTAAGCCATGCTTCACCAGTGTAGATGTTCAGCAATGCAGTATTATATTTATATGATCGGATGGTATATCTATGAACCGTTTAGCAATATTTAAAGCTTCCATCAACCCTTTTTCAAATATTGGTGATTTAAAAATTTATGATATATTTTATGCAAGTATATTCATTCACACACACACACACACACACACACACACACACACACAAGGACACGCTACAATTAATGACAGCAGCATTTTTTGGGGGGGGGGATTAGTTTTTTTTTTTTTTGTATTTTCTAGCCATGGAGAGTTATTTTGTTAAGAAGAAACCTTGAGTAGTAGTAGCAGTTGGTCGTCAAATGCTATATATATATATATGTATATAGCATAATTATTCATTATCCATTTTAACCTGAGCGAATGAAAAATGTTTTTCTCTAAGTTTTAGTTTTGACTCATTGAGTAATTTCTACTATTATTTTTTCTGTTGTTAAATGAAAAAAGAACAAAGTGTTATTCAGGTTATATCCATTCTCGAGAAATATATCAGTCAGTCAGTTAAAGTGCTATACGTGAAACACGCTTGGGCGATCATGTCTCGAAAGAGACATGACTGACTGGGCAGAAGTTTATCCCGCAGTAGGTTGCCATTGCTTTCTGAAAGATATATCACATAACTTTTTTAAAGATTGTTTTTCTCAAGTTTGAATTGTCATATAGTAGTTCTTGAATAATTACAACTCACGAATGAAATTTCAACAAAAGAGAACATAGGTTATTTACACAAATTATATTAGTCGGACTCTTGACCGCATCTTTGAATTCAACAGTCCGAACAAATGTAAATAATTACAATTCTTCATCACAGAAATATAGACATATAGGGAACACAGATGTTATCCAAAGAGGAATTTGGAAAATTAAAATAGAACGAAATAAAAAGACCAAAATATTTTTTAAATGAGAAAAAGAAAAGAAAACCAGGTAAAATATTTAATTAAACCATGCAAAACAAGCGATCAAGAAAGACATCCATCTAGAAAGAAAAATTGCTGAGTCGAAAAGAATATTTGAATTTTTTGTGGGAAGAAAGAAACCAAAAGAATTTCACAAAACAAAAATATTTGGTAATTATATATTTTTTCTTTTTTTAAAGATCAAATGTCTGATTTATCCACTCCAACATAAGAGAAATCGCTGATACAGACAAACACGCATCGAAAATGGACACCCATCTAAGAGACGGTTCAGTTTTCGACAACGATCAATGACCACCCAACAGATCCAGTCTCTGAACTTTTACCTGAAGACAGTAACCAATTCTAGTAAGATCACCCCATCAGCTGTCACATGTCGATTCTTCTAGTCAAATCACGAAATTATTATCTGACAATATTACTTTGTCGATTCGGATGTCCTCCATGACGCGCTATTGCCTCTATATACTTTAACCCTTTCATCCGGAACATGATTCCCGCTCTCTATGCCACACCTATTCTGATTACTAATAGCAAAACAATCGCCTGTCTTGGTTTATCTATTCAGCTTTGGCTAGTAGATGCTCAGGCGGAAAAATGTCCTTGTTGCAGCCGAGGAATAAGCCTGTTTGATAGAATTGAAAACAACAAACTGTTAAATAAAGATAGAATAATAAATAAGTAATATATTTTTTTATTTCATATTTTAAAATATTCTAAAATATATATTTTTACTCTACGATTCTACTCATTTGTCGTTCGTTGTAGGCTAAGTGTCGACGAGATCGGAGTACCACACGTTGGCGTGATCGGACGCGAGTCATACGCCTAGCCGACCACCACTCGCTTACGTGGTCGAACGCTCAGCAGCCGGCTAGGTGGAACCCGGGCAACAATGAACTTAGCTCATTAGTGCCCCTTATATATGAATTTACGCGAGCCACAAGATTAGGTCCCACCCTTTTCCTGTAGAACCAATAAAATGTAAACATAAATTCTATTCCAGCAGCTTCTTTTCTAGCACTTCTCTCCTGTGGAATTTCCTTCCATTTAATTACTTCATTGACAGCTACAATCTCCAAGAATTTAAATGTAAAGTCAATAGCCATGTCCTATTTCACTGACTTACATCCTCTCTCTCATACTCCTTTCTCAGTCCACTCCACTCTCATCAGTATTCTCATCCTTTTCTTACCAATTTCCTGACACCCCCTATAACCTTTCACTCTTTCTCATAACTTTCCGGGTCTTGGGCATGACAGTTATCTGCATCTGGCAGCAAGGTCTCTGATTGGCAGGTTGTGAGGCGTAAGATACATACTCTCAATTGCTGTTGTTCTCAAGTTCACCCTGACCCGGAGGGTAGCACCTGTTAGGGTCCCAGCTATGAGCAAATAGTTAATCCCCAACCTGGGAACAAACACTATGAAAGTATAAAAATACACTTTTATATAAATATATACATAAAAATAGACTTTGATAGAAAAATATACATTTTTGAAAGAATAATATTACTACCAATACATTTTGAAGGAAACATTATTACCATAACACATTTTTGAAAGAAAAAATGATTCTCAGCAAAACATTTTAATACATAACTAGAAAACATGTTCAGTTTTCTAAAATAAAAAGAATAAAAACAAAAAAATCATTCAAATCTGACTAAATGAACCTTCTCACTATAACGGAACATTTAAAAGAATACCATAAAATCCTACATTTTGGCATTAAATAATCCACAGAGATTGATATGCTGTTAAACAAAACTCAAACTCAAACACATAACTTTCCTCCTATGTAAGCCCCTGTGCACGAGTGGCAGTAAACTACCTTGTTTGGGGAATATGATTATGAAAAATATCATCACCTTTGTTGCTTGTCGTTTATTGTATTTGTTCATTAAAGAATTTCGTCTAGTAAACATGTCTAACCGATTGGGAAAGAGACCACTAAAGAACTATTTTCATCAGCTCTATACCTGATATCGAACACGTAAAGTCATAAACATACCATATCTTAAAAATATGATTTTATCATTTACATACACACATACACTTATATATATATATATATATATATATATATATATATATATATATAAGTAACAGTCCATAATTATTAAACCACTCCAACTTTTAAAAAATGATGTATTTCATACTATGATAATATAATAGTTCCTTTGTTATTATTACTTTTCAAAATGTTACAAGGCAGCCAGGAAGCCTTTGCCTTGGCCAGACAATAATAAGAGACTAGCACGGGGAAAAGAGCATACAATCAGGACACCAGACAGTTCATTCTATGCAGTCTTATTATGATCTCTTAACAACAAAAATTCTATTTTCATTTAGAATTATCCACTTGGCAATAAATACTAATATAGGATGAAATACATTATTGTTTTAAACTGTGGTTGCCTAATGATTATGGACAGTAGAATACACACATTATATATATATATATATATATATATATATATATATATATATATATATATATATCCGAGTGAGTATAGAATGAGGAGAGAAAAAAAGAAATGTTTTTTTCCGTCCAAAACAGTAATTTAAAACGATGCTCGAATAATGATGTATAGAGCTGTGAATATTTATTATAAATTATGTTTTAGAACATGTACATAATTTCTTTTATATATGTCCTCTTCTTTGCAATCATATGGCTGTTTCAGTGTTTGGGTCCCAAACACTGAAACAGCCATATGATTGCAAAGAAGAGGACATATATAAAAGAAATTATGTACATGTTCTAAAACGTAATTTATAATATATATATATATATATATATATATTTTTTTTTTTTTTTTTTTCTTTTTAATCACAACACCCCAAGCAAGACGGTAAGGCCACTGGTGTGCAGGGGGTTACATAAGAGTGAATAGATTGGAAAAGAGAAAGCCGGAATCCACATCCTAAACAGGGAACAAGGGATTAGCCTCTACACCTGTTCAATAGACGTGGGTGGAGTGTGAACCGGGCGATAGTTCAGTCTTTCTACTCTAATTGAAAAAAAATTAACAAAAGTGAAACGTGGAAAGATTGGAAAAGAGAAAGCCGGAAACCACATCTTAAACAGGGAACAAGAGATGAGCCTCAACACCTGTTCAATCGACGTGGGTGGAGTGTGAACCGGGCGATAGTTCAGTCTATCTACTCCAATTGAAGAAAAAAAAGCAAAAAAAATGAAAAGATTGGAAAAGAGAAAACCGGAAACCACATCCTAAACAGGGAACAAGGGATGAGCCTCTTAACCTGTTCAATAGACGTGGGTGGAGTGTGAACCGGGCGATAGTTCAGTTGATCTACTCCAATTGAAAAAAAAATAAGCAAAAAAGAAAGTGAAAAGATTGGAAACCATAACTGAAGTCGAAGGAAAATGTCCCGGAAAACCCTTCCTAAACAAGAAACAAGGCGATCATCTCTACACGTGTTCAACAGAAGGGGGTAGAGTGTAAAGCTAGGTGATGGTGGGTATCATCTACTCCAATAATACAAAAAAAAATTTAACTTAGTATAAGTCGAAAGGAGATTTAAACGCAAAAATTATTTACCAGAATACTACCCCTGCCAAAAAATTCAGACAAATGAAAGACAAAAATTAAACAGACAAAAATTAAAATTAATATAAAAAATTAAAATAAAAGAGAAACTTAAAATAAAATGCGGAAATCAACATACCAGGTAGATAAGACAGACTGAAAAAGTTGAGCAGAAATACCAAACTAGGTTTCCGTTCTTTAATTTTCCCAGAAAATTTACTAGTAGTATAGCCCGGCGCCGCTCGGGTGTAATGAAAGCTTTCAAACTAATTCATGGTCTTCGAGCTTAGACTCTTCGGACGTTGGCACGAAAGACTAAAAAGCAATAGCTGTTTCCTGTTAAAGTGAAACAGTAGACTAAAAGAAAAATGAATGGATGTAAGTCAAATTTTGATTTCCTGCTATCGATACAAATTTTTCTGCACTATTGTAAGCACTGCAACTGTGAAACTTCTGAATATCGTTTCTTATGTCTTTGTCTATGAGTGTATAAAATTTGATTAAAATCGCACCACTCCTTCTATAACCCGATTTTTTCGATTATCGATTTCCGATATTTATCGGGGGTACCTCGACACAAAACCTAGCTAAGAATACTCGCAATTGACGCTTATAGTACAACTGTGTAAATTTTCAAGAAAATCGGTTCAGCCGTTTCGGAATCTATAGGTAACGGACACAGACACACAGACACACACACAGACAAAGTTCCATTTATAAATAAGTTTATATATATATATATATATATATATATATATATATATGTATATATATAAACTTATTTATATATATATACATATATATATATATATATATATATATATATATATATAGTTGTGTTGTCTGCAAGTGGTTTTCAAGTCATCTGAAATTGACGTGAGCATGAAACTCGAGTCGGAGCTATTTTTTCTAGCATTTAACGTTGGTAAGGCAATATATACCTCAATGACACATGACCCAGTAGATATAGACGTTGATTAGTTGCAGTGACTTATTCCAAATAGTCATGAGCTAAGTACCAGGCTACAGCTATGGTGAACAAATTATTTAGAGACTTCAGTTAAAGAGATATAGCCACAGATATAGCCACAGATATAACCAGCAATGAGAATGATATACGCCCGTGATCGTAGATGAAGAGTTCGGTTCAAAATTCCTAGCACCAGAAGAAGGCCGGAGTGTACAACGACCGAAACGTCGTAACAATAGCAATGAAGATGAGGAAATTAGTCTGAACAATGTAAATAGGGCAATATGAAATGCTATGTACTGTCTTCTTTTTTCTTCATCTATTGTTCTCACTGCTTAATAATGTTTCTTTTTTTTCACTTTTTCTTTCACACGGTAACCCATGTGTGTTTATGATTATACTGCCTTGCTTCGGGTTAAAACAATCTGTTTTTTAAATTACCATTTTCCTTGTTTTTATAATTGATTTATCTATACATATTTACAGGTAAGTGTTCAACTTACACTCTTCCATGGACGTACAACCACATACCTTCTTATTCCCATAGTAACGTGGTTATAGGATAACAGGCGCGTATACCAGATACTCTGTAAGTAGGACAAACATGAATCAATTTAGAAAAGTGGGGGGGAATCTTGAATTATATTGCAATGAATTTATCATAAAATTCGGAAGAATTGAATTTTTTCTTTTCTCATATTTTTTTTTTTTAAATCTGATTGGTTTATGCCTTTTCAATATAAATTTCACTTGTTCATTTGAGATTGACATCTAATATTCTCCAGTGATAGGAACTCGTCTAAAAATTCATATAGCGTCTTCAATATTCCTGTTGTCCACTTCGAGATATCGCTAAAGCACTTGTAATTCACGGATGACAAGGAAACAAACTGTCGAGAATATCTCGTCAATTTCAGTTCAAGAAAAGAAAGAAAGAGAGAGGGAAAAAGAAGATGAAGTAGAAAAAGAAGAAACAAAAAACAGCAACAGACATGAAAAACAAAATGAAGTGAGAAATAAGGATATAGTAACAGAAATATCGCAAAAAAAAAGAAATTATTTGTCATCGTCAAAACAGTGAAGATGCTAAGATGACGACTTAAGCAAGCATCTAATTGTTAATATATTTCCCATTATTATCAGCCTTCGACATTCTTCTTCATCTTTTTCTTAATTATTATCATTGCTGTATCTTGTATTTTCTGTGGCAAACGGTAGCAGAAAGAAACCTAAACTATAAGCCGTAATTTAAAAGCGTAGTACTCGGAGATTATGCAGGCATTATTTATTCCATTAAAATTAATCTCTATACTATCATTTTAAACACTAGTAACTGTCGAGTGGATTTCGAGTCGCTAATCATTACACCAGCATCCATATTTTCACTCTTATACACACACACATACGGACACACACACACACATATATATATATAATCATATAATTATGAATTAATTATAAATATAAGCTCTATAATATTTATATATTATTATATATCAAGTTCTATCATGTTTATTTTATTGAGCACAGTTTATTATAAAATAAATGCCGAAGTACTCAAAATAGTAAAACCATATGTCCTATTCGTTTGGATTTATACACACACATACACACACACACACACACACAGATATATATATATATATATATATATATATATATATATTTTAATCATCTCACCCCAAGCAAGGCATTCCACTGCCACTATTGCGCATGGGGCTACATAGGGGAAGGTAAAGAAAAGGAGTGGTTAGACATAGGGAATGTCAGGAGGAATGGGAGCAGGTTAGTGTGTTAGGAGGTGTCTATTGACCTTACATTTAAACTCCTGGAGATTGTATCCCTTCGGGGAAGCAATCATGTGGAATGGAATTCCACAGTTGGGAAGTGCGATGAAAGAAACTGTTGGAGTAGAAGTTGCCGTTGCATTTTATCGGTTTCACTGTAAATGGGTGGGATCTACTTGCTAATCTAGTATCTCGTGCAAATTCGTATTTAGGGGGCACCAGTGATCTAAGTTCATCGGAGCAGAAGCCGTGAAAGTATTTATAGAAGAGATACAGGGAAGCTACATCGCGCCGGTGGGAGAGAGACTGCAGGCGGTCTGCCAAGTCGGTATCTATCACATTACAGACCCTCCTCTGAACCTTATCCAGAAGCCCGAGGAGAATAGCAGGGGCACCCGACCAGATATGGCAGCAGTATTCAATGCACGGGCGGATGATAGATTTATATATGTGCAGGATAGATGTAGACGGAAAAAAACTTCAGGGCCCTACACAGAGAACCGGCTTTCATAGCAGCAGATTTAGCAATGGATTCGATACAGTCATTCCATTTGAGGTCTGCTGAAAGTGTGAGACCAAGGAGGCGTAGTGTTTTACTCTCTGGGAGGCAAGCCTGGTCCGTGCTAATGAGAGGTAGGTGAGATTGTCAATGATGGTTAATTGAGAGTAGCTTCGTTTTAGAAGCATTAAAATTTACTAGCCATTTCTTACCCCAGTCCAATATGGATTGAAGGTCTTTTTCAATCTCGGCTGCGAGGTTAGTTTGACGCCTACACCAGATTTTTGTAGGAGGCGAGAGTAAATTGTGGTGTCATCGGCGTACAAACCTACTTGGGCTCTTATGTAATCAGGAAGATCATTAATGTATATCAGGAAGAGTGTAGGACCTAAGATGGAGCCTTGGGGGACACCTGTGTTTGTATGGTAGTTCTGGGAGGCATGTCCGTTTAATACCACCTTCATTGTGCGGTTAGAGAGGAATGACTGGATTAGTTCAAACAAATGTCCAGTTAAACCATAGCTCCGCAGTTTACATAGAAGGCCAGCATGCCAAACTCTGTCGAACGCCTTAGATATATCCAATGCAACGGTTCGGGCTTCGCCATTCCTGTCGAGTGCCTGGTGTATGTACTCGGTGACGGTCGTTAGCATATCAGCAGTAGACCTGGTGAAGCGGAAACCATATTGCTTGTCCAAGAGGAGCCTGTGTGCTGTGAGATGCTGAACCACTTCGGTGTTGATAATGGCTTCGAACACTTTGCCAAAGATTGGAATAAGGCTGATAGGGCGGTAATTTGCAGGGTCCGATGGTTCTCCAGTGTTTTTAAATATAGGAACTACAGAGGAAGATTTCCAACAGGCAGGAAAGCAGGAAGCAGATAGGCAGAGTTTGTAGAGCGTAGAAAGGACAGAGGAGAGTTGAGGGGCACATTTCTTTAAGACTATGGTTGGGATTCCGTCACCACCGCTCGCTTTGTGAGGATCAAGTTTTAAGATTATCTTAGGGACAAGCGGAGGTGTAATGTGCACATCATTCAGTTGTGCCTCGGTTCTAGGTGATATATATATATATATATATATATATATATATATATATATATATATATACTTTAATCCAAGCGGAAAAGCAGGAAGGTAAATTCCAAAAACTCGATCTTAATTAATATTAAAAATTCTATTTTAATATTAAAATTGATACAGGAAGAGAGATCCATGTAATAAAATATTACAGAGCAAATATAAATTAAAATAGGATTAATTCAAGGATGTTGGATGACCATTTCGATATGAAAATCCCCACGGGGAATAACACATCACCTCAGCAACAAAAAAATCCTTTCAGAAACTGTTTCTGAAAGGATTTTTTTTGTTGCTGAATTGATGTGATGTGTTATCCCCCGTGGGGATTTTCATATCGAAATGGTCACCCAGCATCCTTGAATTAATCCTATTTTAATATATATATATATATATATATATATGATAAAAGCTAGTTTTTAGTTATATTATATCTATAGGTAAAAGAGTTTAATAATAGGGCGTGTGTAGATAAAAATTTGGACACAATTAAAAACCAAATTATGTTTTATGCTTGAAACCAACCTTTAGCCCTAAATATTGCGTACAGGCTTGAAACCGACAGTCACCTTCATTGTCTACTTCTATATATTTTATGGTTAGCGACTCGTATCCAAAGATGTCTGTTTACTCTATTACTGTGGTTAGCTAATCCTCTTTCTGGATGCCTGCTCAGGCACATTTGTGTTTCTTCAACACTGAAAGGGCCTACCTGTAGTTTATACTACAACTATGCTGAGTGGACATTAGTTACAGTTTCTGAGATATAGCTCGTAATCTAGCGTGAGCAAAGGTCTGAACAAAACCAAAACGTTTCAACCCTCAGTCATGATGACTTGTGATTTCGTGCTAACAAATGCATCGTTGTCTCCCAAAGGGTCCTGTTTACCCAAATTCAGTCTTGGGTCAAAGTTTCGGCCAACCCTCAGTATGTAGAATGTTCTAACCATTAACGTTCACCCAACACGCACGCACGCACTTTAGACTCGAAAGACGTGTAGCGACACAAATAACATCAGGGACATTTAATATATCATACAAAAAGCAAATAATATTATTAATAATTGCAACAATAAATCTACACATTAAACAAAACGTTTACGACTTCTCGCACTTTTTCTTCTATTTCTCTCTCTCTCTCTCTCTATATATATATATATATAGATAGATAGATAGATATAGATATTGATTAATTGATTGATTGATTGATTGATTGATTACTTAGTTTCTGGTCATTATAAGATTATAGTGCACATTTGTATTAAAAGTGTTCAATACAATTATATTGTAGAACTTTTAAATATTTTCATATGTAAACGAGAGGGTGCGATGTCTCGTAAAATTGTCGCCCCTTTATATATATTGTTTTTTGTTTTTGGTTTTATTTTTTCACCCCGTCAGAAATTTGGAAATGGCATGCTGTGCTGCTTGTTATTCGCACAGGAAGCTCTAATACGAACATGTTAGAGTGGTTGAATGTCGAAGTAAGGATGCTGGAGTTACCTGCTCCCCACTAAGAAAAAATCTATATCATCCCCACAATTGTGAAAATAACATGAACAGATTTTAATGCGCAAATTTACACTGACAAGTCTGTTCTGTCTCATTACATTTAATTTTTAACATCATTTGCTACATGTACAATGTATTGGCTGAGATGAATTTCAACTTCCATCTCTCAACTCTGTAAGAAACATATTTCAATTTTTCATTGCGAAATTTGACAGCTGTAGGAAAAAAATAATTCAAAATTATGCAAAATTAATTAATCCTCTCGGAACGAAAACAAGGTGATGAAGGTCGTATTAGAATGTTCTACACTCCCTATCGCTTATGTAGATTGTAATAGCCATATATAGTGAGCACAAGAGATACCAGTGACTTGTCTCGGCAACGAGGCTTGCTCACCTTCTGAGCAATCAGACCTCAGCAGTCACTCTTGTTCGTTAGAGAAAAGAGGCACCCATGCGAGGCTCCGCCAATGGGTAGAGACTCACTTGATGATGTATTTCATACTATTTTTATTATTTATTACCAAATGAAAATAGAATAGTTCTTTTATTATTATTTTGCAAAATGTTACAAGGCCATGAAGCAAGATAAATTCGTTCGAATCACCCTAAATTTTCTTCATTCTTTCATTGATGAAATTGAAATATAGGTAATTATTAAATATTGATAAATTCATTTGAAGCACTTGTTGTTGTGCAATATTAACAAAAACATTCTATTTTCATTTAAATTTATTCACTTGGCAATAAATACTAAAAAATAGTAAAAATACATCATTTTTTAAAACATTGGGGTGGCATAATAATTATGTCCGATAGCGTATATTCCTTTCCGGGACATATCAGTTTGATAGAGCACACTATTCGTTTTCAGTTTGGGATATATAGCAGCAGAAGTGATAAACAGAAATGACGATGCTTGCTTATATGATCTGGTTCGAAGTAAAAAAAAAAGATACGTTTGAAATAAGGGAAAAAAACTATTATATGGTAGAGCCCAAAAATTTGGAAGGGATGATATGCAAACTTCTTTCGGTTTTGACTGAAGTTCGACTGAAAAAAAGATAAACTTAATGTCTATGCCTGAAGATGTTTGAAAAATGTGAACATTTCATAGTTTAAACTTTAAAGAGAAACATAGTGCAACCTCCAACCATTTTATTTTTCTTAAAGTGTTACCAATCGTAAAACAATATTTTTGAGCAAGGTTACCAAATGAAATCTGCATTCATGACGGTATTTCAAAGTATTGATGATAATCGGTGGATCAAAAAATCATAAAGTATCTTCTTTGTACTAAACTTTTTCAGTGCTTTTTTCTCATTGTGTGATTCATAAATATGTCTAACTGAAATCTACTTATTTTTGAGAATCTATTTTTTACGATAAATTTCACCTTGTACAAGGCCTAAGAGCCATTCGTGGTAGGGTGTTACAGAGTAAATACCTCAGTTTATGCAGATATATTAGGAAGATAAGGGTTAGGTTTAGATATAAACAGTTTAAAACTATAGTCATCGAAGAAGCATTCTCTTGGGAGTCGTTTCCACAAAGCAACACAGCATTTGTTAGGGTCCCAGATGTTGGAAAATGGTGAACTCCCCACCAAAATAAAACGCTATGAAAGTCTAAAAATATATTCTTATATTTATACATTTTTATATAGTTTCTAACTACAGTTACTTAATAGTAAAATAACCAACAATAGATTTTGACTGTAGTTAAATACATACAATTGCGATCAGAATAAGTCGGAATTAAGTACCTCATAGATGTTTATCTAACAGAAATTAACTGAATATAATTAACATCACTGACGCTATGATTAACAATTCTGACTAGGCGTTTTGCATATTCAAGATTAGTGCACCTGGAATTCACAAACAATCACCCATATAGGTACAGACCAGTTTCGACGTTGCTTAATGGTAACCATTAATTCAATTTCATGTGGCTTTATGCTAGAAATGAAAGGGATGAGTGCTGAACTGCTCTGTAATAACAATCCTTTCATACTGCAACAAATGTTGGACAATCTCTTCAAAAATGTAGAAATAACTTATAGTATGAGAAATGAGATGCTACAGAAGGATACTGTGAATACTATGGACAGGTGTGCAAGCAACATAGAAATATAATGGAAAACGGAAACTAAATAGGATAAGAATACTCAGAATCAAAAAGATGAAGATGAAATCTCAGGGAAGGATAATGATGCAGGAAAGACTGAAGAATTAAGCACAGAATATACCGGAATGAAAAATTGACAGCAGAAGCCGGGCGCCACCTAGATATAGAGTCTGTATAAAATGACGAAAAAGGATATGGGTTGCTAAGAAAACTGACATATGTTGCAAAAATATACAAACAATTCTAGGTAGTGAAAGAAAAATGCACATACAAGAAGACAATTGTGTGTTAGAACCGCATAAGTGGGGCCGGAATCGAACGCGTTTCATCAATTACGCTATTCCTGCCGAATGACGCAATACAAGCTTTTTCTTCTTCATTTATGTTCTTTTTTCCTTTCAGGACGTAGGCGATCATGGCCTTCAACGTCACTCTATTCCTGGTGACTCTTAGCACACTTTCTCCCGTTACAACATGCAATCCCCGTTCTGCCATCCACCTGCTCAGGCGATTCAAGCACGTTACACGCTGTTTCCTCTGTCTTTCTTTCCCTCTAACTGGCCTGTTAATATCAGGTTCTCCAATCTTCCTTCCTCATTGTATGTCTTAGGAACTTTAGCTGTCTTTTCCTGATGCTCAGTATTAAATTCCTTTTTATTTCAATCATTTTCAAAACCTCACATGCTCGATCCATGATATCCGCAACATCCTTTTGTAGAATCACATTTCAGCTGCTTCAAGTATTTTCTTCATCTTTGTTGATATTGTCCAACATTGACTGCCATATTGAAGAACTGACATCACATAGCAATCCAGTATTCTCTTCTTTGTTTCTAGTGAAAGTTTTCTGTCTCTTAATACTCTACTCAGCTTCTGGAACACGTTCTTTGCCATGCCAATTCGCCTTCGGATTTCTGTGTCGCACTTTCTGTCTTCTCTTAAAACACTTCCCAGGTACTTGAATTATAGTACCCGCTTGATTTTCGTATCCCCCACAAGTATTTGGAATTTTGCGCTTCTCTTTATGCTGATGACCATGAATTTGGTTTTCTTGCAGTTTATTTGTATTCCTTTATTCTCACTCTCTTCAGCTACCTTATGTAGGAGGTTTTGTATTTTCCTTTCCAAGATGCTATCAGTATAATACTCAGCTGAAAAAAATTTCCTTACAGAATCAGAAAGAGTAGCTGTCTTAATTTGGGTTTTTATATCTAAATGTTTGATACCAGACAACTACTTTTCCATCGTTAGGAATTTTTCATGTTTTAATCGAAGTGGCAATTCAATTCAGTTTGTCTGAAATAAAATGTATGGACGAACTGTTCTATTATTCATGTCATACAAAAATATGTTAATATTTCATTATCGTAGCTATTTTCCTGGTGTCATATTGGCGTTTTTATTGCAACATTTAAAACATTGTCTCTTCTATCGAATGTGTCTTTTATTATTTACAATGTTGCTCTACATTGATAGTCATTAACAACTTTAGAGCAATATCTGTAACTCACTTATTAATATTGTTAAAGTCGGTGGTGGTTACTGTGTCTTTTGGGATATTTGCGCGCGCGAACTCTCTCTCTCTCTCTCTCTTTCTTAGAGGCAGAATCGCCAACTGACGCTAATTCGGTCTGGTTTCAATCCTGGGTTAAAAGCAATCGGATGTCTAACCGTACTGATGAGCTGTGATGCAGTGAAGCAGATTTGTCTGCGGATGACTATATATATATATTGTGTATTTAGTCACCGTTTCATGTTTATTTTATTAAATGCATTTTATAAATATTATCTGAATGTTTTATTTATCCTAGAGCTTTCGGCTATACTTTTAGCCATTATCAAAATCGAACATTCTTTTACTGAAAGTATAATTTTTTTTTTAACTGAACATATACGTCTTGTTTTTGTATGGATGTATGTATATATGTAAAATTATAGGTATGTTTCATTTTCAAAACACGGGCAGCAGTGTTCATAGTTGATATTGTTGAGTATTGCTTTTCTTTTTTATTAATAATGTCTTTATTGTTTTGCCCTGTTTTTACATGTGAACGATGCTATCATATTTGCATTATAGACGATTGAATAAAACTTTTTAGGATCACTTGGACACAATCTCTGAGAAAAAAACAACCTGACACAATTGACCCCGCCAGAAATTTGAAAATGACAAGCTTGCGATTCGCACAGAAATTTTCGAATTATTTATATAAGATAAACATGTATTTTCAGTTTACAATTTTATTTCCAGTAGTGATAAAAATGAGAAAAAAATAGGATAATCATGGGAATACGTTAGCTTAGAAAGCGTTTCGCTTTGTGACAACGTCACGATTTTGTATTAAATAAAATGTGTTTCATAAGAAATACGATTTTCCTTCTATTTTTTTTTTCAATGATTAATTCATCAATTGCATCACAAAAGGAGAAAATTAATAATTATGTATAGAGCAAGATTAAAAGTATCGCAAGCCAGTATGGATCTCTCCTCGCCAATATTAAGTGTCGGAAGATATAATAACAGCCTCTGAAAGACCTCGGACAAGGCACTGTTCAAGACGGATGCAAGCAAATCCGGCAACGCAAGAGTTGGTCACACATCATCACAGAACTCTAGAGAAACATCGCCAACAGTTCATCCTGGAGAAGATTTTTTGTTCCTTCTGCTTTTAGCCTCGTCAGGACGATTGAAGCAATCAAGGGATTCATCATTAAGATTTACTTTCGAAGCAACAGAAATGTGGCTCTCTAGAAACATGCTGAGGATACCATGGACAGAACATATGAGCAAAGACAAAGTTTTAGAGAGGATGGAAAAAAGGAAACTTATACTTTAAATCAGGAAGAGAAAGCTGAAGTTTCTTTGGACACGTAATGAAGAAAAAGAGATTTAAGAATCTAATACTCAAAAGACCGCGAGATATACTTGATGGGTATGAGCAAGTTGATTGCAGAGCGGGGTTTGGAGATATACGAAAAGAAAAAAGCTATAAGAATGAAAAAAAGCATGGGTAAGTAGAGAGCCATGATCGCCCACGTCCTGAAAGGAAATGGCTAATAAAAAAAGAAAGATAACGATGATTAATAATCCTGGTTTTGGACCCTTCACTTCTCTTCTACGTTAATACGTTAATGTCTACCACCGCAGTGAATGCTAGGTTGGTTTTGAGATGTCTTACCAGTCATCATTCGCCTATTCTGCTATCGTTTAAAAGCCACTCACGTTCTTGTGGGTGAAACATTATTATCAAACGTTACAATCACTTTCTCAGAGACGAAACATCACAAATCTAACTCCACTCTGTCTCAGTTTTCTATGGTTAGTGTTCTCATCAACTATGTTCCTTGATTCTACCAGCTTTGACCTTTGCAGCTAGGGCCTGCCATATCATGTACACAAGAATGACTGCTCCTAATTCCTTCCATAAGAATTATGTTCCACGCCGACAGCTTCTTCTCAAAGACTGCTGCTTTGTGGAACGGACTTCCGAAAGGATATTCTTTCCCTGATAACTGCATTTTTAACTCTTCAAGCCTAGATTTAATACTTATTGGCCTGACTCCCATAAAACAGCAGACAGTAAATCACAAGTCTGTGTGACTTTGTGACCTTGGACTAGGTGAAATTTTAAAAAAAATAAAATCGCATTTTTTTCTGAAACGAGTAATTTTCAATATCTGGAAATTATTTCGAACTATTGTTCTCTTCTTGGTTGATGTAGATGTTATAATAAAAGCAACGTTTCGACCAAGTATCCTCTGGTCTTTATCAGATGTCCATTGGTTGGCTGATATGGATTAACTTGTTGATTATTGTGGAATATCTTATGAAATCTGTTAGTTTTTCATGTTATATTTGGTGAGCAATATCTACTATATCCCCTACGCTATCATTCCAAAGGACATGAGTGGTGTATTTTAGGAAACTTTTATATTCAGTATCAGATGGTTTTGACAACTGGAATATATAAGAGGGTTCCAAAAATACGCCACTATGAGTTTAATACTTGGTCGAAACGTTGTGTCTATTATAACATCTATATCAACCAAGATGAGAACAACAGTTCGAAATTCCAACATATTGAAAAACTATAATGATTGATTGAACCAGATCCCTATTTACCAAATGTTGCTGAAGTAAACTCCTTATTTTTAGCATCACCGAATTTCATCTTTTCTTTCAAGTGTGGGCGTGTTTTACAGAATACAAGAGAAATGGAGACCTGAATACAACTTCCATAAAAGCAGCAAAACTTTTCAAAGTTTTATTCATCTATTTGTGTTCTACGACAAATAAATCTTCTGTTAGTTATTTAAGCACAGAAAATATTTTAAGTTTTAAGAATAATTTTAGTGGAGAGATTATAATTTAATAATAAAAGTCGTACTATATAACCCATATTTATGGGGATAAGATGTGTATTAATAGCATTCTCAAGGATATTTTGCGCATAAGTGTATATAATTAACTCAACGGCATTTAAAACTCAGCTCTCTGTTTAACAATTCTGAGCAATTATCTATTCAGTCATTTAAGTGCCATACATAATACACGCTTGGGCGATCATGTTGCGAAAGAGACATGAGAGACTGGGCAGAAGATTATCCCGCGGTAGTTTACCATTGCTTTCTGCGGTAGACTGGTTGCCAGACAAGGCTATAGAACCCAATCTGTCCTATTATTTGATCTATAACACGAGGGAAAAGACGGATTAATACCTTTCCCAAGGGTATTTTTGCGTAAGTGAATATAAGGAATTCAACTGGAATTCGAACTCGGCTTCCCGATTGTCAATCCGAGCCGATAACCACTGCACCACAACATCTAAATCTATTACCTATCCAAATATCCACATTCAAAGCACTTGCTTTCCCAAGCGAATCTCTATGTAGATACAAAGGCATGACGCTGCTCAATTTCGGTGATCGTCCGGGAACCAATGTTTCAACGTGATATGGCCGTAAAATGACACAAAACGAAATAAAATTAGATTCACCTAATTAGAAAATAAACTTGATGTCGCCGTTCTGATGTTACATCAACAATCAAATCTAATATGGTGCAGAGAGCGATCATATTGCAGAATGTAATTATGTATTTGTATTTCTTTGAAGCTATCAAATCATCAAAGCATTACAGAAGCCCGTTTACCTATTCCTCTCAAGGCAAAATGCTCGAATCTCACTAAAAGTATGTATTTATTCACGATCTGCTCTACTAAAAAATGCCTTCGAATCAGTTGTTAGAATTGCTACTAGAAATATATGTTCCTTATGTTATGTTAATCAATTTCCCTCGCCAGAGTCTATCTATTTATGTATCTACGATCAGTCCGTGCTTTGAATATTGCTGCCATATACAGATTGGAGCTCCTCCTATGTAATGGGATCTTCTTCATGGGTCGTATCTCTTCAGGACGTACGCGATCATGGACTTCTACTTGGCTTTGTCACTTGTCGCTCTCAATAATTTTTCTCTTGGTATTTTTTCCAAGCCCTACATCGTCAACCATTTCCTCGGACCTAACAAGTACGTCTCGCACTGATTTCCCTTGTCTCTTCTTCCATTTATCCGACCTGTGACTATCAATTATCAAGTTTTCCAGGTCTTTCTTCCTCATTCATTCCGTGTCCCAGAATTCTCATCTGTCTCTTCCTGGTATTTACTATCAGTTTTCTTCTCGTTTGCATCCTTTGCAACACCTTATCGTTGTGCACGTGCTCTGTCCATGGTATACTCAGCGTCCTTTTGCAAAACAACATTTATGCTGCGTCATAAAAATCCTATATCATCTAACAACTAGTTCAAAAGTAAAACTGCACACCCGCAATATCGGATCAAAACGATTGAAAACATTTTGGAAAAACCCAGACCAAGACAAATTTCACAAGTTAGTGTGAAAATTAAGGTTCTGGATTCCGATTAGATAGGAAATAGCAAATTGATCTATGACTCCAGTAATTTTTTTCACACCTTAAAAATAAATATGCTGTTCAGAGCCGATCACAAGACTTAAATTCACTACTTAACCACGTAACTTGACCTGTCAGAACAGTCCGAAATGTGAGCGGTAATCTAATGGACTGCGAGGAAAAAATTACAAGAAGCCGACTAGGTCACGCCTCGTCGACATACATTCATTTTTCCTCCTTCCAATTTTCAAAGAAAGCAACAAAAAGATACTTCAACTGACTTCTATAAGTTAAATCTCCTTTATTGCTTGACTTTCATTTTCACTCTCTTGCCGTCATAAAAAAGAGAAGAACACAAACTTTTTAGTAACCTTTTTAATCTTTCTGCATATACATATTCTGTTACTAAGCTCTGAATTTCTATGGAAGATTTAACTACTTACGTTTCTCTTTAAACAGTAGACTACATACATTTTCTCTGTGAACATTTTCTTACACATTTATTTTATTATATTCCGTAAATACAATTTCACTCCTTTTTACAAATTCGTTATTTCTGTTTAGATAATAAAAAATTTCACTTTAATATACAAACAAAACACATTTATTCTTCCATCCATTCTTTCAAACTTATGATATTTTAAATTGTGGGGACTTCGATTGTGTTTGGCAAAAGGCCAATTTGGCAAGTATCACCGATGCCCCTACAATATATTAAGATATTAATGAATTCTAATCTGACCTGGCGTCTCTGCTTGAGTCACTTTCCCACTGCCGTAATATTGCTACCCTGTGACATTTCGATAAATACTTTTATGGTAACTGCTCTGATCAACTTCGATCTAAATTACCTACACTTTAGGAATTTAGGCGCAGCGTTAAATTAGCAGCAAATTACCACTAAATTATAGTTTAATTGGATAGCTGTAACCATATGTTCTATGGTAACAGTTTCTTTTCTCACGCGTTTCGCTTTGGAAACTCTCTTATGTCTTCTTGCTTTCTAGCCAATTTTGATGCAGTAAAATGTAAGTTAAATGGCAATCGTTATTTGATTTCTTCTTATCTTCTTGATTTCTCTTATTTGATTTCTCTCGCACCTTAATAATGTTTTTCACACTCAGTTATTCCATCAGTTTTATTGGATTTATTGCAATACTTGAAGTAAAATTTTTGAAAGTATTGATGACATTAGTAAAGTGGACATAAAATTCAGAAAGATTTTATGTATATAAATTTAGTTACACGCTACAAGGCAAATGATCGTGTTATTTTCAATAAATTCTCTCCCACACTTGGTCAAGATATCCAGAATGCTTGAAAATTATGATTTGTTTTTTGTCTAGTGGCATATCAACCCTTATGGGTTATTTAATGCTAAAATTTCAACATGCTAATCGTACCGGTATAATTAATTCAAGAGAATGGAAATGTTTCATGATTAAATTTGAAATTACTTGACTACAAATTTTATAAATAAATTTTAAGTATAAAAAAGAGTGAAGAAACTTTTTCTTTTTTTCAACTATGTATGTCATGTCTTCAATTTTACTCTAAAAGCTCTTGATTTTGATGTTACGATAATTTATAGTGTTGTATTTTACTATATAGATATTGTTGCTATTTTACTATAAAGATGTGAGTCGACGCTCCTCAAAATCTCTAATCTTCCGATCAGTGGCCTTACTGACGGAACCAGTTTACCGTCATACCCAGGTCGAATGCTTGAAAATATGATCGCCCCAAAGAAGGATAAAACTTACTGTAGAAGTCAGCAAACATCTATCACAATGCGTTAGAACCCATAAACTTTTAAGCAGACATTGCGTTGATAACACGACATCGTTTGGTAAAAGGCTTTCTCGATATCAGTTGTCAGGTCGAGAGATGTTCACACCATTTTTATTTTTATTCTTTTAGTCATTTCCCACCTTGCAAGTCAATAAAGCTAGTAAGTACTCAAAGGGTTAATGAGCGTGATAGAATACGAGAAAAAGAAAATAATTAAGAAAAAGAACAATATAAGAACAGGTATTTGTGTATATTTCTGAAATGAGGTATTTATATTGACGGGTTGTTGTCTTCATTTGTATTCACGAAATAAGCGTCACCTTCTTCAGGTGATTAGAATTTTGAAGGGGCCATTTTGAAGTTTTTGAGGCCACACTGGATAAATGCGTTGACTGGATCTCGGAACTTGACCCAAAGAGTTGGTAGTTCAGTACATGGCGACAGTAATTTTGAACAATCACTTAGAGAGCAGAGTTAAATGAAAATAACTAAGACATCCGGAATTGGTATGACTCATGGAACGAGAACAATCTACACCAGAAACCGAAATAAAGGGTTCGGTTTAAAATTTCAGTCAGCTGAAGATGGTAGAAGCATACATCAGAAACGTCATTAATATAACAATAAAGATGAGGATAACACTTCTAACAATATAAACAAGAACATATAATATTAAAACAGATAACGACCGATATTTAATTTATTTTTTTATATTAATATTGATTTGAAAATAGTAAGCCTGGAAAGAGATGAACTCCGAGACGCGCTACGTGTGTGAATTTTGATGCGTAGTTTCGATGTGGCAAAAGTAATATTCGAACTCACCACTAAGTCATAACTGTTCTATTGAGCTTGATAGTCATTACAAAACGTCGAGGTGCCTAGACACGCGATGTACGAATGAATAGCGATCTGGTTCTCAACCTCTAACACGTAAAGTGAGATGAAAAAGTGCAGCTCACCTCCCGTCATGCGACTGATGATTATGATGATGATGATGATGCTAAATACTAGCTAACAATTGATGATAATGGGTATGTTAATGGTGAAGAAATCAATATAATTAATTCGGTTGTGGCTAATTTATGTTACTCAAGGAAGCTCATAATTAATTCTTTAACAGAATACAAAATTATAATAAAAATTTAAATATGAATATTCGTTTTACGGTTATGTTCAGGTGTCTTCAATATATGGTGATTAATTCATTATTTACAGTTTATCAACATTTGCAGGTTATTTAAAGCCAGAAAATAATTTTAGATGTGAATTTTCTTTTCGAAATGATAATGATACGGAAAGTCTGACACTGAGATCCGAAGGCGAATTGGTATGGCCAAGGGTGCATTCCAGATGCTGGGTAGAGTATTCAGAGACAGGAAAATTTCACTAGAAACAAAGAAGAGAGTACTGGATTGCTATGTGATATATGTTCTTCAATATGGCAGAGAAAGCGAGAGAAGATCATCAAAGATTAAGGAAAAAAGTGAAACAACTGAAATGTGGTTCTACAGAAGGATGCTGCGGATATCATAGTCCGAGCATGGGAGCAATGATGAGGTATTGGAAAGGATGGAAACAAAAAGGAAATTAATACTGAACATCAGAAAAAGACAGCTAATCTTCCTGGGACACGTAATAAGGAAAGAGACTTTTGGGAATCTGATACACATAGGTCAGATAAAGGGAAAAAGCAAGGCATTAAAGCAACTTGTAACATACTTGACGACTCAAAGCAAGTAGATGGCAGAGTGAGTTTGTGTAAGGTGTAACACTATTTTCAGATGGCTGGTATTAATTTTAAGTGATTTGGAAGATGAGAAGAGATTTGTCTACAATTTGGAGATGACAATTATTTTTGTCGGGAAACAGGTGCCGAAGTGTTAAAAATTGGAATATATAGATTGAAAGATCAACTGAGTACAAAAGAGTACAAAGAGTGCAAAATGCTTTTGTTGGGAGAAGTAAGCGAAATTATCATAGCTAGTTACCTAAGAGTAGTCAAAATAGGGTCAATAGGTTTTGACCCTAGGTGACCCCTGGTCAAAATATGGCATTACGGATTTTCTGTTTACAGATTGTCAGGACAGCTAATTGAAACAGGAAAACAATAACAGAGAGTAAGTTTTCTCCCTTCCAATGGAAGTCGAAATGCTTAAATGATATTACTTACTTTTCGAGATACTAAGACGTATATAGGGGAGAGCAAAATTGAAATCCCGTACGTAACTTAAGCATACCGGCTTTGCTTCATTTGAATTACAATTACTATATAAACATTCAGCTATTATCTACGGCTTATCAATGTTTGCATGTTATTTAAGCCAGAAAATAATTTTATATTATCAGTATTTTGTTTTTTAGATAATAATTATTTTGTGATAAAATGTTTCATTAATTAACCCATAATTAGATAAAAAAAGAGATGGAGTCATAACTGTCCCATGAGTATAAGGAATCGACTGGAATTGGAACGGTTTCTTGATAAACAATTCCATTAAATCACCTGCACAGCAAAGTTTACAGCACCTGTTATTCCGAAATGGTTACCCATCTATATGCTGACCAGGCTCGAGGTTCTTTAATTTGGGTGATCGTACTGGAACTTATATTTCAACGTGTTGTGGCCGTAAACTAGTATAAAAGAGGACGAGAGTTCAACTCTTCTCTAGCAATTTGGTTTGGTTTGTTTTACGGTATATCAACCCGAATGGGTTATTTAATGCCAGCAAGTTCTTTAGGATAGGTTCGTATGAACCGAATATGTATTCTTTAATTTAGTTTGGTTTGGTTTATTTTATTTCACGGATATCAATACCTCAGTGGGTTATTTAACGCTTACAACATGTTTACAATAGACTTGTATGAACAGAATACACACACACACACACACACACACACACACACACACACACACACACATATATATATATATATATATATATATATATATATATATTAAAAGAAATAGGTTTGTAGATCAGTTTTCTTTGACTTATTTTTGTAAAGCATTCTTTTGTTGAGAATGAAATATATCGCTGGTATATAATTTTGCCTAAAATGTATTAATGGTAATATTCTATATTCTTTCAGAAATGTATTGCTGGTAATATTTTTCCTTCAGAAATGTATTGCTGGTAATTCATTGTTTCCTTCAAAAATTTATTCCTGGAATTTTTAATCTAAAAGTCTTTTTTATACTTTCATCGTGTTTTAATCCCAGTTTGGTGATAAACTATTTGCCATTAGTTTGGAACCTAGCAGGTGCTACCACCCCGAATCAAAATGAACCAGGGAACAACAGCAATTAAGAGGTTGTTCCATGTTTCTCACAAACTCCCAATTAAAGGCCCTTCTATCGAATGCAGTTTATTGCCATATCCAGGACCTCTTTTCTAATAACAGTCCTACCATATGACTGTAAATATTTCTTAATCTTCTCAGAAATGAATAAATAACTGGAAGCATAAAAAATGAAGTGCTGTAGAATAATACTGAGAATCCCATGGCCGGAAATTTTGTGGAAAATAAACACAACAAAAGAACACTTATACACAGGATCATAAAGAAATAACTAAAACCATAATAGATGTTGGTTGAGTTAAGTGACTTTAAAAATATAGGACACTGTGTTTTTGGTACGGATAATCGTCTCTATAACCATGTGTGTGACAGTATTTTTTCTATACTGTTTGCCTGCTTAGATAGCATCGGCGGCAAAATAAATTACTCTATTGAAAGTTGGCACGCGTTTAGACCGTGGGGTGTCGTTTTCCATAGAGAAATCGCAGCGAAGTTTTCCTGAAACGGAATTTTTTTCTGTGGCATACAATTCTTCACCAACCAGTATAACACAAAAAACGATACAAATCTTTGCAGCCCATAGTTCGCTATTTTTCTGCTTCATCTGACATGAGGTTCTAAGAAACAGGGGAATTTACAATAGTGTTACTGCAAATTTCAGAACGTTAGTTAAGTGCAAAAAACGATTGCAAAAAAGATTTTACCAAAGCGGTTGAATTTTATACACATTACTCTCTGTCTTCTTTAAGACGAATGTTGTCACAAGAAAGTATACGTTAATGAAACTTTCAAAAAGTACCTAAATATTTTTATCGGATAGTTTGTCGATTTCAGTTTACAATATCGTTAGAAATATTAGCAATGATTTCTTTGTTGATAGGGATATATGCAAGTCTAATTTTGTTTATAATACTTCAAATTATATATATATATATATATATATATATCTTTATATATATATATATATATATATAGTAATCCGCAGATAGATCTGTTTCGCTGTATCACAGTTCATCAGTACGGTTAGACATCCGATTGCTTTTAACCCAGGATTGAAACCCGACTGAATTCTATCTCTGAGCTATGGGCGCTCGGTAGAAGGAGGCAGACATTTTTAGCGTATGATGTATCATACACCAATAGCCAGATTGCTCTAATTCATTACTGAATAAGCGATTATATATTATTTATATAGATGACTAATATATGCATATATTAGTCATCCCCATACAAGCCTGTTTCGCTGTACCACAGTTCATCAGTGTGGCTAGACACATCCACTTTCTTCTGGCTGGGATCGAAACTCGACCGATTTGGTGTCAGTCGGAGTCGCTACCCACTAAGCAATAGGCGCATGGAATCAGAGAAGGGAAATTATAACTTGTTGTATATAAGCAATGTATATTCACGCTAGTCACTGAAAGAACTCAAATCATTCCTGTAGAGTAATGCATATAGCGCAGAAGTGGAAACTGTTTTTAAAATTTTATTCACTACAGAGCTCAATCGTAATGAGAGCATATATATATATATATATATATATATATATATATATATATATAAGGCGCGAATTATGAATTTTCGTCTAAATTATTCTTTTATCTATGTGCCTTGTCCCTTCAGGACCTAGCCGATCATGACCTTCCATGACTCCCCATCCCTGGTGGGTCTCAGCATGCTTTCCACTGTTACACCGTGCAAACCCGTTCCGACATCCACCCTCACAGGCTAGTCAAGTACGTTACACGCTGTTTTTTCTGTCTCCTCTCTCTCTCTCTCTCTCTCTCTCTCTCTCTCTCTCTCTCTCTCTCTCTGGCCTGTTAGTATCAGGTCTCCAAGCCATCCTTCCTCATTGCATGTCCCAGGAACTTCAGCTGTCTCTTCCTTATACTCAGTCGTCTAAATTACGCAACGCAAAAATGAAAATAACACTGACTTCTCATTTTAAAAGATACATTTACTAAAATTACGCAAAAATATCTTTAAATAATAAAGACTAGATTTATTCAATAAAATCATCATTGGTTTCAACCATATCCTTCCGAAGATTCCGACGACATTGAAATGTCTTGCAATTCTTCTCGGCGATCTCTTTGCTGACGTTGGTGACTGCCGCCATAATCCTTGACTATAACTCATATTTGGTGTTACGGAGAGTTTTGCTAATGCTTAGGCTTAACTGCGCCTCACACAAAATTATTAAGCGTATTACAGTCAGGGAAATGTTGCAGAGTTCTGTTGCAGACATAGGGTTTCATTTTGCCTTTAGTTATTTGTGTATTTGATTTTTGTAAAAAATATTAATGTTTTTGTACACAACTTTGTGATTACGTTATGAAATTGGTATTAACCAACTTATTATTCTAAATTTATTTGTTTTAACGTTATTTTTAATAGATAATCGTAATTGAAGTGATAGCCTGTTTATATATATTTCCCTCCTTTCATCGAGAGACAGAGAGAATAGCGAAGTAGCGTAGATTCTGTTCATTCTCTCTACTAACAGTTATTAAACTTTAATGCTAGTTATGAAAGCTCTTGCCGTGTGTTTTTTAACAATATTTTTTGCAATAATTATTTCGTCGACTAGTAAAGAATATAAATATGCTCTCTATTATAATAAAGACCCTTGTGTGATCTTTTATACATTCTTATATATATATATATATATATATATATATATATATATATATATATATTGTCATCCGCAGATAGATCTGTTTCGCTGTATCACAGCTCATCAGTACGGTTAGACTCCGATTACTACATAACCCAGGATTGAAACCCGACCGAATTGGCGTCAGTCGGCGACTCTACCCCTGGGCCATGGGGAAAAGTGCAAACCGGTAAGCCTTCAGACAAAACAAATCACCTGATAAAACCGAAAAGCTTGAAACCATATACTTACTATATATATATATATATATATATATATATATATATATATATATATATATATATATATATATATAATCAGCTGGTTACGCTACCATGGTTTCAAGCTTTTCGGTTTTATCAGGTGATTTGTTTTGTCTGACGGCTTAACGGTTCGCACTTTTTAAGTCCATAAGTAGACGCTCAAAATAATGTAGTCCGAGTTTGTACGAGCCTAGGATATATTTTCTAACGTGTATAAAACATCACATTATTCCGGACTTTTCTTTTAGTAGCTTTTCTTGTTCGGGAAATAATACTATAGCCGACTTTCTTCTTGGAACAATTTGCAGATATCCCTATCGTTGCAGGGTTTGCCATTTTTAAAATATTTTTCACGGTTTCCGCAATCGTTTTCTTATTATTTCTGTACATAGTTGGCTAGTTTGATGCTGTTTTTAAGTTTTTCTACCTAAAATGTTGGCTTGTGACTATTTCATCGTTTTGAAAAATTGCCTTCAGTGCATCCCAATACATTTTATCTTTTACTTCTGCTTTATAGTAACGCCTTCGGCCTTACAAATTGATTCAAGTGAACATTTGTTTTACCTCGGTAGTTATATCTTCATTAACGGTTTTTTGCCGCACCTTGTTTTTTTTTAATTTTTAATATTTACTCTCGTTATGTGATTATCTAAATTGGAAGTACAATAGTAATTTAATTTAACTTTATTTCGATTAATTATTTTGTGTTAAGTAGTGCAAAAATATGTTCCTTATTTTAGACTTTACTCTTAATTTAAAAGGCAGGTTGAACCAAATCTTATTACATTTACTCGTATTGTCTTTTTTTGTTTATTTTTGTGGGGTTTATACTCTAATTTGGGTTACTGTCCATTTTCTTATAAGCTTTTTCATAATGTTTTTTCTTCTTATCAAATATTGTTTTATAAGAGGAATTTTTAATCAGTCCATATTCTGTATATTTAGGGATGTCTAAGTGAGTGATTTGATCCAGTTTTTACATATTTTAATTTAGTGTTTGGTTTATATATGAGTTGGTGCTTTTTTGTAGATTGAGTTCCATGTTTAAATATTGGATAATTCTTTTTATTCATTTCGACCTCTCTATATTGAAAATGATAATTTTGAAGAGTTTAAAAAGATTTTTCTTCGAGGTTTGTTCTTTTGTTGTTCAGCAATATTATCATTCCGTCATGTCTAGACATTCCGTGTTCGTCTATGTGAACCACTTTGTTTATTTTGATAACATAAATAAACCCATTCGCTCGTAATCTTTGCCTGCATCGAATGAACCTTGTGGTAAGTCAAAGTTATCCTTTTTAGTTCGTTATTTTTATATTCATACATCTTCATCGTGGAATAAAAAGTATTTGCTGCAAATTAAATTGTTTCTATGTGCTCCAATATTATATTTTTAAATTCTTTATAAAACTCTAAAGGTTAAGTCAGTATTTCTTTTTTAAGAATTAATGTCATATTTTATAAAACCTTTTATTTCTTTGTTTTTAATTTTCTGGAACCAAGACATATACTCACTTGTGTTGTGTCAACCTCAGGAATGATGAAAACACTTGAGACGAAAAAAATTATGGAAAGTTTTTATATTCCCTTACTACTGCAAAACAGAAAAAACGTAAGTATGTTAGAAAAACTAAATAAAAAGTTAATATTCCTTATCTGCAGTATTTAATAAAAGATTTTTAAACGAAGTTTTTCTGGCTAAATATACATTATATATATGTATATATATATATATATATATATATATATATATATATATATATATATATATTATTAAAATACTTTAATCCAAAACGGAAAAGTAGGAAGGTAAATCCCAAGAACCTGATCCTAATTAATATTAAAAATTTTAATATTAAAAAATGATACAGGAGGAGAGCTCAATGTAATTAAAATTACAGAGCTAATAAAAAGACAAAAGAGAGAGAAAAAAGGGTAGTAAAAAGGTAGATAAAAAGACGGCTAAGATTTTAGAAATTTACGTTACAAAAAAAAACGGAAGTAATTCATGCCTAATTTTAGAATTTGACTTTTAGGCATGGGAACGTATGATTCGGCCCAGATAGCAGATCTTGTAGGTATTTATATTTTAGACAAATAGGCCTATATCGGGATGATGGATTAATATTTATCCCTAATTCCAATGGGCCCTATACAAATAGAATACACAAGAAATAATTAGAGCCCTAAATTACCTCTGTTTTAAGGTTGAAGTTACATCTAATCTTTAAATTTTAAACTATCTAGATATCACCCTTAATTTAAACGATGGATATTACCAGCCATTTCTCAAAGAAAATAATTCTCCCACTTATATTAATATTTTATCCAACCACCCCAAAAATATTATAAAACAGATACCCAATATAGTGAGTAATAGGATTAACTAATTAGCATCTAATATTAAAGCTTTCAACGCAAGTAAAGATATTTACAATAAGGCCCTTCAAAAAAGTGGATTTAAAAACAAATTAACGTACCTACAATAGACCCCGAATCATCACAAACTAAAAAAAAATCTGTAGAAAAAGGAAGATAATTTGGTTTAACCCTCATTGTAAACTAACTAATATCAATATTGGTAAAGTTTTTCTCAACTTAGTAGCCAAACATTTTAATAACAATAATCCTTTACGGAAAATATTTAATAGGTTCCCTCTAAAAATCAGCTATTCGTGTACCTCAAATATAGACAATATCATAAATGCCCATAATAGATATATTCTAATGAATTTACGTAATACTGACCCTGGGTCCGGAATTTTGAATGTTGCAATTGTAGCTCTGTGGACGCCTGCCCGGTGGAGGGCAAATGTAAATCCACCCAGGTAATTTACGAAGCCCATATTTCTCCATCTAACAACAAAAATAATTACCGGACTTATATTAGTATGTCCGCGGGACCTTTTAATCAGAGATTTTAAAACCACAGATATTCATTTTCGAATCCGGGTCAAAAATACCAGACAGCTCTTTCACGGCGATTCTGGAAAATGAAGGAAGAAGGGCTGGACCCTGTAATTAGCTGGAAACTAATAGATTCTGCCCGTATTCCGAGGAATTTCCGTGATAAGTGCTGTCTGTGTCTACTAGAAAATATCATAATATTAAAGTACCCTCAGAAGCACCTACTCCTGAATTTTAGAAAGGAATTCATTAGTAAGTACCGTCATAAAGCGTGTTTTGTGAAAACTTATTTTAAGTTCCATTTTTTTAGTTTTTAGAATGTTATATATAAATTTAATGGTTTCGGATAAATTAATTTAACTTTAAATATTATTTAACCTCTCTACCTTCCTCTCCCAGTTTCCTTTGTTTGTCTACTTTCTGAAAAAAAAAAAGAAAAAATTACTAATTTAACCCCCGTTTTCCTCTGCTAGTAAATACATCTTTTTCACATTATAATTTTTATAAATTTTTATATAATTTTTTTTTTAATTAATTTTTAAAATTTTTTCATTTATATTTTCTTTAATCATTATTCTTAATTTTATTTTATTTTATTTTATTTATTTAGTCTATCGATACCTAGAGGTATCTTTAATGTTAATTTAATTTTGTTTTTAATTCTTTATCTACTTTTTCCCCCAAAATATGCTTTTTCTAAAAGTCTCTTTTTTCTGATACCTTAACCCATGTATAAGGTTATTTTTGTTTTGATACGTATCGAGCGTTTCTAATATTAAATCTTTTTTCTTTTTTCCTCCCCTTTTTTTCTTTCTATTCTTCTCTTTCCTTGTCTCTAGTTTTCTTACCTCCCTACTTCCCTTTCCTTTTTGCTTAACCCTATTCTCAATTTAATGCCACCCTAAGCCTTTTCCTTTGTTAGCCAAACAAATCCAAATTTTCCATTTCTTCACCTACAACTCTATGTAAAAGTTAAAATCTAAAATTAGGCATGAATTACTTCCGGATTTTTTATAACGTAAATTTCTCAAATCTTTACCGTCTTCCTTTTATATTTTTTCTAACTTTTTTCTACCATTTTTTTTCTCTCTCTCTTTTTATTCTTATTTTTTATTTTTATTTTTTTCCATTTTGAAAGACGGACGTTGCTGAGAAGACGTAATATCTCTCTTACGGATTTTATGTCGAAATGTTCATTCAACATTTTTGAATTTTGAAAATTTATTTTGCTCTCTCTCTCTCTCTCTACCCACACACACACACACACACACACACACATATATATATATATATATATATATATATATATATATATATATTGGATATGTCTCTGTGTGTTTGTGTCTCCATTCTAACGAAAACTACTCCTCCGAAACCCTTGGTTTGATTTCAACCGAATTTTTTTCACTTGTCGATCTTCACATAAAACTTTGATGTACGCAAAAGTTTTTCGAATCGATTCATAATGTACGGGAGAAATCACAGAGACGGTTAGAATTTACAGATTCTTCTCCTCCGTGACGACTTATACAAATTCAATCAAAATCTGAAATTAAACCTTAGATGTACATAAAACTTTTTCGAATCCATGTACAGGGTTTTTCAAATGTCAACGAGAAATATAATTTCGGTTGGTCTTTTTCGTACTTTTATGTATTTCTCCAAGACGCTTGACACAAAATCAATCAAAATCGAGTCAGTAGTAGACAAAGTATAATGCCTTGATATGCGTATAAAAATTTTAATTGAGACACAGAATACGACAAAAATTAGTAGAAAATACTGCTTTTTGCAATTGCCGATAACTCCGAAAAGCTTAGTTTTAATCCATCAGAAATCGGGTCATTTGAGGATCAAATGAGGATCATTAGCTTTGAGACTCGCAATAAGTTTGAATCAATGTATTGGGTACGCAAAATCAAATAACAAAATAATTTCACGTGATCATCTAGTGCCCCCCCCTAAACACTTCTCCAAATCTAACAAAAATCAAATCGTAGGTAGAGCCAGGTATGCAGATTTACCAAATAAAATATTTGTAAATTCACATAGAGGGTCAGGCAAAAAATTCGCTGACGAAAATGATTTTACTCTGTCTTTTAGTTCTTTGAAACGCTTTGAAGTTCAACTTCAATTTTGCCGCTTGGGAAGTAAGGTCAGACAGGTTAAACAGACACAAAATTATTCGAAACTACTTTATACAGATTTCGGCGACAAATTGCTGAAAGTTAATTTTTCAACATCTGTTCACAATTTACCAAAGTTGACTTCTCTACTTACCGCTTAAAAATAAGCCGTAAATAAATGTCTTGATTTTAACAGAATTTTTTAGTATGTTTATAAAGTAGCTAGCACATGGATCAAAAATTGCACTGAATTGTCTTTTTGTTACACTAAGGATATACAAAATAGTCTGCTTCAGATTCACTTTCATGTAAGTAGTGCTCAATTAGGTTACAGTTACGTTTTAACACTATTCATTCCTGCGAAAATGATTTTAAGCAATTAAACCTAGCAAAGCTAAGAATCCATAGTTAATTCTGAGTAGAAATAAATTCCTTTGAATGGCATTTGTTTAACAAAAAAAAAAGCATTTTCGAATTCTGGTTCGTAAACATAACGCTCTGGTACTACTTTAAATTTTAGATCCACATTCTTTATATATATATATATATAATGTAGTCATTAACCATCTTCCCACAACTAAATGTTTTATAGGCCAATATGTCAGTAGAGTGATCAGGCGATCAGAAGAGACTATATATATATATATATATATATATATATATATATATATATAATATATATATATATATAATATATATATATATATATATATATATATATATATATATATATATATATAATATATATATATATATATATATATATATATATATATATATATATATATATATATATACTATATATATATATATAATATATATATATATATATATATATATATATATATATATATATATATATATATATATATATATATATATATATATATATATATATATATATATATATATAATATATATATATATATATATATATATATATATATATATATATATATATATATATATATATATATATATATATATATATATATATATATATATATAATATATATATATATATATATATATATATATATATATATATATATATTAATATGTGTGTGTGTGTATGTGAATTGATATTGATACTTTTAATCTTCAGATATGAAAATATTGCTGGCTGTCTGTCATAAAAGAAAGAGAGAAAATCAAACGCTTCACAAAATACTGAAAATTGCTTGGAAGCCAACGATGATAATTTGGTTAAATTTAAAGAAATATCAAAGAATATAAAAGAACAAACTGAAAGCATTGACAATATAAGCTCAGGGAAGTCGCCTTTGATAATTTTCGAAAAAGAAATGCGAGAAAAGTAAATAAAATGCTAATATAAGCATCGACAAAAACAAACATGACTAATATTATCAACTGTTGTGGGATCTCCCCTTTTTCTATGATAATTGACTCGAATTGATTATACATAACCTCCTGGCATAGTGAGATACGTCAGATCCGTTATAGTTACAGAGAGAAATCCGAAGTTACACAGAGAATACCGCATCAGTAGTCATAGTTGCTCTGAGCTCCACTCAGCCAGAAATGTATTACACGGATATACTATTTCAAACACGGCTTCACTGCAAAGACTCGTATATATATATATATATATATATATATATATATATATATATATATATATATATATATTTCTTAATAATAGTATTCCTGGATTACTAAACTGCGTTCCAGTTGTATCTTTACGTTTAATATAACCTATTGTTCTATGTCAAATATTGTTTTTGTGCGGTTCCTGACCCGGAATCCACAATAACAGCATTCACAAAAGTCAAGTAATCTACCACTTTTAAGCAAATATCTTCTTTATGCGTTAATTCTAAGTCATCGTGTGCTGCGATTGAAATTCATCAACCTTACATTATATAATAGTGTTTTTAAATAGAAAGATGATCAATAGAATTCCAGGTAAGGGCTTAGAAAGAACCTGGATAGTTATCATCTGTACAAAGAGTCACGAATGGTGAGAAAAAGCAAAACCAACTGTTGGTGATCAAAATTCAACGTAGCAGAAAATGCAATTTCAGATTTCTATTCCCCATTCCGGTTTCACCTGCAGTAATGAATGCATATGCAAAGATTAGACTGTCATGAAACTTATACACTGCCTTTTAAAAAGACTTAATTTTGACCAAGAAGGGCGCTATTATCTCGCAAAATAAACAAATGACTATTAACTAACATTATCTGTAGTTTTAGCCGTAAACGTTCTTTTCTGTTTCTTGTCTGTTCAGGACGCTGGCGATCCTGATTCTTCCTAACTTCGTGCCCCTTGAAGTTCTTAAGAAGGCTTGTCATTTTGCTATCTCTCCGTATCCGTGTTCTACGAACAATTTTCACCTTCTTCTTCTTTTTCTATGTGCCGTTTATCTTCAGGACCTGGGCGATCGTGGTTACCCTATCTTTCTATCATTTGTAGATTTTAATACTTCTTTTTTCACACTCATTCCCCACTTCAGCGTCAATCTGCCCAAGTCTTTCAAGTACGTCATACCATGCTTTCTCTTGTCTCACTTGCTCCCTAACCGTCTCTTGAGCGTCAGGCTCTCCAAACCCTCCTTCCTCATTACATGTCCCTAAAACTTAAGCTCTCTTTTTCTGATGTCGAGTATCAGTTTCTTTCTGGGGTTAATCATCTCCAAAACCTCGTCGTTGTTCACGGGTTCAGTCCATGACATTCTCCTTAGGTAGCTTATTAGCCGTTCTCCCTTGTCTCTCTCGCCTTCAACATGTCATGTGAGCGTTATATTTTACAAGCCCAATTTCGTCATTATGTGTCCTAGAAACTTCAAAAAGAACATCCTAGTTTAATATGAAATGGTTGCGTTTGTGTGTATTTTTTTCTGGTTTTGATTTTGCCTTCTGTCATGTCTGTGAAGTAATTTCTTCTAACGACAAGATAATTGAAAGAAACCGTTGGTTGTAAAAATCGTTAGACTGAAGTAGACATTAAGTCTTGAAACAAAACCCGAACAAACGAGGAAGGATGCAATACACTCAGTAAAATAAAAGAATGAATGAACGGGTTGATTCAATTTTAATAAAGCTAACAATCACTCATGTCTCCTTTCTTTTAATAATTGATGAGAGCTTTTCGAAATAAAGAACACTAAAATCAAATTTCCAATATTCTCTGCTATTTGAACAGCGACCCAGCCACCCTCATATGCCTGATCATCAGTAGCAGCAGCATCATAACTTTCTATTTCTTTCTCCTTGTGCTGTCTAAGATCAACGTTTTGTGCGATCATGTTTCTCCGCAATTTCCTATCATTTGTAAATGCTTGCAATATTATTTTTACTATTCCCCGGTCAGTCCCTGTTCTTCCAGTCATTTATAGAAGCTTTCTTTTTTCTTGGATATTCACCATTTGCCTTGTTCCATTTGTCTTCGATAACGCTTGTGAATTCCAAATTTTCCTAGCTTGCTTTCTTTATTTTCTAGCAGCGAACTTTCAAATAACTGTTTCAGATTCCAAATACACTGTGTCCTTTTTGTTTCAATTTTGAATAAAACTTCATATATCGTCTCTATTGAAGTCCGTCACTTTCTGCAGAAGAACTTTGACTCAAGGCTTCATTTTATTTGTAAGGGTGTTGCCCAGTATTGATATTATATTGCAACATATTTGTTTTATTTCTAAGGGAATTTTCCGTTTCTTAATATATTGTTTAAATTTTCGCAAGCCTTTTTGCTATTCAAAAACACCTACCTTTAGGTTTTAATGCTACATTTTTTGTCATCTGTTAATACGTTTATAATATCTTAATATATCGTCCATATTAAAGTCATTCACTTTCTGCAGAACAATATTGACTCAAGGCATCATTTTATTCGTAAGGTTGTTGCCAAGCGTAATTTGACAGTTCGAAGTTACGTGATGTCTGTCCTTGAATTTGGCAGTTAAGGCTGAACAGTCTCATCAAGAATGAAATAAAGTCATGAAGCAACAGAAATCTAGTTCTACAGAAGAATGCTGAGGATACCATGAACAGAACATGTGAGCAACGATGAGGTTTTGGAAAGAAGGAACACGTAAAGGAGACTGATAATTAATATCAGGTAAAGACAGCTGACGTTTCTAAGACATGTAGTGTGGAATGGGGACTTGCAGAATTTGGTGCTCACGTGACGGATAGAGGGAAGGAGAGACAAGGGAAAGCAACGCGAGACATACCTGATGGACTTGAGCAAGATTGACCGGGATAAGAGGACAAGGTATGTTAAGAGCTACAAGGGCTAAGGAGCTGTTGGGACAGGTCATATAGAAAAAGGAAAAGAACAAGAAAAAGAAGATATATGTCTGAGTGCGTGCGTCTGTGTGTGATTTTATTTATGTATTTTATTTTTTTATTTTTCTTGGAATGGTTTTCCGTTCATTTATCATATCTGAAACCATTTTGAAATAGGTTCCGCCTGGCTGTCGAATAGATCTTTGCAGCTCTGTGGAATATTTTGCAAAGCATTTCTCCCCTGGAGACTGGATGCTACAAATAAACAAACGCTCGAACAGTGAAAAATAGACAGATTAATGTATGAATGAATGAATATCCACATGAATGGATCAATAAAACTAAAACAACGGTACAACAAACAACAAAAGAAGAAGTGCGTAGAATTTAAGAGTGACACGCGGACTATTTTCGAACTGGATATTTTCAAAATGAACGAGCCAAGCACATCGATAAAAAAAAATATCTATAAAAAACACGAGACGTCAGTCCATGTTAAAGTACCTCTCTTCTCTTTGGTAGTTATCACGAGATTTAAACCTTTGTTTAGACGCGTAACAGTCATATATATATATATATACTGGAGGCATATGGTTGTCTATATAAGAAGTAACAAACTGCAGCTTTTTTAAAAATTTCGGATGATGATACAAATAAACAGAACGAGAAAATCAAAGTATTTATAGACTGTTTAGTAAAATGTATCGTTTTAATAAATATATAGAATAAATTAGCAGAACAGGTCAATATTTTGACGAAAAAGTTTTGATCTCATTTATATGTATTAGCGAAGTTTCCTATTTGTTCTTACTGCAACGTTTCAGCCGTTGTGTGTATTGCTCTCTTCAGGTGCATCAAAAATTTGCTACTCTTCAAGAAATTTCGAAATAAACATTTTATTTAAACACCGGGGGGAAATTATATTCTTCTCGTTCTACTGTTCATGCGTCTAGACAATTTGTACTTAACCTCTTTTTTATTTTTTTACACATTAGAACACTTTTAATCTTAATTCATTTTGGTGGATTCAGATAAAAATTCGATGACAAAAAAGCTTTTATGTTTGATAATAAATTAAGCAATTGTTTATATAAATATTTAATGTATACGCTTGCTTTATATATAATTTTTGTTTATTTTATATATTAAATTACTTATATTATTAATATTTTTAAAAAAATTATATTAATTAATTTATATGAATACATTATTTTGTTAATAGTTAAAATTATTATAAAATTATTAAAATTGTTAAAATTATTTATGCAATTAATTTATATAATAATTTATAATCCCAATATATACATAATACTTATATACATACATACATATATATATATATATATATAATGCTTAGTTTGTATATATTTCTCAGATTTTATTCAACTTTTACAATAAAAACATGCAGTAGAGTAAAAAACACATTAATTTACACCTCTTGATAACGTTTTCTGTTAGTTTCAGAGTTGAATTTCTATTTTTAGTATTTTGATATGGTGTAAATTACTATAGAAATTACAATTCTCATTCAAAAATATTACCATAAACCCAGATTTTCTATTTTGTGTGTGTATGTGTATGTGTGTGTGCATATGTGTGTGTGGAGGGGTGTGGGTGTGGGTGTGAACCCGTATGAATGTTACATGAATACCCAGGGTGCATATGGACTCCGGTTGAGAACCACTGCTCTAGACACATCTCTTGTTGGTTTTAATACTTCTTCTATGTGCCTTGTCCTTTCAGGACGTAGGCGATCATGACTTTCCACGTCTCCCTATGTCTTGTGGCTCTAAGTATGTTTTCTGCTGTTACACCTCGCAACCCCCGTTCCGTCATCCACCTGATCAGGCCCTTCAAATATGTTATAAACTGCCATCTTCTGTCTCTTTTTCCTGGCCTCTCAGTATCAGGTTCTCTAAGTCTTCCTTCCTCATTGCATGTCCCAGGAACTTCAGCTGTCTCTTCCCGATGCTCATTATTAATTTTCTTTTGGTTTCCATTCATTCCAACACCTCATCGTTGCTCACATGCTCGGTTCATGATATCTGCAGCATCCTTCTGTAGAACTACATTTCCGCTTCTTCAAGTTATTTTCCTTATCTTCAATGATATTGTCTACCTTTCATTGCCGTATTGAATAACTGACATCACATACCAATCTAGCATTCTCTTCTTTGTTTCTAGTGCAATTTTCCTGTGTCTTAGTACTATACTCAGCTTTTGAAACCTGTTTTTCACCATGCCAATTCGCTTTCGGATCTCTGTGTCGCACTTTCCATCACCTGTTAGAACACTTTCTAGGTA
This sequence comes from Ascarosepion bandense, assembly GCA_037127315.1. NCBI lineage: Eukaryota > Metazoa > Mollusca > Cephalopoda > Sepiida > Sepiidae > Ascarosepion > Ascarosepion bandense. Next base: position 1,891,540 of record JBBBDQ010000219.1, read on the forward strand.
TTTAAATTTTTGTACAAGCTTGATTCTAGTATCACCCACCTGTAATTGCCATTTTGGATTGCTCTTTTTGCTGATGACCATGGTTTAATTACCATTGCTCAATTATTGCTGATCCAGGTTCTGTTCAGTTATTGCTGAACCAGGTTCTTCTCGGTTATTGCTCGCAATGTTCCAACTCTGCACTACAAAAAATAAATACATAAATAAATAAATAAAAAACCGGTACAAGCAGAAGAAGCATTAATCGAAAACTACTATTTACGGACAAGGAAAGATATCCTACGGCATGGTCAGCGGAACAAGAAAAAATCTGATTAACAAAAAGGATACATCTTGAAATTCCCAGAAGCATGATCGGATTGATAAGCACCTAAACACGACAAGGACAATAATCCGAACGTAAATAATGATAACTCTTTTCCTCAGACGTTCAGATAGTTTCTAAGTTATGAGTAATTTATCTAATATATTTCCCCTGGTTCTCATTTCTTACTTCATTGATGTTCGGGTATTTGTGCATTGATTATTTTTTTTTATGAATACACGAATGATATGCATTTTACATTGTGACCTGAAAATTAAATTCATAATCTCTCAGAAAGGAAGTATTCATTTTGACATGAACTAATTTATTCCAGCGCGATATCTTCTCCCTATAAACGTTATTTTTAGTGGGCACACAAAGCTGAATGTGCATTGTAGTGAAGTGGATATCGGCTCGAACGAGAAATCGGAGAGCCGAGTTCGAATTCAATTTGAATTCCTTGCATTCATTTAAACGCAAATACCCTTGGGAATGGTATGAATCCGTCTCGTTAAATAGCAGGACAGCTTAGGTTACAGCCTTGGATGTCAACAAGTCTACCACAAAATTAATGGCAAGCTACTGCGGAAAAATCTCCTGTCCGATCAATCATGTCTCTTTCGAGACATGATTGTCCCAGGCTATATGGAACTTACTGATACATAACCGAAATGACGTCTCTTTTTAGTACCGTCTTACACATCGAAATTACCATCAGGCGAGATAGATTGATAGGTCCAACTAGAGCAAACTCTGACTACCAAAAGGAATCAAACTTGAGAATTATTAAGAAAAATAACTGACATATGAATTGAAAATGTCAAGATTGATATGTACTGAAACGCACCCACACAAAAGTTTGTCCCACAAAACTGCATGTTTCTAGCAAAATCAGTCTGATTCAGTTTTATTCCTAGCTTTAGAACGGAAAGAAATGAGAGTGACTTGATTCCATGGTTATGGCATGGTGTATCTCAGCTGTACAAGTCTGAAATTGGGAATGATGCTCGTCTGAATATGAGCAATGGAAATTTCGAGAAATCTACTGCATATTCCATCTAACTCTTAATTTCCCAACAACGAGTTTGATTTTAGTCAAATTGCGAAACCTGAAACCAATTAGTATTTTTTTTTATTTTCATTTTAGTTCACCATGTAATTTTAGATAAACCTCTTGGCCTTTTATACCCTCAAGGTATCTCGCTTAGAGCAACTTTGGATGGACGACTGTCTTATGACCGCAGGATATAGTTGGTGAACAGTCTCAGCTATCTGCTACCATTAAACCTAACTTTCTAGAATTTACACGTCTGAGAACTTGTTCGTTCAGAATACTGACTCTCCAAGATAGGTTTAGAATTTTTTGTAAGAGTTGGATAAAATTTAAGGCACCTTTGCAAAATTCTAAACGTATCTTAGAGAGTTAGAATTCTGAACGAGGAAAGGCAAGTTCTAGAAATCTTGGTTTAATTGTAGCAGATAGCCGAGACAGTTCACCAGCTATATCATGCGATTATAAGACAGGCGTCCATCCAAGGTTGCTTTGAAATAGATACCTTGAGACTATAAAAGGCCAAGAGGTTATCCTAAAATGACTAAAGTTAAAAACAAACTGAAAAAAAGAAACAACTTATTCCAGGCTTCGCAACTTGACAAAAATCAAACTCGTTGGTGGAAAATTGTGGCGTTTTACTCTCTAACGGCTGGTGGAACAATGTTGCAGCTTTATTTGAAAATTTCTATCACAGAGCGTCTATTATTAAGAATATGTCTAGCGATGTCAAATACTAGTAGCTATCGAATTCGCTTAGGATAATGTAGAGATTAAATCCGGTGATTACATATATTTTTGCCGCCTGCCGTTTTAAAATTTAGTCTGCTCACTTAATTATTTTATGTGTTCATATCGAAGTGATCTTTTCCAATATTAGATAAAAGGTTATTAGTACATACCCTTTATTTAGAACAAATGATTTTTATGTACACGCAAATCAAAATGGAAGACAGAGGTTCAGCTTGCATGTGTGTTAGAATAGTAGAGTTTGATTTAGTTTAGGCAAGATTAAAAAAAGTTAGACAGAGGGTTGGATTGCACAAAGGGGCAAAGTTTTGTACGAGAACCAAAATGGAAGAATTAGTTTTGGTCTGCATAAAAATAAAAATATTAACCCTCGGATTGGTTTGCACGATAGACAAAAATCTAGACAAACAATGGGTTTGGAAAAGATTAAAAGATATGTAGACATAGTTTTAGTTTGCACAAAAGCCAGTCAGTGTATGTTTAAACGGCTCTGTTGCCTTCTTTTGGAAACGTGGATCGTACATTCTTGCCTGAGATATTTGAAAAACTGACCAATTTCTTTATGTAGCAGCTGTTTAAATAATTGTATATATTACAATTTTCCCACGCTTTCAAAACCGGATGACGGTGTGATCTTACGTAATTGTTTTTTTTTTGGCAGTTGGGCGTAATCCCAGCTCAGCACTGACCACAACTTCCCTTAGGGTTTGATATTTGTAATAACCATTGCAACACATTCTTTTCTTCAAAAGACCCATGGTTTTATTGCTCTATCAAATTCAAATTCAAATCAGAGGACAAAATATAGAGTTGAGTGTTTTATTTATGGGCATCTGGGATGCAGTTATAAAATCAGTCTATATTTGAAAGACCTCTATTCAACATGACGTATGATATATTAATTAAAGCTACATGTTTTTTTTCCTTTATTTAAGTTTATCGATTTTTCTTGCTATTTTAATCAGAAAATATTTGTTAATGAGTAAGATCCAATCTAATTTTCTCCTGACGGCGCGCATTTATTGCCTTTTGTTTCATTTGATAACTCTCTTTAATTATATCTAATTTACCCAAGCTGTGAAGTGTCGGGGAATTATCGATGTTCAAATGAATTTATTGATATTTTTCATTATCTCTTTACCTTTAAATTTCATCTGCCGAGTTATCTAACAGCCCAAGGTTGGGGAAGATTGAAACGAGAAATATTCTTGGCTTAGCCAGTAAAAACGTCACATTTCCTAACATGTTAAATTACATAATTTAAAATTCGAGGAAAGCATTGTTTATTTATTGTTAGACATTTGTCTTGTTTTATTTCTTTTAGAATTCTCTTGTTTTCTTCTTAGACTATACTTGCGTATGTACACACTTGTAAAATTAATTAAAAAAAATAATGTCTTCTTAGGATTTTTCACACTTTTCTTGATCACATATACTTCGTATCTTGGTGTTGTTTTCTCTTCCGACCGCATTTTACTTTACGTTTGAGACTTGTGTATCCAGTTTTCTTTTACTTGATGAAGCAACTGACAGCTGAACCACTGACACCAACAATATCAGCCTGATATAGTCAGTTTTAGACCCACTGTAGTGACAGAGTATAATAGATTCCTTTTCTTCCCCAGATTACTTTATGTGAATATAATTTCGGGTTATATGGTATAATTTGTTTGCCTTTGAAAAATATTACTTCATCCGTGATCGCTTCAGATTTTTTATCACTCCCAGACACTATAGTCTAGACTGTCAATTAGTTATCCTGCGGCTATTGTCTACGATGGAAGTTACGCCAAAGAAGCGTACAAAACTATTAACTCTGCACAAACACACTGGCGAGCCTTACACAGTCTAGTTATTAAGCAATAATTGATGATCCTCTCTGTTACAATAAAGCCCGTTGTGGATTTGTTTTTAAGAAATCAATTTAAATCGACTGCATGAATGTGTCATGGCGTATGGTGACTGTACACGTTAGAACAGGTGAAACTAAATAATAACTTCATATAGGATATTCTAGCAATGGTAATGTTTGCCTTTTCACTATAAGGAAGTATTTAGCATACATAGACCGAACAATCAGTTCTGATGTCGTTTTATCCATTTTTACTTCATTGTCCTAAATAACTATTTACAAAAATAGTTTTCTCAAATCCATTAGATGTACAGTCTGAACTGGTGAAACTAAAAAAATGAATTCAGATAGGATTTTCCAAAATATTCTCTTGGTGGTAATGTTAGCTTTTTCACTATAGGGAATAATTTAGCATTCATATACCGAACAATCAGTTATGATGTCGGTTGATTTCTTTTAATTCATTATCCTAAACAATTATTTGAAAACAATAGTTTTCCCAAACCCATTAGATGTTATTACTATTTTATGGGGGTGCGGGCTCTCTTAATTTTGAGTTGTGTGGAACCTCAAAATCTTGATTATCTCATGATCTTCTTTTTGATTTACAATGCAGTATCAATATTAGTGGTTGTGGCGGTTGAACGTCCTCAAGTGATGCGGTTTCTGTTATTTGGTACAGCGTTTTGGTTGTGATTCCGTTCAATCAGTCCACAATGCCCGCGCCAAGGTCCACTGGCTTCACCCACTAAAAGTCATTTTTCACCAGTGATCTGAGAACGCCAGTCTTATGGCCACCTCACGTTGTATTATATCACGTTGAATACACCAGTTTTCGCTCGATCACCGAAGTTAAGCAACGTTGAGCCTGGTCAGTACTTAGATGGGTGACCGCTTGGAAATACCAGGTGCTGTAAGCGCTTAGTGACGGATGTGCGTTGTGGTGGAGTGGATATCGACTCGGCAAGAGAAATCGGTGGGCAATAATTACAAGGAAGATGTTCTGTCACTACATTCTTCTCTATGGAAAAATATTCCCAATGCTTACGATGCCCACCAGTGTATGTTAAAACCATTATACAGTGATTGATTCGTTTAGTTGTTTTACAAGGTTTATCAACAATTTGTGCGTTACTCAAAATAAAATCATATTTGGGGTTTTAACCCGACAACACTAACCATGGTTACATAGTATGCAGCGCAACTGAGGCCATTATAATTACAAATTCCATTAGATTTTTAATACCTGATTTTCTTACCTAAATAATGTTTTTCAGTTCCTTTTAATGTAAACTCAAATTACAAATTTAGAAGTGCCAGCATGTAAAATATTTTAAATAAAGATTTATATTTAATATTATTTTGATATTTTCAAAATCGGGTATGATATACTCATGGTTAGTAGTGTTGTAACTTTAATTGATTGTTAGTGTTCCAGGGTTAACAACTTTTTTCGCGAGTGAATAACGTATTAACAATTAATTATCTGAATAGCAATATTTATCCCAGATAAAAATCATATTACTGAATGTATAGCTGAAGTGAGAAGAGATAGCTGCATATATTTTCTAAGAGTATTTGCGTGTAAGTAAACGTAACGAAGCAGACCTCGGGTTTCCATTTGAATAAGGCTTTTTGCTATCGGCAAAAGCAATGTGAGTTACCAGCCTTTTCCCGGACAGTGCCATGTTATCCGATGAAAGGAGAAAGTTTCGAAGTATTCCATACCAGTGTTAATCAATATATGGATTAACATCCACTCACGTTAAGTAGTTACTGATAAAACTTGTATGATAAATGAGATTTGTAGTATCAATAAAACTGTTAGAGGGAAGAGGTGAAAATTATTAGAACAAGGAGGATAGATAAGCATTGACACTTGTCTTAAAGAAGCTACATTTCTAGTGTCCAAACGAAACAATCACGATGAAATCTATTCCACCGTGTGGCAGCTCAGTGGTAAAAAGCTCCCGAAATTGAACGTTCGAGTTTCAGTTTGAGTATGAGTTTTGTTTAACGACAGATAAAGCTTTGTGAGTTATATAAAGCCAAAAAGATGTGGGTTTAAAGTATTTTTTTTAAGTTTGATGATAATGAGAAGTTGATTTAGGCAGATTTTAATGAAATATTTTTGTTTTTAAATTTTTTCTGTTGTGGATTCTGGTTGAGAAACCACACAAAATAATAAATAACAAGAGCAGATATTGAGATAGAAATTGTAAGTTATATTGAACAAAATTATACAAACTGGAACACGAGTTTGTCAATTCAGGAATACTAGGAATACTGTTAGTAGAAATGAATATGTCCAATCTTGTAGTGAAGAAATATGTCTGGGTAATGAGTCTATATCCAAAACAACTCCAACTTAATATGCACTAACTTACTGACCAACTAAGCGGCTGTACAACTACCAACTCTCTGTAAGAATCACTGCCGTTCTATGTATAGGAAAAATTATATTTGCACATCAGGCGAGTCCATTGCAAAAAGGGGTGCTCCCCAACATTTTCATTTTAGAAAACAGAAAATGTCTTCTAGTTTTGTATTCAAAAATATTTAGCTGAGAATATTTTTTCCTTCAAAAATGTATCATAAACTGTCAAAACACTATGAAAGTATAAAAATACACTTTAATAGAAATATATACATAAACATAGATTTATAATGAAAAATATACATTTTTGAAGGAAAAACTCTTACCGAAAATACATACTATTTGCCCATAGCTAGGACTCTAACAGGTACTACCACTCTGGCTCAGGTTGGACTTGAAAACAACAGCAATTAAGAGGTGGTTCCATGTTCCTCCTAACCTTCCAATTAGAGATCTTGCTGCCAGATGCTGCTTCCCGACATGCCCAGAATCCTTGAACCCTTGAACGTTCGAATTACACTTGAAATAGGAAGAAATTGCAGATGATTATATTCCCTGGAAAGAGCATGGTGTTTTGTTGATCTAAGGATCTGTACTTGTGCAACTAAAAGCAATCAAATGGTTCTAACTAGAAAATAGATACTTGTTTTTTTTTTTAGCTCTATCTGTTCTCTATCAGTTTTATAGTGATTCTCTAATATTTTAGTTGTCTTGGAGATTAATTGGCTGCTTTATTTTTGGCACGAACTTTTTGATAGTAAGAAGAAACAAAAGAAGAAAACGGATAAGAAATAATAATTTTCCCAATCTTTTTTACTCATCACAAAGGTTCGATTTCATGCCCTTATTGGTTTGTAGCAACATTGATCAAAATATTTTCAGATGTTTACGCTTGCAATGACTTCATGGTATCTACGTTTATACAAACGCATTTATTGGCACAGAAGCAATATTCGTAGTCAGTCACCAGATATCTATAAATAACTGAGCCAAAATCAAACGCATGAAAAGAGAACCAAGTTAATTTTCAGGTTACTGTCTTGTATTTTATCGTTGCACTGCTACAGAAAGCATATTATGGCGAGAAAATTGTAAAGGATGACTGTTATTTTGTTTGAAAGTAATGAAGGTTTCGGAGATTCTGAAGGATGAAGGAATACATTTGTGTTAAATAGGACATGAATTTAATGAAGCGAAAAGAAAGCTGTTAATAGAAAATCACACAGAAGAAGAATACGAATATACGTAAGTATGTCACCTGAAGAAGAAGAAATAGAAAACAGTAAAACAGTTCAGAAAGATAAAAAGTAAAACAAGTAAAAAGAGGAAGGGCTCAAAGAAAAAGAAGTGAATGACAAATCGTTAAATACAAAAAGAAAGAAATTAACAAATAGATAAAAAAAATAATAAAAAAACTTAAAGAAGTCTAGCCAGCCGAAAAAAAGGTAAGCATGATAGATGAAAAAAAATGGGCGACCGGCGACCAGAAAATTAAAGAAGAGAGGGGAACGGAAGAAAACTAAAAAAGAAAACAAAAGAAAAAAAAACAAAAGAAGGTAATGGAAATTTGAAAAAAGAAAAGAAAAATTGATAGAACAACAACATGATGTTGAAAGTAGAACGAGAGTAAGAAGGAGAGTAAGGAGAAAAGTAAGAAGGAGAGTAAGATGACAAGAGGATCGAAAGAAAAGTAAACAAAACAGAAGGACGAAAAGATGAAAGAATGAAATGATTAAGGGAGAAAAAAGTGGGAGTAGAAAAGATGAAAGAGAAAACATAATAACAAATAAAGATAAAGGCAAAAATGAAGATTGTGGAGAAGAAGCAAAATGAGAAAAAGAAGAACAAGAATAAAGACAAAATCAGAATATGTAGAAATAGAATGATAAAAAAGAACAAAAAGAACATGTTTCCCGTTCCATAAAGCTTCATCAGAGAATGAGATATGAGAAAAAATAAAAACGTTCTAGTATTTTTATTTTTGTGTTGTTTCAATTATCATTGGTTAATCAGGTTTAATGTAAAGCGTTCCGAAATCAGAGGCAACCTTTCGAATTTCGAAGAATTTAAAAGATTTCCAGCCTAACAAAAACCAATGAATTGTTTATATATGTAAGTGGATAATAATTCTAGTTTGTCTACGTATGATTCAGATGATAATGTATATTTGTAAGTCTTCCTCCCAATCTCTCTCTTTCACCCTCCCTCCCTCCCCCCCCCCTCTCTCTCTCTCTCTCTGTGCTTTTAGCAGTAGTAGTAGTAGTATACATTGTGTTAGTTAGTTTTTCGCATGTTGATTCGGGAACGTTTTTACATTTGAACGTTGGTCATAGATAAACGTAGGTTAGATTGTTTACGAATGAAATCAATAAAGTTTGGTGATGTAATATAATGTTTTAACGTGCGTTTACAGTTGGTAGTATATCTATTAGCAATCTGTGCAAATAACCCTAACCCTAACACCACCATTTACTTCCATTTCAATAGAAAATCTACCAAGGACCTACAATCTGTGATTGAATGGGGTAGGAAATGGCTCGTAAATTTTAATGCGTCCAAAACGAAGCCGCTTGCCTCTAACCAAATAGAGACATTTTTCTAACTACTAGCAAAATGGATGATGCTAGTCAAGCCAAGTGCCTTTTGGTCTAATTCTCTCAAGTGACCTCATACGTAATAACTTCATCCAACCTATAAATGCATCAATTGCTAAAAGGTTTGGTGCGCTCTGCAGGGCAAGGAAATGCTTCCCGTCAGAATTCATTTTGCACATTTATAAATCTACTGTGCATTGAATATTATTGCCATATCTGGTTAGTGGCACTTGCTATTCATCTTGAGGTTCTCGCAAATCCAAAGGAAGATCTGCAATATAACCGATCCTGACTTAGCAGACCGCCATCAGTCACTTTCTTACCCACGTAATGTAACTTTCCTGTGTCTTTTCTACAATTATTTCCGTTTGCTTGCTTCTCTGATAGCTACAATCTCCAAATGCGTAAATGCAACATGAAATGCTATCTTCAATCTCCTTGCTTCCCATTCTTTTTTATCCTCTCTTCGACAGCCTATGAACCTTGTTTTCCTCTCACTGCAACCCCTTGCGCGACAGAGCTGATCTTGAATTTCTTGTAGTAAAATGCTTTGGACCTAAATCCACTGTTTTTTTTTTTAATTGTGGTGGAATTTTTAAAATCAACAGCCAATTTTGTTAATGTGTATTAGAACGAGTTTAAACTCAAATCCCCTTGTTGTTCGTAGATACGTAGATACGGGTTTCAGATGGAGAAACAGTAAAGTATTAAGAAGGAAGCAATGAAAGAACGTTACGAGGAAAGAGAAAGAAGTGAGAAACGAGGGAAAAGAACAAATAGATGCAGGAAATAAATGTGTCAGCAAAAGAAAGGATTGAAGAAGAAAGAAATGAGAGAAAAAAGTACACTAAAAAGAAGAGAGTAAATTTCACTAGAAACAAAGAAGCGAGTAGTGGATTGCTATGTGATATCAGATTTTCACTATGGCAGTGAACGCTGGACAATCTCATCGAAAATAAAGGAAACAACTGAAGCAACTGAAATGTGGTTCTTCAGAAGGATGATGCGGATATCATGGATAGAGCACGCGAGCAATAATGAGATTTTGAAAAGGATGGAAACGAAAATTAAATTAACACTGAGAATCAGGAAGAGACATCTAAAATTCCTGGGACATGCAACGAGGAAAGAGGGCTTGGAGAATCTGATCCTAACAGGTCAAATAGACGGAAGGAGAGACAAGGGAAAACAACAGGTAACATACATGACGGGCCTGAAAAGGTAGATTTCAGAACGGGAATTGCGTGTTGTAATAGGAGAATGCGTGCTAAGAGCCACCAAGGATAAAGGGGACGTAGAATGCAATGATTGCCTACGTCCTGAAAAAACAAGGCACATAGAAGAAGAAGAAGAAATTTCTAAAAAGTAGATGGAGCGAAACTTACAAGGAGAGTTGGAAATATGTAGGACATACTAAGAAAAACTGACAAAGAGAAATTATTTAGGTGCAGCAAAAAGACCCCTGACCTATACCTCCCAGAAATACAATCCACATAATAGTAAGCTATTAGTTCAAAGAAAACAGCATTACCATAAAAATCTTGCCACCATGTTAAAGGTATTTTCAGGAAGTATTTCACCCAACTCTGTAGAAGAAAGAAAAAAAACGACCTCAAAAGGATATCACGCAATAGAAATAAAAGTCTTCTACTTCTATGTGCCTTGTCCTTTCAGGACGTAGACGATCAGAGCCTTCCACGTCTCCTTATCCCTGGTGACTCTTAGCATACTTTCTCCTGTAACATTTCACAGCCCACGTTCTGTCATTCACCCTGTTGTGGACCAGAATTGTTCTGGAAAAAAACAAAACTCAGATATTTGTGAAACAAAGATATATTAACGAAAAACAAGTAAAAGTATTACATACTGCCCAGTGGAGATCAACTCAAGTCATCTGTCCATCTTCCATTGCCAAACGTCCACTTGAGATAGTATACTTATATTTATAGTCACGAGAAGTGTTCATTATGGTACAAAGGGTAGGTCTCATAACACACCTGATCAGGCCCTTCAAATAGGTTTTCCCTGCTTTCCCCTGTCTCGTGTTCCCTCTGTGTGACCTGTTAGTATCAGGTCCTCCAAGCCCTCCCTCCTTATTGCATGAATTTCAGTTGTCTTTTCCTGATGCTCCATATTAATTTCCTTTTTGTTTTCATTCTTTCCAACACCTCACCATTGCTCACATGCTCGGTCCATGATATCCGCAGCATCCCTCTGTAGAATCACATTTCAGCTGCTTCAAGTGTTTCCTTCATCTTTATTGATATGGTCTAACATTCACTGTCATATTAAATAACTGACATCACATAGCAAACTAGTACTCTCTTCTTTGTTTCTAGTGAATGTTTCTTGTGTCTAAATACTTTACTCAGGTTCTGGAACGCGTCGTTCGCCATACCAATTTGCCTTCGGATCTCTGTTTCGCACTTTCCGTTTTCTGTTAAAACATTTTCTAGACATTCAAATTTTTTACCTGCTTGATTTTAATATCCCCCACCTGTATTTGGTATTTTCGGTTGCTTTTTTGATGATGACCGTGCATTCGGCTTTCTTGCTCTTTATTTGTAGCCTTTTTTGTCGCTCTCTCCAGCTACCTTCTGTATGAGGTCTTGTAGTTTTCTTTCCGTGTCTGCAATCAGCACTGTATCGTCTGCGTATCATATGTTGTTTAAATTGTGGCCTCCGATGACAAATCCTGGCATAACATCTAGGGTCCTCAAAATATTCTCGGTGTAAAAGTTAAATATATCCGGTGAAAAGACACATTCTTGTCTTACGCCCCTTTCTATCTTTGTATATCTGCTGAATTCGATACCTGTCCGTATGCAGGCTGTTTGCTGCCAGTAAAGATTTTTGATTACTCTTAGATCTTTCCCAAATATGTCGTGGCTGCCGAGCATCTCCATTAATTCTTTGTGGCGTATTTTGTCAAACACCTTTGCATGATTAATAAAACATATGTACAAATCCTTCTTCATTTCTATAGCTCTTTCAGGGTGCATCCTAATAATCAATATGGCGTTCTTTATGACAGTGTCTTTGACGAACTCGCACTGTTCTCGGCATATTTCTAGCCTGATTCTGCTTCTCGCTTTATTAATCAGAGTTCGAACGATCAATTTTGTTATATGGCTCATTTTGTTCGCACTCGTTTGCAGCTGGCCTCCTAAGCAGTGCTATGAAGATGGAGTTGCTGAGGTCATCTGGTATTACACAACAATTTCATTTATTATTTCTGTAATTTTTTCAATACCAAATTCTTTCAGGGCTATCTGGTCCAGCTGCGTTTTTTATATTCAGAAATTATATGGAAGGGGCAAATCATTACTCAGGCGTAATTATTATATAATTAAAAAGCTTACATTACACCACATCGAAGAGCCCTAAAATGGTTTTCTAAGCGCATCTGGGATGTATTACAAGCCCAAAAGTACAGATCACGCAGTGAAGATGCAACTCCTTACTCAGTCTTCATTGTTATATAATTAAAATATTGCTAAACATTACACCACATGAAAGGGTCCTACAATTATTTTCTAAGCGTAGCTAGGATGTCGCACACGGGCAATACTACGGATCACGTAGTGAAGATCCAAATCATTACTTATCCGTAATTACACTACTTATATTATTCGGATTATTGTTCTCATCTTTGTTGCAATTTGTACGACGTTTTCACTGTTATACGCTCCGGCCTTCTTCCGGTGCTACGAATTCGAACCGAATCCTTTATTAAGATCACGTCTGTATTTGCGCCGAAAGAAGGGAGGCGCATACAACGACAGTAACCTCGTATGAATTTCAACCAAAATGAAGACAATAGTCCGAATAATATACACAGTGTAAATACTACCTCATCCCAGTTATAATTGTTATATAATTGAAAGCTTGCTCACCATTACAACACGTGGTGCTGCCCTAATTATTTCTTAACGTTACTTAGATGTGACACAAGAACAAAAATTTGGAGCCCCAGGTAAGGCTTAGATTCACTACACAGTCGTGAATTAACCAACGAGACAAGCTTGCTAACCATTACACCACGTAGAAGTGCCCTTAAATTATTTTCTAAGAGTAGCTTACATGTGGAACAAGGCTGAATCTAAGGAGCACCCAGTAGGGATCTAACTCATCATAGTCGTAATTGAACAAGGGAGACCATTTTCCTAACCATTACACCACATCAAAATAAATAAAATTATTTTACAAGCGTAGATTAGATGTGGTTGTAGGCAGAAAATAGGGGGAATCCCGCCAGGATTGTACTCACTATTCAGTAGTAATTAATCTTGCCACGCCGAAGTGTCATTCAGGTGAACCATATCCGATCGAATAAAGAAATATACATCCATTGCTTGAACTTTGCAGCTGAGACCAGAGTGCATCTAACCCGACCCAATTTAGACTAAATCAGATTCGTTGTCAAGGCGACAGGTTCACTAGTAAGAATAGTCTATAGAATCAGTTCTCACTCAATGAAAATTGAGTTAGCGAATATCAAAACCATATTATTTTAGAAACGAATCGTCTCCATTCATGTACTGTGCCCCTTAATTTTCTGAATTGAACATGACTCTCCACTACTTCCTATTTATTGTATTCATTTTTGCAATAGTTTTCTCCTTACTTTCACCCACTGCCCCAATTCTATTCTGCCATTCATTTTACATGTAAATTACACGTTGTTTCTTATTGTTCCTCTTGTAAAAACAGTTTTGTAATACACTTTTTAAAGTCAAATCAGTTATATTTAAAATTGAACTATTAGAGTAGCGATGAATTTATAACTCTTATAAGTGTATTTGCAAAGAATTCAACGGGATTTCGAACTCGGCTCTCCGAATTCTCGTTCCGATACTCATTGCACCATTATGCACACACACACACACACACACACACACACACACATATATATATATATATAGTTTAGAAGATGCACAATTTGTTTAAAACTAAATTTGTACATGTTCTAAACCATAATAAATATTCACGGTTCTATATTATATATCGAGCACTGTTTTAAGTTAATGTTTTCGACGTTGTAAATTTTTCTTCGTTCTTTATTCACTCGGATATATATATATATATATATATATATATATATATATATATATATATATGTATATATCGAGTTTTTATTTGACCTCAACAGAATGCAGAAAGCATTAGACGGCCGTTTCGTTTCTATATTTGGGTCTCATCAGCAGTGTGCATCCACTACCAAGAATTGAAACCTAGACAGTTCCACCACTAAATACGTGAACGAGAAAAGCGTCATCGAGTTTAATTCGGTGCGTCTTCGTCACCAGGGCCCGTGGTACATTTGGTATGACGTTTGCTTAATAACGTATCTGCTTGGGTTTCAATTCCTGGTAGTGGATGCACCCTGCTAATGGTTCCGAAATATAGGACGAAACGGCAGTCCTGTGCTTTCTGCATTTTGTTGAGGTCGAATTAAAACTCGATGGATTACTTAATTATTCCTACTATTTTTATATATATATTGAGGCAGCAGATAATTATATAAATATATTATTAAATATAACAGAGAATAAATGTCTCCTATGGTTAGTGATGAGCCATTTTAAACATCAAATTTGGTTTTAATTTCTGGTGAAAATAAAGACAAATCTTGTTCCACCTTTGGATACTTTTTATTACGTTTAACAAATTAATTTCTCCCTATCTTCCAAGTAAATATGTTATTAATCCCAAAAATGAATTTATACAAATTTTACATTATGTAAAGCCAACGAAACAAATAATTGTATCTTTGGATGTACAAAATCTATTCACTAATGTTCAGTCCTTAATACTGTTGACATCATTATCTGTGATGTATACAAGCATACTAATTTTTAGATTGAATTTTTTAAAAAATTCTAGTGACAATAATTTTCCATATAAATTTTTATTATTTAACCTTTCGCTGATGAAGATGGATTCACGGTTTTTCAAAATCTATTCACTAATGTTCAGTCCTTAAAACTGTTGACATCCTTATCTGTGATGTATACAAGCATACTACTCTCCCACCAATCAATATCAAACCCATTATTTTTAAAAAAATATTATTATCATGCACCATGAAGCGTGCGTGTGTAACAAGTAAACTTTGTACTAGGAAAACTGCGATTATTTCTATGGCTAATGAAGCCATTGTGGTCTATTTGTAGCCAAAACTAATTTTCAGATTGAAATTTTAAAAAAATTATAGTGACAATAATTTTCCATATAAATTTTTATTATTTAACCTATAGCTGATGAAGATGGATTCACGGTTTTTCAAAGATTTTTACCTGTAAATGAATTCAAAGTACAGAATCAGAATCCCACTCGTCTCTCAAATTTCACATTCCGAGCTGCTATACATTATAAAAAATATAACAGATTTATGCTTAAATTTTTTTTATACCTACTACCGCAAACATTTCAAGTTTTAAATTGGGGTCTGCATTCACCAGATATCCTACGTCACTTCTTGGCTTTTTATAAAAAATCTTAATGAAGTAGATGGTTCCCGTATGTTGCAACTTCTTTTATACTCAAAGCAGGATATTCGGTGTCAGTTCCTGGTCCTTGAAGTATGCTAAAAGGTAAACAGTTCCATAGGCTATGCAACAACTGTGTCTTTGTGTACTCTCTGGGAGGCAAGCCTGGTCCATGCTAATGGGAGGTAGGTGAGATTGTCAATGATGGTTAATTGAGAGTAGCTTCGTTTTAGAAGCATTAAAATTTACTAGCCATTTCTTACCCCAGTCCAATATGGATTGAAGGTCTTTTTCAATCTCGGCTGCGAGGTTAGCTTTGACGCCTACACAAGATTTTTGTAGGAGGCGAGATTAAATTGTGGTGTCATCGGCGTACAAACCTACTTGGGCTCTTATGGAATCAAGGAGATCATTAATGTATATCAGGAAGAGTGTAGGACCTAAGATGGAGCCTTGGGGGACACCTGCGTTTGTATGGTAGTTCTGAGAGTCATGTCCGTTTAATACCACCTTTATTGTGCGGTTAGAGAGGAATGACTGGATTAGTTCAAACAAATGTCCAGTTATACCATATCTCCGCAGTTTACATAGAAGGCCAGCATGCCAAACTCTGTCGAACGCCTTAGATATATCCAATGCAACGGTTCGGGCTTCGCCATTCCTGTCGAGTGCCTGGTATATGTACTCGGTGATGGTCGTTAACATATCAGCAGTAGACCTGGTGAAGCGGAAACCATATTGCTTGTCCGAGAGGAGCCTGTGTGCTGTGAGATGCTGAACCACCTCGGCGTTGATAATGGCTTCGAACACTTTGCCAAAGATCGGAAGAAGGCTGATAGGGCGTTAATTTGCAGGGTCAGAGGGTTCTTCAGTGTTTTGAAATATAGGAAACTGCTGTTCACAGTTTTCATAGTTCAATGACCGGTACAACATGAAGGCTGAGCTGAAGAAGATTTTGTAATAATCATTTCAATGAAAAACATATTACAATCTAGGAAAGGATTTAGGATTTATTTATAATACCATCCGACAAGTATGGCCTCTTTGAAGTAGCAATAGCATAAACGTTCGTATTTCAAAAAAGTTTCATGCCCAAATCTATACCATTAATACACTCACTCATAAACTTGATAAGTTTAACTTGGTGGCATCTTGCTTGTTTGTATTTATGCAGGGTGGTCTAAAAGTAGATGAAGAGTAAGAAAACCACTGGAGTCAAATCAGAAGAACGCAATGGCTAATCAACTGGACCGCTTTGTCTAATCCCTTTCTAAGAATATGTTTCTACAAAATACGCCCAGACTGCACTTGTATAATGTAAATGAGCCTCATTTTGTTGGAACTAATATACATGCCTATTCCTTCTACTGCCCATGTTCATCGACAATATATATATATATATATATATATATATATATATATATATATATATATATATTACGTTTAATAGTGTAGACTTAATTAAATATTTTGAAAATAAGGGTGAACCTTTAGAAAATACATTTAGAAAATCTTAAAGAGGTTAGAAACTTTTATAAACGAAAATCAGTCAACATTTTTTCAAAGCATGTGACCTTCAGTATTTTGATTTTTTTAATTTTTGGGAATTACTTTAATTTGCTACTTTAAAACTGGTTAATGCTGAGAAGCAAACTACACCATTCAATTCACCCACAATTTTCGATTACTTAATAAATTTTATTGTTGAGCAATATTCAATTGTAGACGTAACACACACACACACAAACACACACACACACACACACATATATATATATATATATATATATATATATATATGTGTGTGTGTGTGTGTGTGTGTGTGTGTGTGTGTGTTTAAATCTGTCTTTAAGTTCAATAAACAGGTAGACAGCAAGTATATTTCCCCAGAAATGATTTCATTCGGAAACCTTGGAAAACCTATATATATATATAGGTTTTCCAAGGTTTCCGAATGAAATCATTTCTGGGGAAATATACTTGCTGTCTACCTGTTTATTGAACTTAAAGACAGATTTTTCGTTTGGAAACAATATCCACTGCAAGACAACGCACACCCTGGACAGTAAGATCAGTTAGTTAAGTGCCATACGTGATACACGCTTGGGCGATCATGTCTCGAAAGAGACATGACTGACTGGGCAGAAGATTATCCCGCAGTAGGTTGCCATTGCTTTCTGCGGTAGACTGGTTGCCGACCAAGGCTATAGAACCCAATCGGTCCTGCTATTTAACCCATAACTGGAAGGAAGAGACGGATTAATACCTTTCCCAAGGGTATTTGCGCGTAAGTGAATAAAATGGATTCAACTGGAATTCGAACTCGGCTCCCCGGTTTCTCGTTCCGAGCCGATATCCACTGTACCACAATGCACATCCTGGACATAAAATTGCCTTCTATTATTATTATTATTATTATTATTATTATTATTATTATTATTATTATTATTATTATTATGTCATTTTTCATCATATTTCGATTTCTGCTTTGGTCTCACTACCAACCAAGTCTGCGGGGAGACCTAAGGCAGGTAGTGGCGTGTTGTTATGACTCCATTTCATGTTTTTCTATCTTCCCTATCATCCCCAGCATTACATAGATAACGTTTTCCTTAGTGTGTGGGCTGTACTTAATAAGACAATTTTTTGTATATCTCTTAAGCTGGGGTTTCCAGGGATTCTTTCAATGTGTTGTTTTGTTCCATTTTTTATCATTCCAAGTGCACCTACTATCACTGGTACAACTCTTGTTTTCAATTTCCACATTTTTTCTATTTCAATTTCCAGGTCTTTATATTTTGACAGTTTTTCAAATTCCTTGGTTGCTATGTTACAATCCGCTGGACAAGCCATATCAATTAATAGACAAGTTTTCTCCTTCTGGTTTTTAACAATAATGTCTGGCCTGTTTGCTTCAATTTTTCTGTCTGTGTAGATGGTGTAATCCCATATATTTAAAGTCTTTAAAATCCATTCATGTGGCACACTATCGAATGCCTTTCGGTAGTCTATCCAGGCAGTACTAAGATTTTTCTTTGTATTGTAGCAGTTTTCCAGGATCATTTTGTTAATTAGCAATTGGTCTTTACAGCCATAACAGCCACGTTTGCACCCTTTTTGTTCAAGCGGTATTATGTCATTTCTTTCTAAGAATAAATATGTTTGTTTTGTTAAAATAGATGTTAGTAGTTTATATGTTGTCGGAAGACATGTAATTGGTCTGTAGTTTTTCGGGTTGTTTGTTTCATCATTCTTGGGAAGAAGAAATGTAATTCCTTTGGTCATCCATGCAGGAATATTAGTGGGATCGTCAACCATTTCTTGAAGTTCTTTGGCTAATTTTTTATGTGATGCGCTTAAATAATATAGCCAAAAGTTAGGAATTTTATCTATGCCTGGGAATTTCCAATTGTGTTTTTTTTTAGTGCATATTTAACATCATCTTCTGTAATTCCAGACCATGTCTGTTCGGGTTTATTTTTCATTCGTTCTGTCTCTTGCGTAATCCAATGTACTTCCTTGCTAAGTTATTATTATTATTATTATTATTATTATTATTATTATCCGCTCTTTCATAAAAAAAATCATGTCCTCGTAAACGAGTTCAATTAATCCACCACTATTATAACAAGGACGCGATTACGTGGAAATCTTAGTGCAAAGAAGATAAAGTCAACGGTAGTGGTTTATTTTTTATCTATTGTACTTTTGGCATAAGGTTAAAAGTAAATTTATTTGATAAAGAAATATATGCAAATGGTTCCAGAAATTGTCCAGTTTCTTCAGTATTTTTCTTTGGGGAGTGTTTTATGATACATTGATTGAACACTGTATTGTATTTAAAGACAGGAGTGCAGTATATTCTGTTTTAGTGGGTTTCCTGCCTTGCATGCGGTGATACTAATTAAAAAAGAAAGAAGACAAGTTAAAAAAGCTTTAGTGAGGCTCAAACTCTTTACATAATAAAATTGGTTAGCATTTCTTTAAAGCAAAATAACTTATGTCAAACTATAATTATATTGAATTAATTCAATGTTTATGGAAAGATTTTAATTGGCCATTTTTAAAAAGGATCAGTACTGATGACAAAAATAAACTATTCAATACACTTGGCAAAGTCTGATAACATGGTAAATTTCACTTTGGGAACATTGTCTAATTCTAGACGTGATATATATATATATATATATATATATATATATATATATATATATATATATATAGTAACGAGAATGAATAAATATAGGTATGAGAGTATACATACGTATAGAAATATTTGTATATGAGAGTGAGTTAGACACCGTCTGTAATAAAAGAGCCCTATGACACTATTCAATTCTGCTGTACTGCCTGGCTTTTGCACCAGAAGCTCTAATATGAATATTTAAAAGTGTTTAAAAGAGTTAAATGAGTTTAATATTGATTAGAAAGATCCGGCAGCTTGAAAATTCATTCTGATCGTTGTGATAAGAATAAAAAATACCCGAACTTATTTGTGAGTGCCTCAAAAACAACAACGAGGCCTTGATAAAATTTCATTTGAGGAAGTAGTGCTGCCCTTGGTCAAGAGTTTGGCTGCAAGGAAAATATGTCTGGCAACAGGACTCTCTTTCATGCCACACAAGCAGTCGAAACCGGTCATGGGCGCTAGACGTTTTCTATAACCACATCACCCATTACATCTGGTCAGCTAAGTACCCAGACTGAAATCCCTCCATTAGTGGATCTAGTGACAAACAAGATCTTCGTTACACCACAGGTGAACGGAAGGCAAGAATGATGGCAGCATTCATAAACTTCATTAAGAAGGCATCTCAAAAGAGACACAAGAGATTCCAAAATTGTCTGGAGGTGGTTGTTGAAGCATATGGCTATATTATGGAATATCTTTATTCTTTAGTATTTCAATACATTTTTAATAAACATATATCTGCTAAAATGAGATGTTAGTGTTATTATTTTTTACGTCATTTAAACAACAATTTATTTCTCACGCCCTGTCTGTGTGTGTGTATATATATATATATATATATATATATTTCTCATATAAATGAGTTATTTTGCTACCTTGGTTTCCACAATGAGTGTTCTTTTCTGGTGATTCATAACAACTTTTAAATGTGTACTGGTCTAACCCTATTAGGACCAAAAACTAAGTATTAAACAATCAATCAATCAATCAATCAATATATATATATGTATATATATATATATATATATATATATATATATATATATATATATATATATATATCAAGGACGTGGCCTATAGGCAATCGAATTAGACAATTTTCTTCTTTGTTTTATGTGGCGTATCTAATCAGGATATAAACGATTATGACCCATTGACCCATTACACCTTCCTGTCGCTTGTACCTCTTAATACATTTTGACTTGTTAGTTCTCCCAAACCTTGCTCTGCTATTCAATTGCTTAAGTATATCACGGACTGTTTTTCCTTGTCTCTGCCTACACTATGGCACAATATACACTTAATACATTTATGAAGTCTACTTTGATTTTTTTTTGTAAATTTGCTACATAAAGGTCACAATCTGCAACTTGAAAGTAATTAGTAATGGCACGTGCCTGATATATATATATATATATATATATATATATAATTACAAATAATTTTCTCTTCAACATAGCAGATTCATACTGACTTCGAAGTTTCTTAAGAACACCGTTATGACGTTCTCAGTTGTCATGGCTGTTTGACGAGTGAAAACATCATAACGGTGTCCCCACGAAACTTCAAATTCGTTATGAATCTGCTTAGTTAAAGAGACACACTCTTTGTACGTATCTATCTATCCATCTATATATATATATATATATATATATATATATATATATATATATATACAAAACCGGAAATCACATCGTGTATCGATCTCTCTGCATGTCCTTGGTTATTGACTGGCTTACCAGATACCGACGAAAAGCGCTCTTCCTTTATTACAATTAAACTCATTAAGTTATAATGAACGTCGAGACAATCTTGTGACCTCCTATTATGAATAGAGACGTCTAGTGTTTACGAAGCTTGGCTTTGGACAGAACAAGTCCACAAGTGTATGACTGCCTAATGGAAATAGAAAAATCAATGTTGTATTTCCTTACTTAGTATAACCCTTGAGGTCGCCGGCGACCAAAGTTCACTAAAAAATGCATTTTCATTTCATTGTTATGACGTGCTCTAAAAACTACAACGGTCACTTGTTGTCTTCTCCATTATACTGAATAAACTGACTGTCCAAAAATAGTAGACAGCCTAGTCTATTCTACTATTTAACTCGTGAAGGAAGATATTGAATCATTCTTTTACTAAGATAATTTATTTGAAAGGGAAACTGGCATACTAACTCTTATTTAATGTTGGTGAACCGACGCGGACCATACAAGAAAACAGGTTTGTTGGGGCAGTTTTGTCGTTAAAAGAGAAATGCAAATCCTCCTCTGGTGTTTTGTCATAATTATTCATAAAATGACATCAATCTATCTCTTATCGATCTATTGATTATATTTTAAATAACTGGATAAACACGGGTCATTAGACTTGGTTGTCAACCAGTCAAGCATAAGGAAATGATTTGAAACCATTCCACTATTATGTATTCTGCATTTATGATATTCTGTGCATATCAAAGGAATGTAAACTGTGAATCCCATGATAACCTATGCCCAAAATAAGTTCTCTTTCTTCTGTGTACCGTGTCCCTTCAGGACATCAGCGATTATGACTCTCTACATCTCCTTATACTTGTTGCTCTTAATACTCCTTCTCCCGTTATTACCCACATTCCTCGCTCCACCATCCATCTGCTCAAGTCTAGCAGATATGTTTTGCATTGCTTTTATTTATCACTGTTTTCCTCTATCCATCCCGGACGCATCAAATTCTCCAAGACCTCCTTGCTCATTAAATGCCCCAAAGGTTTCAGTTTTCTGTTACTTGTGTTAAGTATCAGTTTCTTTGTTGTTTGCATCTTCTCCAAAACATCCTCATTACTTGTTTGTTCCGTCGATGGTATCCTCAGCATCCTTCTGTGAAAGCACATTTCAATTGCTTTAAGTCTTACCTTCGTTTTTGAAGAGATTGTCTAGAATACACTGGCTTATTGAAGGACAGACAACACATAACAATCTATTATTCTCTTATTTGTTTCCAGTAAAAGTTTCTTGTCTCTTCATACTCTACTCATTTTTGGAACACGTCCTTGGCCGTGCTAATACGCCTTCGGATCTCCATATCGCACTTCTCAGGTATCTAAGCACCTGTTTGATTTTGGTATCCAACTTGTAATTGGCCATTTTGGGCTCCACTTTTTTACTGATTACCATGCATTCAGATTTTTTGAAGTTGATATGTAGTCCTTCCTTGCTGCTTTCTTTAACTACTTCCAGTAGAAGGTTTTCTACCTCCTTCATGTATCTGGTATCAGTACTGTCTCATGTGTCTATCTTATGTTGTTCAGATTGTTGCCAGCAATGAGGAATCCTGGCAAGACTTCTAGAGCTCTCAGAATGGCCTCGCTCTATAGATTTAATAGATCCGATGAGAAGTAATATCCTTGTCTTACACCCCTTTCTATCTTTGTGTATCTGATGAATTCGTTTCCTGTCCGTATGCAGCCAATTTGCTGTCAGTAAAGGGTCTTGATTACTAAGGTCTTTCCCGAATATTTCAAGGTTGCTAAGTGTCTCTATCAGGTCTTGTGGTGTACATTGTCAAATGCGTTTGCAAAATTCATCTTTCTATTAAAACTAATTCATAGTAGAGTTTTTTAATTCATATTTATTAAAAGTATATTATTACAGAACGATGTCATTATTCTGAATAACGAGAAAGACTTGAACAACATTAATGTGCAGGTGATGCAATGGGAAGCGGTTCGGAATGAGAAATCGGCATGTCGCGTTCAAATTCCAGTCGGGTTGATTACATTCATTTCCGGACAGATACACATGGAAAAGGTAGGGATCTATATCCTTCACCTCAGCTACGGGTTAAATTGTATCTATTAAATAGTAAGAACTTTTAACTAGATCTCTCAAAATTAGAGTTGAAATGGTTAGAAGAAACCGTAAGTCCTATAGTATTATTTTTTTTTCCATGCACTTCTCGATTGTGAAACCTCTCAGACGGCTCTATGCTTTCCGGACATCTTTAAGCAGCAAAAATGTAAATGCAATCTCAATCCCTATCTACTGTCCTTCTGTTTACTCATTTTTTATGCCCACTCATTATTAATGTTTATGTTTCTATTTCTTTCTCTCTCTACAAACTCTTGTATCTTAGTGGCTTTGCTGCCTTGCATCGGGTGATAACGATTATTTTAGATAGTAATAATTAAATAGTTATGTTAAATAAGAATAACTTGTATACGCTGAAATCATTGTTATTATTTAAATAAATGGATAATACAATGATCACCCGCAAAAATAGTTATTTGTAAATTCTAAAATGTATTTTGGCTCACTTTTTTAACTGACTTGAAGTAAAACAAATGCATCAAACATTAGCTGCGTGTATAGCCAGGAAGATCGGGTCACTTTGTCTGGTCACGAAGATTTTCTCATCAGAATCTATCTTGACATAGACAGATCTACCGTGCATTGCATGTTGTTGCCGTATTTGTTCGGGTATTCTGCTATACATTGTGAGGAAATACAAAGAAGGATGTGCAATGTAAATGGTCCTAATATAACAGCTCGAATTTAGTTACTTTCTCACCGACGGGATGTGTCTCCTCTCTATCTTTTCTACAAATATTTTCACGATTTCTGCTCTGATAAGCTTCTTTCCTTGTTACCCTGTTCACATGAATTTACCGGTACTACTACGGCTATATCATGTTGAATACACAGGTTCCCGTCCGATCCCCGAAATTAAGCAACATTGAGCCTGGTCAGTACTTAAATGAGTGACCATTTGGGAATACCATGTGCTGTAAACGGAAGAACCAAGAATGGTCCACTGCTTCTCCAGATTTGGGGGTTGGGTGCAGGGCTAACAACCCTGCCTCCTAAAAAAAAGCAACAAAAAAGTTGCTACAGGAAAGCAACAAAAAAGTTGCTGCCCTATGCACCATCTGGGTTTGATGGATAAATGAAGATGATGATGACTAGAGTGGCAGAAACATTCCACCCATTTATCATCAAAATAGTCAAATGTAACCGCCACGTCAACTCCCTTAGTTATCTTCTTGCACTTCCCGCCTGTGGAACTCCCTTCCGTATGTTTTCTTCCTTGATAGCTAGAATCTTCAAAAGTCTAAGCGCAATGTCAACTGCTGTCTTCTATCTCCTTGATTTCAATCTTTCTCTTTTCAACATCTCTTGTATATTGTCTTTTTTTTCCTTTCCTCTCACCGTAACCTTCTGTGTACCAGTGGCAGTACTGCCTTATTTAGGGTGAAACGATTATAACAAAAATATTAAGTACCATCTTAAATTTCGTTCATCTTTTTTCTTTGTTGAATAGCTTCTTTACCCAGTTTTTTCTAATCCCTTTGCGCATTAGTAACAGCCCCACCTTGCTTGGAGTTATAAAGGACCTCGGCTATGCTTGTCAAATTATCTTTGTGACAAACTCAACCGAAGTCCCCAAAAATTAAAGTATCAGAAGGTTGAATTTATGGTTGGTGCGTCTTTGTAAAATAAGTGAACTTTTACTAACTGAACTGAATAACAATTTTGTAAATAGAAGAAAATGTTCAAAGAGAAAAATTCGCGTTGTTAAATAATTTGTATGAGTTAAATGTTCAAAGAGAAAATGTAAGTAGTTAAATGTGCCCAAAAAATAATAGTAAGTGGCAGGATGTGTATGTAAAAAGATAAACAGTTTACTAAGAAAGTCTGTGTTCCATTTCTTTTTATGGCCAGCTAATCCATTGTATTCACTTACACGCAAATACCCTTGGAAAACGTATTAATCCGTATCTTCCCTTCAGTTATGGGTTAAATAACAGGACAGATTGGGCGGCAACCAGTCTACAGCAGAACGCAATGGCAACCTACTGCGGGATAATCTTCTGCCTAGTCAGTCATGTCTCTTTCGAGACATGATCGCCCAAGTGTGTATCACGTATGGCACTTAACTGACTGAAAGAGTGAAAAGTAAGGTGAAGCAAACAAGGAAATTGTACTTATCGGACTATAGATTTTAGGAGTCAGTTGAAGTATCTTGTTATAGTTGTTTCTTTGACGGCGTGGGAGTGAAGACGTAGAAACGAAATTGGAAGGAGAAAGAATGAATGTATGTCGATGGGGCATGACAGGTCGGCATCTTGAATTTTTTTTTACATTTTAGCGTGTCGTCTCTGTCTGCTTCCGACTGACTGACTTTGTCCGGTCAAGGCACGTGGTTAAGTAGTAAAATTTAGTTATGTGACTGAATCTAAATTGCATATGCTTTTTTCTAGGTGTTAAGAATAATTGACCGGGGTCATAGATCAGTTTGCTATTTTCTATCTAAAGAGAATCTAGAGTCTTAATTTTCACTCTATTTGTGAACTTTGCATTGGTCTGGGTATTTCCAAAATGTTTCCTATCGTTCTGATCCATTTTTGTGGGTATGCAGTTTCACCTTTTGTGTTTTAGTTAATTGTTGATGATATAGGATTTGTATCCTATGGAGTGAAATTAAAACAACAACAAAAAATCTAATGAGAAACCGTAAAAATGTCAAACCAATAAATTTGATCTGACAATAAAATAATAGCGTAAACCTGGGTTTTGAATTAAGCTGTTTTCTCTGATTGAACAATTTTAATGACGTTAGAGTAACAACTAAATAACAACACGGCATTTTCACTCAAACATTTCGTTATTTACTCTCAAACTGCTTGTGTTTTATGGCCACTAGTTCAAAACATGAATCAACATTCTCCGTTTATGGTGTATGGGAAACATATCTCGTTTTACATTGGCACCTCTCTAACATTATGATTCCGCATTTAATAATTGATGTTGGTACACGTTTTCCCATTCCTGTATTCGATAGCTGAGTCAGCCCTTAGGTCAAACTTCCCAGAACAACAAACTTCATTGATTTATGACATGAATTATGTGCAATGTTTATTTCAGTATCATTCTCTACACTATTCAGTCGCTGAATCGTTTTAATATTCGGTGACATTTTGTCGTTGGCTATATTTTATAAGTATCAAACACATTACAATATCAAACGGTTTACAAGAGAAGGTCAGTCATTAAAATGCGTGTTCTATTTACCGTTACAAGATCATAGAATAAGATATCCTAATAATCTATCATATGATCACAGAATCGTCACTGGGAATAATCGGTCAGAGGAGAATAATATTAGAGCTCCGTATAGTGTGACCTAGGTTCGCAGAATAATGAATCTGAAAAGTCCACCATAGGATCATATATAATTTTCACCGGATAGTATATCACACGGATATCAGAATTAAACATGTGAATATTATGTCACAGGATCACATAAATAGGTTTTCGAATAATCTCTAATATGAACCCATATATGAGTACCGAATAATCTGTCACATGATCACAGAATTACATCTCTGAATAGTTGGTTATATGATCGCAAACTTAGAGTTCCAACTTATCTGTCACAGAAATAAAATTCTTAAGAGTCTATCACAGAATAATTTCTCCGAATAATCGGTTACCGGATCACTGATGTAGTGCATCGATAAATCATTCACAGGATCTCACGATTGGAACTCCAAATAGCCTGTTACAGGAACACTGAATCTGATCTCCAAATAGTCTGTCACAGAATGACTATGAGAAGATCAGAAAATTACAGCTATGTATAGTCTTCCACATAGTCATGGAAATAGTGTCCTGAATAGTCGTTAACAGGATCACAGAATGAGATGTCTGAATAATGCTTCAAAAGACCACAGAACTAGAGTTATAAACTGTCTTTCCTATGAGCACAATTGGAACTTCGAATAGTCTTTAATAGGATCGCCAAATAAATTAAATACTCTATTTTGCGAATACAGAATTAAAGCTCCAAATAGTCTTTAATAGGATCAAAGAATACTTTCATTGTTTTGCTTTATTTGTTTTCAAAACTTTGTTCGTGTGCAAAGTATTTCGCCGCTATATTAATCTTTCATGAATTGCTTCATTTTGTTAATATATTCTTAACTTTTCCAGTAGCTTATATATATATATATATATATATATATATATATATATATATATATATAGTCATATTTGTTGTGCTATTCAAGTAATTTATAATACTGAATAGGTTCACCTAAACAAATAAAAGCAACGGTTTTAAATATTGTCGAATAATTCATTTAATACAATCAAAAATATTTTTACTCTTATCAATGAAGAGAGAATATAACTCTTGAAAATATATTTCTTAATCTTTCTCCTACCATGTAACCCTATTTTTAGAAAAAATAACGAAATACCCAAGTGGTCATTTTCATCAAAATTATATTTTCGTATAATGGCGAAAACTGAAAAAAAACATAAACAAAATAAAATTGTTTTCAATTTCGTGATTCGTATTTTTAACAAAGTCTTCATACTTCTTTATCTAAAATATCGATTTGTGCAAACCGATGCTTATAAAATTTATTTCAAGCAGGATTCGTATGGCTTTTGCTTTGCCTTTCCATCAGGCTGACCATGTCACCTAATTTTTTCCCTTTGTCTAGTATTATTTGTATACGTTTGATTCATTCTACTTACGTTTTGAAAAGTTGTTTTTCAATACTTTTACAGCAACTCTAACTTATTTATTTATTCATGTTTGCAAGTTTTCATTAATGTCGTAACTTTAATATTGATTCAATAAAATGAATTTTCCTGGAAACGGGTAATCAATACAATGTCGAAATCAATCTATTTCTAGTTCGTTTATCAACCTGAAGCATCCAGTCTTTTCTTTTACATCATCTTAGACACAACTTCCGTGATTTTATTTTATTTTCTATTTTCCTTTCATTTCCTTATTTGTCATCGTTTTATTTTTGGGGTCTTCTTCATTAGATATTAGCTTCATTTCCTCGTCTTTGCATTTTGTTTTTGCCTCGTTTTCATATTTTGTCAGACGTTTTTCCTTCCCCAAGCGAAAATTTTAAAAATGCTATTTCTTTATTCTTCTTCTTGCTACTGCTTTATGCATTTATTCACAATTTTTCCTTCGTTTATATTCTTTTAGTTATTCCTTTTTTTCTTTTTTTTAATTTTCTTTCGTTCTTTTCTTCATTTATTTGTCTGTATTTCTCATTTTCTTTTTTTTCTTTTTTATCTTTTTATACTACTTTCCTTTTCTTTTTTTCCTTGTCTTTTTTCCTTTTCTCTTTCTTTCTTTATTGCTTTCTTTCTTGTTTTCTTTTTCTAAACTCCACGTAACCGGAAATAATAGCTTGGCTTATTCACTTTATACTTTTATTTTTTATTTTTTATTTTTACTTCTTCTTTTTCTTCTTCTTCTGTGGATCTTATATTTTTACTTTACATAATTTATAAACGGTCTTTTCTTTCTATTGCAATAGGCATTAGGTTTGGGGGATTATTTTTCTCTTTCTTTTCTTTTTTTATTTTCTTCTTTAATTTTATTGTTACTTTTTAATACCGTCATTTTTGCATTCATTAAATAACTTTCTGCTCGCTTCTTTTTTAGCATCTCTTTTCTGTTTAGTCATTTTTTTCATCCTTTTCTTTTCTCTTCTTTTTTCTATTTATAAGCTCTTTTGAGCAGCATTTTTCAAAATCGTTTACTGACATCATTTTTGTTTACTCTTCTTCTCTCTCCGAGACATTTTAAATATTTCTCTTTTTCTTTCAATCACACACACCGACACACTCTCTGTCTATATATATATATATATATATATATCTTTCGTCTCTCTCTAAATCTAGATTTACCTGCGTTTATTTTTAACCAATAGAAAATTTTAAGTATAGCTACACTTCTACATTTACTCCGTATTCTACTCCTCCCTCTCTCTCTCTCTCTCTCTCTCTCTCTCTCTCTCTCTCTCTCTCTCTCTCTCTCTCTCTTATAATCACAGAGTCAGTCAATTAAGTGCCATACGTGATACACGCTTTGGGTCTCGAAAGAGACATGACTGGGTAGAATATTAGACTGGTTACCAGCAAAGGCTATAGAACCCAATCTGTCCTATTATTTAACCCATAACTGGAGGGAAGAGACGGGTTAATACCTTTCCCAAGGATATTTGTGCGCATATATAAAACATATATATGATGCGATTAATATTTTTTATATTTTATATTTTTAATTTCGCGCATGCGTTGTTTTTAATTTTGTCAACTGCACACTATAGTAGGATTAGTTTGGTGTTGTCCGTGAGAAAAATAACCGTCGTGACGCAATTCACTCTTCCTGAAATTTAGAACTGGTGTGCTGTACCTCTTAGAATTAGAGCCAGAATCTTCAATACGATCATTTAGGAATGTTTGTGTGTCAATCTGAGTACAATGCAGAAAATTAAAAAATATTTCAATGAGTCTAATGGTGATGACAAAAGTTGTTTGGAAGGATCACTTGTGATTGTGACGTCATGATTCCATTCATCTTCATACGGGGCTTCAGACTTCAACACAAATGCTTTGAGGAGGTAATGCGCCCTGAGTAAAATGGGTGGCTGTTTGAAAATACTACATCTGGCAACAGGACTCTGCACTATTCCACACAAATGGGAGAACCCAGCCATGGCCGTCAGACAATTTCCTTAACCACATCCTCTTTTACATTAGGTCATCTAACTCTCTAGACTGAAACCCCATTGATCATTATGTGTGGGGCACAGATGAATGAAAGACTAACACAACTCCTTGTAACATCAATGATAAACTGAAGGCAAAGATTATGGCAACATTTACTAACTTAAAAAAAGGAAACCGTCCAGAAAATTGCAGAAAGTTTTGAAGTCATCTATGGACAAGGGTTGAAGTCATTTACGATTTTATTTAATAAATTTACTCTTTCGCAACCTATAAGTTTTTCTTTAGTCACATATCGTGATTCTTACTTCTGCGCCAAATCTTATTCTCTTCTTATCCTTCGTTTTGTTTTGACACTCTTTCTTTCTTCTTCTCCCTGTTTCTTCTTTTTCCATCTTCTTCTTACGATTATTTTCAATTGTTTTTCTTTCCTTTTTACTATTTCTCTGTGTTTGATTTTTACTGTTGTTTTTACACCGTTTGTTTATGGACGGCTTTTTTTTTATTTCTGTTACGTTTTTGTTTCGTTTCATTTCATTTTTTACCTTCTTTTCCGTTTAAATTTCTTTCGCCTCTTTCTTGTTACTTCTAATTCTTCTTTCATTATTTTTTTTTCATAATATTTTTATTATTCGTCTTCTGTTTTCTTTTCGTTATCGTTTTTATTTTAAATCTTCTTTTCTACATTTTTCTTTATTGTATTATTATTTTGAATTATTCAGTTCCTTTATTCTTCCTTATTGAAATTATTATTTTTTCAGTTCTTTTTAATTTTAATTGTTCTTTTTCTTTTTAATTATTGTTTTAACTTTTTTACTTCCTTTCTTATCATTTTCCCTTTTCTTTTTCCTCATCTTCTTCTTCTTCTTATTTTTATTATTGTTAATTTTATTATTTTATCTCTTCTGTTTCTTCTTTTTCTAATTATTTCTACTGTTTTCTAATTCTACTGTTTTGATTTCTGTTTTCTTCCTTTGCTATTTTTTTTAACCAATTTGAATGTTGCTTTCTTTGTTTTTATTTCTTTTTACCATTCTTTGAGCTGTAAGACAGGGATGTGTATTTTCACCGGATCTATTTAACTTGTACAGTTTTTGAGGACCCTAGATTTTATGTCAGGATTTGTCATCGGAGGCCACAATCTGAACAACATAAGATACGCAGGCGACACAGTGTTGATAGCAGACACGGAAAGAAAACAGCAGGATCTCCTGCAGAAGATAACTGAAAAAAGAGTGACAAGAAGGGACTACAAATAAACGGCAAGAAAAGCGAATGCATGGTCATCAGCAAAAAGATCAGCCCAAAGTGCCAAATACAAGTGGGGGATGTTAAAATCAAGTAGGTACGAAAATTTCAATATCTGGGAAGTGTCTTAACTGAAGGCGGAATGTGCGACACAGAGATCCAAAGACGAATTGGCATGGCGAAGGATGCGCTCCAGAACCTGAGTAAAGTATTAAGACACAGGAAACATTCACTAAAAACAAAGAGAGCACTGGATTGCTATGTGATGTCAGTTCTTCAATATGACAGTGAATGTTGGACAATATCAACAAAGATGAAGGGAAAACTTGAAGCAGCTGAAATGTGGTTCTATGCTGCGGATATCATGGACCGCGCATGTGAGCAATGACGAGGTGTTGGAAAGAATGGAAACGAAAAGGAAATTAATATTGAGCATCAGAAAGAGACAACCGAAGTTCCTGGGACATTCAATGAGGAAGGAGGGCTTGGAGAATCTGATACTAACAGGTCAGATAGAAGGAAAAAGAGACAGAGAAAAACGGCGGATAACATATTTGGAGGGCCTGAGCAGCTGAATGACAGAACAGGGGCTGCGAGAACTTACAAGAGAAAACATGCTAAGAGCCACCATGGATAGGGAGACGTGGAAGGCCATGATCGCTTACGTCCTGAAAGCTGTTCTTTATGTATATGATCGCTTACGTCCTGCAAACTGTTCTTTATGTATATTTCTTACGCTGTGTTCCATAGCAATTTTCTGAACGTACTCAATCACTTCATCTTCCTTCTCCGTCTATCCCCAGACAATATCATTTCTCTTTTACATTTTGCTTCATTTTACTTCTTCCTGTCAATTAATTTCGTCATCCCACCCTTTATATCTTGAAATTCATCATTCATCTTCTTTCCTTTCTCCTCTTGCTGCTAGTCTTCTTTCATCTTCTCCTTGGGAGTCCCAGCTGGCTTCAAATTCGTTGCCGAGTGATAAGCAGAAGAGCATACAGAATTTATTTCATTTAAATTTATTTATTTTACCTGATAAATTCAATTGCGAAAAATTAATACGGACCTTTCTCATGAATTTGATATTTTTCTTTAAAAAAATTATAAAGTAAAGATATGGCGATAAATTTACATATTTTATTCGTTCGTATGCAGTTCACAAATCATAGAATTTTTCAAAGTTTATCAATTTATTACTGTGGTTTCAACTATTTTAGCAGAAGGTGGAGAATGTCAGTCGTCTCACACACACACACACACACACACACACACACACACACACACACACACACATATATATATATATATATATATATATATATAGACAGAAAAACTTTTCTTTTAAACATGTTTAGTTAAATATGGAAATATGGAAAATTTAATTAATTTTTATTCAGTTTTTCCCTCGCTTTTACATTTTATTACGTTTGGTGTGATTAAAGAACTACAAATATTGTTTTGCTTGTCTCAAGCGCTTTCGACCACGTATTTGAAATAAATACTCTTACATGTATTTAAAACAACACTCAAACAAATACATCCTAAACACTCAAGCAGAAAGAGAAAAAAATTACTACATCAAACATTTCAAAAACTAAATAAACTTTGAAGGACTAATACATATATATATATATATATATATATATATATATATATATATATATATATATATATATATATACGTGTGTGTGTGTCTGTATGATTTAGTTAAGTGCTATACGCTTCTGACAAGTGACGAGAAGCTTTATAAGAGAAGACGGAAAGTGCGACACAGAGATCCGAAGGCGAATTAGCATGGCAAAGGAAGCATTCCAGAAGTTGAGTAAAGTATTAAGAAACAGGACAATTTCGCTAGAAACTAGGAAGAGAGTACTGAATTTCTACGTGCTGTTCGTCCTTTAATACGCCAGTGAATGCTGGACAATACCCTCAAAGATGAATGAAACACTTAAAGCAACTGAAATGTGGGTCTACAGAAGGATGCTGCGAATATCATGGATCGAGTATGTGAGCAATGATGAGGTTTTGGAAATGATGGAAACAAAAATGAAATTAATACTGAGCATCAGGAAGAGACAGCTGAAGTTCCTGGGACACGCAATGAGGAAGGAAGTCTTGGAGAATCTGATACTAACAGGCCAGATAGAGGGAAAAGAGACAGGGGAAATCAACGGATAACATATTTGAAGGGCCTAATCAGGTGGATGACGGAACGAGGATTGCTTGGTGTAACAGAAGAAGGCGTGATCAGAGCCATCAGGTATAAGGAAAAAGTGGAAAGCCATGATCGCCTACGTCCTGAAGGGACAAGGCACATAGAAGAAGAAGAAAGTTATTTGCACGTACGTGGTTGCAAAAAGTTAACTGTTATTCGAACTCGATTTCTTTTGTGTACACTTACGTTTTTCCTAATTGATATGCCCCTTTCATTCCATAGACGATAACGAAGTTTGTCAGAATAATCCTGCGACTTGGAGATTCAGTTTCGTCATCAAAAGTTGTACTATTGTTCAGCTTACTTTCCTGATATTCGAATAACTTAACCTACTTGATATTTATTTACCTTCTACACTTATTGAGTTAGAGTTTTGTTTAACGGCATATCAACCTCTGGATTGCTTAATGCCCAAAAGGTGTGGTTTTAAAGTATTTTTTAATGTTTGGTTATAGTGAGAAGGTTGATTTAGTCAAGTTTTGATGAAAAGTTTTTGATTTTAGAAAACTGAAGATGTCTTCTAGATTTGTATTCAAAAATGTATTGCTGGTAATAATTTTATTTATCTTCAAAAATGTATTATAGTAATAATTTTTCTTTCAAAAATGTATTGTTGGTAGTATTTCTTTTTTCGGAACAAAATTCTGTTATGCAAAGTTGCAGCTCTTCACTATTCGTCTGTTTACGAGTTGGTTTTGGTTGATGGACAACTACAGTTTTCTTAAGACTTCTAGTCAATCCAAAGCGTTACTCGAAACCAAGAACTGATCAATGAAACCCTGTGCTTACTGCAATGGGGCTGCGACAAGTGCGGCATAATCAGCAAACAACATATTGAATACCACAACTAACCTGGTTTTGGTTTATGTATTGAATCGCTGGTGATTATTAAAACCACTAGTTGTCCAGGAATCAAACTGAACCCCTTTATTGAGGTCCCACAGAACCGATGACATAACAAATCCCTGTTTTGTACCATTCGTTACATCAAATGGAAGTCTGACCATTAGAAAGATTAGGATCTTATATTTCTTGATGTAAAGAAATAATTATTTACAGTAAATTGAAATTATTTGTTTGAAGATTACTTTTAATCGATACTTGTATTTGTGTAGATATGCTGTTTTTAACCAAACAATATATTTATATATTTATTTCTACCGGGCTGGTTACGATAAATTTCTGTTACAAAAATGTGTGTCATTTAGTTGTATTTGAAATTTCGAACCCTGTCAACATAGGAGAAGCCACCAATTGATCTGGCGCGTCTCCAGCATATTGTCTGGTATACAAAGCTTCTTTAGAACCTTCCAAAGTGCATTCTCATTTACAGTATCAAAAGCCCTGGTGAGATCAACAAATACAATGAATAGCTTTTGATTCTTTCTCACGGACATCCTCAGCGACTAGTCTGCGCAATATGGACCATGTCCATCTAGAAATCAACACTATGGACCATGTCCATCTAGAAATCAATATGGACCATGTCCATCTAGAAATCAATATGGACCATGTCCATCTAGAAATCAATATGGACCATGTCCATCTAGAAATCAACACTATGGACCATGTCCATCTAGAAATCAACACTATGGACCATGTCCATCTAGAAATCAATATGGACCATGTCCATCTAGAAATCAACACTACGACTATATATCATATATATATCATATATATCATCAAAAACGTCGGTGGTGATTCCGTTGAGTATAATGCGAAAAAGTATCTTGCCTGCTATGCACAGTAAAGAACTACCACACGAGTTGTCAGACATCGTTCTTTTTTTCCTTTGTTCGTATGGAAGCATTTTTTACTCCTGAGGAACTTCTTCTGCTTTCCATATAAGTATAAATAACTCAAGCTCTTTAGTCAGCTTTTGTCTAACATATTCATAGACTTATGAAGGTATTTCATAAATTTTAGGCTCCTTATTACTTGACAACATTTTAATGGCGTCTTGAACCTCTTTAATACTTGACAAA
Organism: Ascarosepion bandense; assembly: GCA_037127315.1. Taxonomy (NCBI): domain Eukaryota; kingdom Metazoa; phylum Mollusca; class Cephalopoda; order Sepiida; family Sepiidae; genus Ascarosepion; species Ascarosepion bandense. Next base: position 1,927,128 of record JBBBDQ010000219.1, read on the forward strand.
TAAGAAAGGTGAAGTATTTCTAGTTTTGTGGGATGAAATCTAAGACGTTGCTATCAAGAATTGAATTAATGTTAAGGACATGATCAAAATACTCTTTCCAACGACGTAATATTTTAACTTTATTGTGTGTAAGGTGTTTTCATCAGAAGACTGAACAGGAGATATTCTACACTTTTAAGTTAGTACATACAAAGTTTTTACATTCTTTCTTGTCGGCAGCATTCTAGAAGTCTTTAGAAGACCAGCAGAACGCTTTCATTTGTCTTAGAGATTTTTAACCAATTCCTTGTGATTTTATAAGTGTTTTTTGACAGAGAATGATTTATCATTAAGCCATTGTTTGTCCGCTTTAGGCATCTGGTTGACCGTGATCGGAATCTTAGTGTTATTTCCGTCGAACCAGTCATGGTTCTTCCTTTTAAGGAAGCCAAGGATATCATAGATGATGAGTAAATAGTGTCCCTTAGAGACTTCTGTGATGTTTCTACATTATCACTGATTTCAACAGAATTCAAACTAGAGTCAAGTTGCACTAACAAATCATTTCTATTACCTTCACTTATCAAAGTCAGGACATTATTCGCATGAGTATATTTGGGCAAGTCAAAAGTCTTTTACGAGCATAGATTCTGCTACGAAATACAGGGTTATATGATGGACATGTGCTATGAAAAAATCGAATGATGTGTTAATCAGCCATTTCTCGCTTTTGAGTTATGATATAGTCAATCTGATGCCAGTTTTTGGATGTAGTATGCATCCAGCTTGTTTTGTAATGATTCGGCTGTTGAAAGTTAGTGTTGCTAATGTAGAGATAAAAAAAATTAAGCTCAGAAAGAAGACACAATCGACATGAATTCATTTTAACTACCTGGTGAGGGCCATTTACAGCAGACCATGCGAAATGGTTCTTTCTAACTGGTGCATTGAAGTGACCTAGGAGAAAAAATCCTGCGGAAAGGAACTTTAGAGAAAATAGAGCGCAACTTATCATACAATGTCTCAATATCTTGCTATAGACATGACATAGCGCGTAACAACTAAGAAGTGTCATTTGGGACCCCATCTCAAGATCTAACGTCAGCGTGATTATGAGATCATCTACTCCTGCGGATGTGGGATCAATGATTTAGTAAGATTAGATCTAATAGCAAAGCCCATCTTTACTTTTACCACTCTAATAAAATACATAACAACCAACAATCTCTTCGAGCTGAGATGTACCTGCAAACCGAGATATGTGTTTTATTACGCATTGTCACACACACACTTAAACAGACACAAGTTTTTTCCTTCTTCATTTATACACTCCCGATCAAAAATTTAAGACCTCTTAAAAATCTTTAAAAAGAAATTATTTTTACAGATAGATTTTAAACTCCTCCCACTTAAGGTTACAAATTCTACAATCTAAAAGGTTATGGAAACAAAAAGCTACATTCCAAACATTCTATTTAGAAATTTACATTTTTATAAAATGAGGCGATTTACACATGATCAAAATTATAAAACCAGAGACAAAAATTCAACGAAATTGTACAAAAAGTGTAGAAAACATTCAACAACCAAATTTAATAATGAAGTCTACCTCCACTGTTTTAATGACTTCAAACATTCTGTCGGGCATGCTAGAAATAAGCGTTTCCATTAAGGTGCGGGGGATGTTGCTCCAGCTTCTGAAGATGGCTTCACGAAGTTCATTTTTTGTTGAATATTGTTTGCTATTTTGATATACATCTCTTGTCATCCATTCCCAAACATTTTCAAATGGGTTCAAGTCCAGTGAGCATGCAGAATGTCCCAAGAGATGGACCCCATTTTCTTGTAGAAAGGTCAAGGTCCGTCTTGCAGAGTGGATTGCAGCATTATCCTGTTGGAATAACCATCCATCCCCACACAAACGATGGCCCTCCATCATCAAAATGTTAACACAACCAGCCGCTCTCTGATGACCCTGCATCATCTGGAGCTCCATCGTCCCTCTGTAAGAAAAGACACCCCATACCATTAAGGACACTCCACCACTATGATGTGCGGAGAGAATTTCAGGACGCATGTTTTTGTTATACCAATATCGTTGGAAGCCATCAGGACCATCGAGATTTGAATTTTTTCTCATCAGAAAACAGGACTTTCTTCCACTTCTCAGCGTCCCATGTTTGGTATTCACGACCAAACTTCAAGGGGTCCACCTTGTGACGTGGAAGCAGCCGAGGAATTTGTTTACGCTTTTTATTTACCATACCTTTTTGTCTTGTGTCGTCTGATGGTTACAGGACTGCAATCAGCATCTGTGACTGCCTTAATTTGACTAGAAGAAAGTCCCGCGTCTTTCATAACAACCCGTCTTATTCTCCTACTCAATGCAGGAGAAATTTTTGGGGGGCCTACCAAAGGATTTTGCTTTTCCATAATTCTCGCTGTTCATTAGAAATTTGAAAATCACAGTTTTACTGAGATTTACCTTAGCTGCGATCGCCCGCTGTGACAAACCTTGCTTATGGAATTTTAGAATTCGAGAACGCTCAACTTCGGTAAGTTTGGTTGCTTTAGGCATGGTAACACATTTACGCAGTGATTGCAAATCTCTAACTGAACTAAAACATTGGACTTACCATAAATCTAACAATTTATACCCCTGGTCTTATAATTTTGATCATGTGTAAATTGCCTCATTTTATATCAATGTAAATTACAAAATAAAATATTTCGAATGTAGCTTTTTGTTTCCATAACCTTTTAGATTGTAGTATTGGTAACCTTAAGTGGGAGGAGTTTAAACTCTATCCGTAAAAAAGAATTCTTTTCAAAGATTTTTAAGTGGTCTTAAATTTTTGATCAGGAGTGTATTCATCTATTGCTTTATCACACGTGACATATATCTGACCAATGAACGATAACTCAATCAACATACTTTCTCTTACATTTTTAAATCATTCGTCTTTAATAAATCTCTGAATACAAATGAAAATTTGAAATGATTTGTTTGAACATTATTTTCGATCAATACTTGTATTTAAGTAGATAATCTGTTTATAATAAAACAGTATTATACAGTTATTTATATATATATATACTCCTATATATATAGATATTATATATATATATACTACTACGTATATAAATATTATATATATAATATGAAATACTGTTTGATTATAAACAGAGTATCTACGTAAATACGAGTATCGATCAAAAATGATGTTTAAACAAATAATTTCAAATTGTAGGTTGTTTATAACCAATTTCGTTAATCTTCGTTAATTCCGTAACATGTTTACATTTGTTGACATTATGATACATTTCAGAGCAGAATTGGTCATTACGATGAATCGGAAATTGTGTTATATAGGCTTCTAAATAAATTTATTCTATATATTTTCATCCCATTCAAGTGTTGTGTTTATTTCAGTGTAAAAAATTATATAAGATGAATTGCTTTTTTGTGCACCTGCACAGATGAATAGCTCCAGCGTTGTATCGTTCCACAGATAGGAAAGAACACATCGGAATATTGTATGCAGTTATACTTATATCGGATATTAAAATATTTAAATATTAGAATATTTAGGAGAATATACACACGCATATATATATATATATATATATATATATATATATATATATATATATATATATTAATTCAGATACTTCAATCCAAGGGAAAAAAGCAGGAAGGTAAATTCCAAAAAACCCGATCCTAATTAATATTAAAAATTTTATTTTAATATTAAAAAATGATACAGGAAGAGAGCTCCATGTAATAAAATATTACAAAGCAAATATATATTAAAAAAGGATTAATTCAAAGATGTTGAATGACCATTTCGATATGAAGATCCCCATGGGGGACAACAGATCACCTCAGCAACAGAAAAATAATTCAGAAACTGGAGAAAAATTAGTCTACTTTTCCTTTTTAAATAGATTGCAAAGAAATTAAAAAATAAAAAATAAGGAAAAGTAGACTAATTTTTCTCCAGTTTCTGAAAGGATTTTTCTGTTGCTGAGGTGATGTGTTGTCCCCCGTGGGGATCTTTATATCGAAATGGCCATTCAACATCTTTGAATTAATCCTTTTTTAATATATATATATATATATATATATATGTGTGTGTGTGTGTGTGTGTGTGTGTGTGTGTGTGTGTGTGTGTGTGTGTGTAGAAAGAGATTGAGAAATGAAATGGAAAAGATTTTATATATTTTATAGTAACTGTTCATTTATACAAATTGATAACGTATTTCTTTAAGCTATTTTCATTTAAGTTTCAGTGATTCGTAAAATTGTTCTTGTAAGATCTGAATACACACTTTAATTACTTAGGTATTCACCTTTCATAAATATTAAAAAAATATACTACAATGCAAAAGGAAAACGATTACAAACACTATACGTCTCACTCATAAAATACAATCAACCAAGCATCAATAAAATTTATTTAATTTTAGAGATACGCATACACACAACGCAAACACACACACACACACACACACACACACACACACACACACACACACACACACACACACACATATATATATATTTTTTCTAGACATATGCTATTAAATATAAGAGACAATGAATGTCTATTATGTTTAATCATGAGCCGTTCTAAACGTCGTATTTTTGCTTTAATTTCAGTTGAAAATAAAGACAAAAAGTCTCTAACATTTGGATAATTATTTATTGGTTTTCTTCTAAGCTTTATTTATTTTTATGTTGGAGAATTTTTGTCTTTATTTTCAACTGAAATTAAAGCAAAACTACGACGTTTAGAACGGCTCATGATTAAACATAATAGACATTCATTGTCTCTTATATTTAATAGCATATGTCTAGAAAATTACTTGCTGCCTCGATATACTATATATATATATATATATATATATATATATATATATATATATATAACATTGAAACCTACCAAACACACATATATATATAAACACTAAAACCTACCAAACACTTCCCGCATCATGGAAAAAAATACAAGTCGAATAGACACCTTCACATGTAAAATAGGAAAAAAAGACGCTTAATTACTAAAGCAAAATAATCAAACCGTCAGTATATGCTATGTTACCCTGCAAAGCGTGATGCCTGTGTTTTTGAAAAAATCCTATTACTATAATTACACATATATCAAAATCAGTCACTTCAACTAAAAATATATATCCTAGATTTTGGGCAATAAAATAGACGAAACTAGTCGGCTATACAGAATAATTTGATGTTTTTTATAAACTTCATGCCCAAAACACTAACATTTGTACAAAAAGAAACACTGAAAAAAATTCTAATCGCAGTAACTTATTGTCTTTCTGTGTTTTTAAAAAAATCCTATTGCTATAATTACACATATATCAAAATCAGTCACTTCAACTAAAAATATATATCCTAGATTTTGGGCAATAAAATAGACGAAACTAGTCGGCTATACAGAATAATTTGATGTTTTTTATAAACTTCATGCCCAAAACACTAACATTTGTACAAAAAGAAACACTGAAAAAAATTCTAATCGCAGTAACTTATTGTCTTTCTGTGTTTTTAAAAAAATCCTATTGCTATAATTACACATATATCAAAATCAGTCACTTCAACTAAAAATATATATCCTAGATTTTGGGCAATAGAATAGACGAAACTAGTCGACTATACAGAATAATTTGATGTTTTTTATAAACTTCATGCCCAAAACACTAACATTTGTACAAAAAGAAACACTGAAAAAAATTCTAATCGCAGTAACTTATTGTCTTTCTGTGTTTTTAAAAAAATCCTATTGCTATAATTACACATATATCAAAATCAGTCACTTCAACTAAAAATATATATCCTAGATTTTGGGCAATAAAATAGACGAAACTAGTCGACTATATAGAATAATTTGATGTTTTTTATAAACTTCATGCCCAAAACACTAACATTTGTACAAAAAGAAACACTGAAAAAAATTCTAATCGCAGTAACTTATTGTCTTTCTGTGTTTTTAAAAAAATCCTATTGCTATAATTACACATATATCAAAATCAGTCACTTCAACTAAAAATATATATCCTAGATTTTGGGCAATAAAATAGACGAAACTAGTCGACTATACAGAATAATTTGATGTTTTTTATAAACTTCATGCCCCAAACACTAACATTTGTACAAAAAGAAACACTGAAAATAATTCTAATCGCAGTAACTTATTGTTTTTCATCAGACTTGAATATAAAAGAGGTTGCTTCCAAAATAAATAAATTAATGAATAAATAATAATTAAAATAAATCTTAAAATAAAAAAGGGAAACCACCATAAAACACAATAATCTCATAACTGGATTTCTTGGATCCGCCAGTTCTAAACATTACGCGAGGGAGGGTCCTTTCTATGCCACTTGCGTTGTTTGAGCCATCCACTTTCACTCTCGGAAGTACTTTCAACTCGAATATATTGTTTCCCGCAAACACTGCTCTGTGGATTTTTAAGCTTAAGAGTTTTCTACATTTATATCCATATAAGCTGCCACTTACTGTAACCTTATACCTTGAGTGAATTCTGGGCCTTGTATTGGACGAAACACGCTTTAAAATAAGTTCTGCTCTGAAAGTCTCTTTCTCCAAACACTGCTCAGTGGAAACGATTCCCAAGAGGATATTTCCCTCAAGACTACAATCTAAATTTGCTCAAGTCAAGGATTAACAGTTTTCTTCCTCTTCTATTTGTAAAACTGCCTTTTAGTGTAAACCACTACCTCGAGAAGACCCTCGGCCTGGTACAGTATGAAACTCACTCTAAAACTAAGTTCTACTCGGAAAGCTTCTTTTCGTCAATCACTGCTATATGGAACCGATTCTAAAAAGGGTTTTTCCTTGATCACTACAATCATAATCTGTTCAATTCTAGGGTTAATCAATACAAAACTGGAAGACATTTTTAGTTTTCTAAAATAAAAAAGAATAAAAACAAAAAGTTTTCATTAAAATCTGACTAAATCAGCCTTTTCACTATAACCGAACATTACAAAAATAACTTAAAACCCATTTTTTGGCATTAAATATCCGAAAGAGGTTGATATGCCGTTAAACAAAACTCGAACTCAAACATTATGAAACTCACTCTAAAAGAAAGTTTTATTCAAAAAGAATCTTTCCCTGAACCACTGTTATGTGAAACCGTTACCCAAGTGGGTTTTTCCTACAATCTTAACCTGTTCAAGTATAGGGTTAATCAATATCTTACTCTCCTCTTCGCATAAATTGTTTTTTCCTGCAAACTTCAAGGTCGAGTAGACTCTGGCCTTGTACAACGAAAAACTGTTTGTAAAAAATCTTTAACTAAATCAGCACAAACAATATCGGTATTTAATTAACTTAAGGCGAAATCACTTTGAAGATATTTGACAGACTATACTAAAATTCTCCCCGGAAATATGTGCCGGACAGTAGATAAATTGAACGAATTATTTAAGCAAAATCAAATTTCCTTCGTCTTCAACCAAATTTTAATAAAGCATATATCAATCTTAAAAAAAATCTAGTTAAACTTATACACAATATATAAGCAATTTACATATCGATTATATGTTCATATTAACTAAAAATATAAAAGAAGGCAACATCTGAGAAAAACGTTAATATAATTTTAATTCAAACTATTAAATAAAAAATAGTATTATCCCTTTTCTGGTGTATCGGTTGATTCATGAAATTTTTAAAAGCCCTGTCTATTAAAAATGACCTGTTCAAATGAACGTCTACTCAACTACATGAGCAACTGGGCTCTTCACACGGCTTTAAATTAACCATCATAAATCTCCTATATAAATAAACGGTAAATTCTGTCTGTCAGTCAGTATGTCTGAAACTTATCTAATTCGGGCCACACTTGCTATATATAGACATTATACCTTTTTGGAAACCTAATTAAAAATCAGGCCTTCAGCTGATACTTGAAAATCTTGTATTGGAATTTGTATCCAGAGGAAACAGATAATGATTAAAATGTTAAAATAACTGAAAAAAAATTAATTATTTTAAAAGTTTTTGGTTCATATTTAGTTTAACAACACTTTTGAATTTTATTTTGGTTGTTTAAAATTCAGTTTAAAATACCTTTGTTAATAGAGCAAATTAATTATTTTCTTCAAAATCCCAAGGAACAGAAGTAAAGTGAGATGTTTCGGAACATGAGTTTGTGATTTGAGGAAATCAGCTCAATTGAAGTTACACAAAGAACTTTCAGTCTGAATTGAAATTTAGGCCCAAATTCGAGTTCGGCCAAAATCGATATATTTTTTTTTTTTTTTTTTTGGCCAACTCAATATTTTGGCCGAAATGAGAATAGTACAAATCTGAGATAAAGTGAGGTTTTGAAGTTCTTTGAAGAAAACTGAAAAATCCAAATTAGTGTTTTCAGAACAGAATTATCATTGCTGTTTTTCAAGCCGGAGGCAGAATTAGCCCTCCACACAGAGTGCGTTTTTGATTAATAATTTAATATATAGAAAATGTTTAATAAGATCTAAGCGCTCGATGCTTTATTAGAAACCAAATACGAAAAACAAAATTAAGCGATCACTGCTTTTCTAGAGCAGATAATCGATGTACAAAAATAAGTAAATAAAAACATGAAAAACATTACAAATGATAATAATTATAATAACAGAAATAATAAGCGCTGTCAGTCTTTTCTAAAAAAACAACTACACAAACAATAAGAAACTAGAAGAAAAATATTATAACTCAAATATATAAGTGAACTAGCAGTGTAGCCCGGCGTTGCTCGGGTGTAATGAAAGCTTTAAAACTAATCTATGGTCCTGGAGCTCAGACTCTTTGGACGTTGGCACGAAAAACTAAAAAGCAATAGTTGTTTCCAGTTAAAACGAAACCGTAGACTGAAAGAAAAATGGATGGATATAAGTCAAGTTTTGATTTCTGGTATCGATGTCAAATACGTTTTCAGTCGCAAACTGAATTTTGAATGCTAAATAAGTCCTCTGAGTAAATCGTATCATGGCTGTGAATAAGAAATACAATTATACCTACTTAGAGTAAACTCCGAAGCAAAAACCAAAATAAAAGGGTTGAAAATTTGATAGGATATCGAGTATGAATTTCCAATATCGGAGTCAAATAGATCATCCAAGGATAAACTAACCTACGTACGTCTATGAAAACTTGTCGAACCCATCGGGAGTAAAATTGGAGAAAATGAGTCATAATGATGGATAAATATTGGTTTTTGATCAAACTCGATAGAATATTGGGGTATCGATTTCCTATATCGGGGAAAATGAGTCATCTGAGAAAATCTACTAATGTTTGAGACTTAAAAATGTAATTTTACTATGTTAGAGTAAATTCTGCAGCAAGAATCACGATAAAAGGGATGAAATCCTGATCTTGATCAGACCTGATCGGATATCGAGGTTTCAACTTCCGACATTGGGGGGAAATCGGAAAATACTATGTCGCACATGACCGGAAGCCTAAAGAATATTTGTGTTGGATTTTTATAAAGGATATACACACACACACACGCACACACACACACACACACACACAGATATTCTGCCTTTTATATATATAAATGTCCCTTATCACCAATGTATAAACTCGCTATCTACTAAAAAAGTATAGATTCTGTCTTTGGATATTCGTGAAAATATTGTACCAATGAGAGAAGACCGTGAAAACGTATCGTAAAAAATCACCAAAGAATACCTTCTCAGAAATATTTGAACAGAAAGAAAAAAAATCAATATATATGGACACCATCGCACTTTGCTCTTGTTGTCCGTCATCTTTTAACTATTACTGTTTTCATTCAGGATTTCATTTCTCTTGCTGTGGTGGAAGACTTCCTGTTGTTTGTCTTTTTCTTTGTATTAGCGGCTTCCAATATATACATATTTCTACGCTAGAGAGACTAATGATGTCCAGGACATGAGCTGATTCTTAGACGATGGAGGGCACAGCGACAGAAAGTTGTAATAACAACAGAATTGAGAAGAATAGATTGAATATAAATAGTGTAATAATGAAATCCATACAGAAAATATTTTCAATAATGTTTTAATATTTTTCATATTCTTACACAAACAATAACCTCTTGCGTCTTCGTTGCTGCATGGCTTTTTCTTGAGATGAAATGATTACACACACACACACACACACACACACACACACACACACAGATATATATATATATATATATATATATATATATAGTCATCCGCAGATAGATCTGTTTCGCTGTATCACAGCTTATCAGTACGGTTAGACAGCCGATTGCTTTTTAGCCAGGATTGAAACCCAATCGAATTGGCGTCAGTCATCAATGCTACCGTTGAGCTACGGGCTGTCGGTAGAAGGAGGCAGACTTTTTAGCGTGTATATTATCATTATACACGCCCAATAGCTGAGAGTGTTCTAATTCATAGGTGAATGAACGATGCGTAGATGCCAGAGTAGCTACTGCTTTTCAAAGCCTACCATTCTCCCAGAGTGCTCAATCAGGGTGTAATATATATATATATATATATATATATATATATATATATATATATATATATATATATTATTTAACAGTGGAAATGGAGTTTTGAAAGCTCTAAAAAAATAGACAGACGCTAAAGCGGTGCCCAGCCGACCTCATCAAGTGATAAATTTAGAGAATTCTCCTTTTCAAAATCACTAAAGCACAAAAATTTCATTACTGTCAAACATGAGGACATGACAACAACGGAAGAACAATATCCTCTGAAGAGGCGGAAAGCGCTTGGGTTATCGAAAATAATGGAACAGTTTTACTTTCCTTATCTCCAGCAAAAAGGAATGTAAGATTACTGGAAAAATTTAACCAACAAATAAAATCTTCCTTTTCGATCGTTTTTAACGAAACATGTTTAAATGAAAGATTGCTGCCCAAATATATACTAATATATATATATATATGAGACGGTTTGCCCTTATGGGTGTTCGATTATCCTTATCTTGCTCATCCTCCTACTATTCAATAGTAATTCCAGCGGTCGTTTGCAGTTTGCCCTTAACGCCTGTTGATGTTGGTATAGTTTAAACCTGGGTAGCAAACAGTTCGTTCTTTAATACATACATATATATAATATAATATAATATAATATATATATATATATATATATGTTGTAGTTCTCACAGAAAATGGTCATCATTTTTTTTGGTAGTCATTTTTTCTTTTGGTAGTCATGAATTATCTCCTGTGGCGTTCTCTGTCTATTATTTCAACTTTATCCCATAGGGGGCGTTGATCACTTTATCCTTCCATGTGATTTTAATAAAGGGTTCGGTTCGAAATTTCTAGCACCTGAAGAAGGCCTGAGCATACCACCGCCGAAACTTCGTAGAAAAATGGCAACAAAGATGAGGACAATAGTCCGAATAATGTAAATAGTGTAAATACTACCTCATCTCAGAGATACTGACAGACAATGGTCATGTTTATCGTTATGAATTTATTCCTCATATTGTGAGATAAGTAAATTTTCTTTACGTTTAATTACAAAGCATTTTATTTGAAGTTATGCAACTTTTGGTTTTGGCAAAGAATATCTAAATTTCCTGTGTGCTTATTTGAATAGTAGATAATAGGAGTTCTGAACATCTTTGCAGTCGATTTTGAACTTAGTAAAATTTAATTCAGTAATAATCATTATCTCTTTTCTTCATAATTCCTATTCTTTTATTGTCCCTTCTTAATAATTATTTACACTGTTTGTAACTTTATATAGAACATCTAGTATTCGTTAAAATATTTTACCAATGCGAGGACTCCATGAAGCTGTATCGTGAGGATATGCACAGAATTGCTACCCAAATATATTTGCATAATGAAAAAAGAAAAATATCAATATATATGGACACCATGTCTCGTCAGAGAAACACAGCCTGCAAATACCCTAAGCTCATATCTCTTCTGAAATGTACCTCTCACAAAACCTTTAATAAAACCTTATATACACAGTACGTATATATAAGCTTGTCTTTATATATAGACGTTCTTTAATTTCGTCATAACATCTAATGTCCGTTATGTTGCTGTTGATATCTGCATGAAACGATAATTTGGAGAACCAACTTCAAATTCCAGTTGAATTCGTTGCATTCACTTACGCGCAAATACTCTTGGGAAAAGCATAAATCCATCTATATTAATTCCAGCTATTGTTCAAATATCACAAGCAGAAAGTAATGGCAACCTGCCCAGTCAGTCATGTCTCTTTCAAGACCTGATCAACCAAGTGTGCACTGACTGAATATTTAGAGCTCAATTGTAATGAAACAATAATATATTTGTCATCAATATACATTTCAGTGTGGCTAGACATCCATATGCTGCCAGCCGGGATCGAGTCTCGACCGATTTGATGTCAGTCGGAGTCCCTACTCCCTACTCCCTAAGCTATATATATATATATATATATATATATATATATACACTCTCCCTTATACATTGTGTCACTTTTCTTCCCTTCCTGTTCGGCTTTGAGCCCCTATCAAGCTGTTTTATCTCTCTCTCTCTCTCTCTCTCTCTCTCTCTCTCTCTCTATTTCTATCTATCTATCCAGCTATCTGTATGTGTTTCCCCAATCCATCTATATTTGTCTCCGTGTCTCTGTCACTCTCTCTTCTTATCTATCTATCTATCTATCTATCTATCTATCTATCTATCTATTTGTTTCTTTCTGTTGGATGATCATCCCCACTTCTGTCTCTCTCTCTCTCTCTCTCTCTCTCTCTCTCTCTCTCTCTCTCTCTGTTTGTGTTTATGTTTCTCTTTTTCTGTTTTGTTCTCAGCCTCTTTCAATCTGTCACATCAAAATATCTCCCTATGTATATTTGTCTCTTTTTGTATCTCTCCATTTTAGTATTGCGGTTTGCTCACTGCCATAACGCAGCTTCTTTCTGTTTTGTCTAATAAAGAATTTCATGTTAACTATATCATAAACGTTCCTAATTGGAATCTCGACTTCCCGATTTTAAGTACAGTACTAGATTGGCGTTGTGGTGCAGTGGATACTGTCTAGGAACAAGGAATTGAAGAGCCGAGTTCGAATTCCAGTTGAATTCGTTCAATTGAATGACTCGCAAATAACCTTTGGAAAGGTATTAATCCATCGCTTCTTTCTCCTGCTATGGATTGAAAAGCAGAGCAGATTGGATTCCATAGCCTTGGTTAGCAAAAAGTCTATCACAGAAAAAAGTAGAAAACTATTCCTTGAAAATCTTTTACCTAGTCAGGAAAGAATCGAAAAAGATATAATTGCCCAAAGGACGTAAATAACTAAATAGATTGGTAGTTATGCCATCGTTTTGATGGTGGATTTGTTCGTTCTAACGCAAGTTGTATGTTAATATTTTTCCCTCAAACACATCGCTTGAGGCACTCCCATATCTAGCTATTTTTATCTGCTTATATATATATATATATATATATATATATATATATGTGTGTGTGTGTGTGTGTGTGTGTGCTTTTGCATTCATCGTACTTTGTCTTTGCTTCTTTCTCTCGGCTTGATTCTCTCGGCTTGATTCTCTCTCTCTCTCTCTCTCTCTCTCTCTCTCTCTCTCTCACACACACACATACACAAAAACACACAAACATAGACACACAGACAATCTCTCTTTGGGTTTCTCTGTTTTTATCTGGCCTCTTTTTCAGGTCAGCCTCTCTTTATCTGTCTCTTCTAAATCTCTCTCTCTCTCTCTCTCTTTGTACGTGTCGCTTCCTTTGTGTGTCTCCATCATCTCTAACTATTTATATTTCTCTCTGTATGTCACTGTCTCTCTTTTTTGTGTCCATCCCTCTTCTTCTCTCTCACTTTCTTCGCTTTTTTCTGTCCGCTTGGTTATCTCTTTCTATCTCCATTTCTCCCTGTCTGTCTGGCTTTCAGCCTTTGTCTATCTATCTCATTGTATCTAATAAAAGTTTGTATGCGTCTCTTCCTTTGTGTCGCTCTATCTTCCCATATCTCTATATTCATATGTGTGTCTCTGACTTTATCATTATCTTATCCATCTCTCTCTTCCCACCTCCCTATTCATCTCTATGTCTTTCTTCGTGATACTCTCAATCTGTTTGTCCTTCAGCCTTTGTCACTTATTCTTTTTATGATTCTCCCCTTCTCACCGTGTATTTTTCTCATTTGTGTCCCTTTTTTCTTTCTTTCTTACCAAGAGGCTTTCTCTTTCTTTTCTCTACACACCATCCAAGTTCTGCTAATCTGCTCATAGCATTATTCAAAGTCAATGTTACCATTAACTTTATTTTTATTTTGCCTTTTGGATCGTAGCGAACAATCTTGCCCTTAAGGCTCAATAGAAATAGCAAAATCAACAGGAACATCATGATTATCAACAACTAAATGTTATAAGAACAATTTACAAAAAATAAAACAATATAAAACGCAAGTTTTAAAGAAATAAAAATTCGTTTTAAAATAACTTTGCAACTTTTTTCTTTTTTTCGCCTTTGCATCATTACTTGTCTTTTTTCATCCAATGCAAACAACCATTGCAAATATTTTTTCCCACATTGTTTAATTTTAAATTTATAAAAAATTAAATGGAATAAAATAGGATTTCTTTATATTTTTTTTTAACTTTTCGTTGAACAACAACAAAATGGAGGAGAAGCTTTTGAACCGGAAGTACGTTGCTGGATAGATTTTTTTTCTGCATGAGTTTGTAAGCTCCGAGCAAATTTGTTTCGACCATAAAGTTCTGAAATATACCTACGTGTCTCCCTTAAAATCACTACACCAAAAGTATCCCGTTCGAGGTGGGGAGACGAGAGAGTGGCAGAGAATGAAACAGCGGGAGAAAGTGTTGTGTAGAAACAGGATTGACTCGCATAGAAAAACGTAGAAGGCGCTGGCGTGCGCATATTGAGTATTGTGATTCTAAGCTTCCTTGCTTACTAGCGGGAAGCCGCTGATAAAACGCGGGTGGCTACGTATATCGAAAGGAACAGTTATTTTGATACCAGGTTTTACTGATTCTGCAAAAAAAATTTAGTGTCCCCCAGTCAGGCTTATTTTATTTACTTTTCGATAAAGCGATGAATAACTATCCACTTCAATTCAACGTGTTTTGCAAAACCTATATATATATATATGTGTGTGTGTGTGTGTGTGTGTGTGTGTGTGTGTGTGTGTGTGTGTGTGAGTGTTCACAAAACATATTTACATATATATATATATATATATATGTATGTATGTTTTCACAAAACATATATATATATATATATAATTTAGTATAAGTCACTTTACCAAACTTTGTTGAATTCGAGCGACTGTTACATTCTTAGTGTAGTTCAAAATCTTTATCACGAACTAAATATTAAAAATAATGATATTTTGAAAAATTAGGAAAATATAATAAAAATCAATTCTAGTATTTTAAAGGAGGAACAAAATTTTAAAACAGCTATTAAAACGAACATAATAAAACAATAGTAAAGATGAATACAAAATAAGTAACTATAAAATTTATTACCGTTATGAGAGCCTTAAGAATGGTACTTTGGCGTTTTTTTCTTTTTTTTTAGTGCATGTAGAGTAGGGCAACGTCTCTTCATACAAGGAAAACTTGGTTGGCAGTTTTCTCTGCTTCCGACTCTAAGACGAACTCTTGCGTCTAAAGTTATTTCTCCGATCGACAGTCGCTTAATATCGGGTCTCTTTCTGGCAGTACCATGTTGCTCATGGAAGGGTGTCCCTGCAAGTGCTTCTGTAGGGCAACCCTGTGGCCACGCTCTACTGCAGTTTGCGCTAGTTTTCTTCCCACTCATGTCGCTTTTGACGACCGTCTTCTACCACTTCTCTAGGCATTTCATTACTTAAATTTTCTCTCTCTGTCACCCTTCTTTTTTCTTCTTATTAATCAGTTATTTAAGAAAATTATATAACTACGCATTGTCAAAATGTGAACTATTGTGTTATGGTGAAATGATCCTGAAGAAACTGAAATCATTAAACTATTCCAGTATATTTTGCCGATATACTTTTATCCTTGTGCGCGCGCGCACACACACACACACACATAAACACACGCAGAGAGAGAGAGAGAGAGAGAGAGAGACACACACACACACACATATATATATATAAATATATATTCTATTAAATATAAGAGACAATGAATGTCTATTATGTTTAATCATGAGCCGTTCTAAACGTCGTATTTTTGCTTTAATTTCAGTTGAAAATAAAGACAAAAATTCTCCAACATTTGGATAATTATTTATTGGTTTTCTTCTAAGCTTTCGGCTCATATGAGCCATCTTCAGAGAGGTAGTTTAAACTGAAATATTATAAAATCCACCATCACCGACGATTTTATTTTGTGTTGACATAAAACTCCGCTTGGCAACGGCAATAGTTACCAAAAATAATAAACGCAGTTCTTAAGTTTGCGATGCGGTTTTATGACGTCACACCGCGGGATAGCGCGAAATGACAACAAAACCATCTAGTCAAATGCAATGTAATATGTTATTTCCTGTTTTAAAGTTGATTTTATTGAGTGTTGGTTGTTTTGATTTGATGTACATGGCCTCCAATATCTGCAGGTTCCTCTTACTGTGTGTATGAGTAAGGATCACCGTATTGTTGACCAAAATCTGTCTGATATTACCTACATGTTTATGTTTTTCAGAGAAATGTTGTTTAATAGTACTCTGATCAGAAAGATGACATGTAAGTCTACGGGAGAGCGTGGTTGTGGTAAAACCAATATATGTACTAGGTTTTTGAGTAGTATCAGAGATGCAATCTCTGAATGGGCATGTAAATTGGTACACTACATTGGTTTTTTGTAAAGAGTTTAGTTTAGTGCCTGTTGGGTTATTATAAACTATGAGGTCAATTGTTTTAAACTTTTTATAATATATAATGAGTTTAATTTGATTATTACTATCCACTGGTTTAACATTTCTACGTATTATGTTTTTGAGAGTTTTTTCATCTTGTTTATAATTATTATGTATTTGGTTGCAATAGTATAAGTTAATAGTGTTATGTTTATTTTGATGTAAACCATTATTATTAATATTATCATTATTGTTAGAGCTATTGTTAAGTTTGTTGAGATACATTTTAATTTGTTGATCAATAACGGAGTTAGGAAATCCATTATTGACTAGTGTTTGCTTAATGTTGTGTAATTCTTTATAAAATATAGATTTGGAAGAAGATATCATTTGTGTGCGTTGAAGTAAGTTTTTTATAACAGCTAACTTATATCGTTGGGGACATTCACTATTATAATTAAGAAGACACGAATTTATGCTAGTTGGTTTCCTATATAGAGAAGTAGTAAATTTATGTGTGCTAGAATCAATGAATACATCAAGGAATGGGAGTTTGTTATTAATATTAAGTTCTAATGTAAATTTGAGGACGGAGTGACTTTCAAATTTGTTTTTAAGATATTTAATTTGATCGATATTCTTAGCTAAAACAAAGATGTCATCTATATATCTTACATATATAGAGGGTTTATTGTTGTCATTAATTATTTTATTTTCTAGATTTGCCATATAATAATTAGAAAAGAGGGGACCTAAAGGAGATCCCATCGTAATACCATCTATTTGTGTATAAATATTGCCTAAGGGATCGTGAAAGGGTACTTGTGTGGTGCATGCTAATAATAGTTTTTTTAATATAGTGGGTTTAATATTGATTGATGGGAGAGTAGCATGGTTGTATACATCACGGATAATGATGTCAATTGTTTCATGGACGGGAACATTTGTGAATAAGTTTTGAACATCCAAAGATGCAATCATTTGATTATTAGGTTTTACGGAATGGAGAATCTGTAAAAATTCGTCCGTGGAGTTAATGCTATATTTTCCAGGAAGATAGGGAGTAATTAGTTTGTTAAGTGTTTTGGAAAGGTTATATATTGGTGTGCGTATTTGAGAAATGATAGGTCGGAGGGGATGATCTTTTTTATGGATTTTTACATTTCCATAAAGGTAGCCGGGCTGATAATCACCTATAATCTTTTGAAGTTTATAGGATCCTATTTCAGCATTGTTTGCAGTAATAAGTTTATTAATATGTTTTTTAAGTTGGGTTGTGGTATTACAAGTTAATTTTTTAAATTTGTTGTGATCGTCGAGAATGGCCTGTAATTTTGAGTGATATTCCTGTCTGTTTAAAATAACAAAAGTATTGGTTTTATCGGCACGTCGGATAACAATATTTTTGTTATTTTTGAGATGTGTGGCTGCTTTTATGAGAGGCATATTTATAATATCATTAGGATTTTTATGGTAACGGTGTTTGATTGATTCAGCTTTGAGTAATTCTTTTAAGCCTACCTGTAATCAAATTAAACTCATTATATATTATAAAAAGTTTAAAACAATTGACCTCATAGTTTATAATAACCCAACAGGCACTAAACTAAATTCTTTACAAAAAACCAATGTAGTGTACCAATTTACATGCCCATTCAGAGATTGCATCTCTGATACTACTCAAAAACCTAGTACATATACTGGTTTTACCACAACCACGCTCTCCCGTAGACTTACATGTCATCTTTCTGATCAGAGTACTATTAAACAACATTTCTCTGAAAAACATAAACATGTAGGTAATATCAGACAGATTTTGGTCAACAATACGGTGATCCTTACTCATACACACAGTAAGAGGAACCTGCAGATATTGGAGGCCATGTACATCAAATCAAAACAACCAACACTCAATAAAATCAACTTTAAAACAGGAAATAACATATTACATTGCATTTGACTAGATGGTTTTGTTGTCATTTCGCGCTATCCCGCGGTGTGACGTCATAAAACCGCATCGCAAACTTAAGAACTGCGTTTATTATTTTTGGTAACTATTGCCGTTGCCAAGCGGAGTTTTATGTCAACACAAAATAAAATCGTCGGTGATGGTGGATTTTATAATATTTCAGTTTA
Source organism: Ascarosepion bandense (assembly GCA_037127315.1). Classification (NCBI taxonomy): domain Eukaryota; kingdom Metazoa; phylum Mollusca; class Cephalopoda; order Sepiida; family Sepiidae; genus Ascarosepion; species Ascarosepion bandense. The sequence goes on from JBBBDQ010000219.1 coordinate 1,946,111, forward strand.
AACTACCTCTCTGAAGATGGCTTATGTGAGCCGAAAGCTTAGAAGAAAACCAATAAATAATTATCCAAATGTTGGAGAATTTTTGTCTTTATTTTCAACTGAAATTAAAGCAAAAATACGACGGTTAGAACGGCTCATGATTAAACATAATAGACATTCATTGTCTCTTATATTTAATCGAATATGTCTAGAAAATTACTTGCTGCCTCGATATACTAAATATAAATATATATACATATGTATATGGGTTGTTTCCTTTGTTATATGGTCTGCAGATATTATTAATGTTTAAGTTGACTGTCATGTCTAAGAAGTTTACAATTTTTAGATTCGTTTTTATCTCTATTGCGAATCCTAGGGTGTTGAAGATTTTTCTAATTTGTAGTCACTTTCTCACCGGCGCAATGTGGCTTCCCTGTGTCTCTTCTACAAATATTTTCACGGCTTCTGCTCTAATGTACTTAGCTCATTGGTGACCCCTATATATAAATTTATTCGTGATTAGAAACTTGGTCCCACTCTTTTACTCTTTTACTGTGAAACCAATAAAAATTAAAGGCAAATTCTACTCCATCAGCTTCTTTTCTCGCACTTCCTACCTGTGGAATTTCTTTCCGTTTACTTGCTTCCCCGACAGCTACAATTTCCCAGAATTTAAATTTAATGTCAACAGTCATCTCCTATCTCACTAACTGGCATCCTCTCTCTCATGCATCTTTCTCCGTCCAGTTCACTCTCATCAGTCTTCTCTTACCCACTCTCTAACACCACCTATAACCAGTTCCTCTTATGTAACTCTCTGCATCACAATGGTGGTAAACCGCCTTGCTTGGGGCGATATGATTATAAAAACATTCCGGAGTCCTACGGTTCAAGTTTCTTACAATTATTAGTCATTCGTCTGTGTATAATCAGTATAGTTTTTGCTGATAATTTTTCTTAGTTTCGTTATGGTATGCGTATATATAGAGTATTTAGATATAGAGTATATCTATATATAGTATATAGTATATATATATATATATATAGTATATAGTATACTATATACTATATACTTATACTATATATAAAAGCTTATACTATATATAGTATATAGTATATATTATATATAGTAATAGTATTTAGATATAGAGTATTAGATATGCGTATATTTTTGTATATTTCTGCTCCGTCTTATCTTCCTGTTTTAACGTGAACGTTGTAGTCATTGTTGATATTATTGTTGTTGGTGTTGCATTTTGTGTTTACTTGATTTTTACTATATTTTGGGGTTATCATATAGCGTAGACTTTCGGCAGTGTTTCGTAATGATTAGATCTTCCTCTCGGTGATTTATACATTGTTTCGCCAAGTTTACTCCATTATTTAGTACTAGCACTATAGCCCGGCGTTGCTCGCGTGTAATGAAAGATTCAAAACTAATCCATGGTACTGGAACTCAAACTATTTAGACGTTGGCATGAAAGACTAAAAAACAATAGTTGTTTCCAGTTAAAGCGAAACCGTAGACTGAAAGAAAAATGAATGGATGTAAGTCAAATTTTGATTTCCTGGTATCGATATCAAATATGTTTTTTTCGTTGTAGACTGAATTTGGAAGGCTAAATAAATCCTCTGAGTAAATGGTATTATGGCTGAGACTAAGAACTACAACTATACCTACTTAGAGCCAAACCCGAAGCAAAAACTAAAATAAAAGGGCTGAAAAAATACAGACAGACGGGCAAATAAACAGACACACACGCAAACATGTTGCTTATATATATATATATATATATATATATATATATATATATATATATATATATATATATTATCGATTTTCTGCACTATTGTATGGGCTGCAACCTTGAAACTTCTGAATATCGTTTCTTATGTCTTTGTCTATGAGTGTATCAAATTTGATTAAAATCGAACCACTCTTTTTATAATTCGATTTTATCGGTTTTCGATATTTATTGGTGGTACCTCGACACAAAACCTAGCTAAGAACACTCGCAGGCGCTTATAGTACAACTGTGTAAATTTTCAAGAAAATCGGTTCAGCTGTTTCGGAGTCTATAGGTAACGGACACACACACACAGACAAACACACACATACACATACACACACAGACAACGTTCCATTTATAAATAAGTTTAGATTTGTTCCTTGATAGATTTTTCAATCATTTCACCCCACACAAGGCGCAGGGGGATACATACGTGTAAAAGTTTAGATAGAAGGAGAGTGAAGAGAAAGAGGGATCAGTTAAAGGTGGCGTCAGAGAAAGGGCAAGAGCAGGATGGAAACGAAGGTGTGAAGACAGTTGCGAAGGTAGAGAAGAAGAAGAAAGCGAACAATATACAAAGGGTGATGTAAAAAGAACTAGAGTCAGGTAGATAAGAGATGGATATTGACATTGCATTTAAATTCCTGGAGGTTGCAGCCGTCAGGAAAGCAAGTATATGGAAGGGAGTTCCACAGGCGGGAAGTGCGAGAAAAGAAACTGAGGAGTAGAATTGTTGTCTGCATTTGGGTAACCTAACTGTGAATGGGTGGGACCCTGTTGCCAGTCTGTTTACCCGAGTAAATTCTTGTGACGGGGGCACGAGTGACTTAAATTCGTCGGAGCAGAAACCATGAAAATATTTGTAAAATAGAGACAGGGAAGGCATATCCAACCGAGAAAATCTTTTATGTCTAGTTGTACGAATGAGCATTTGTTGATATTTTTGTTGAACCAATTGAAATCCACTCTGGCGTACAATAAAAAAAAGCTATGAAAGTACATTAAATCAACATGCACAATAGAAATAAATATAAAAATAATTAAAATAAAGAATCCCAACCAATCACAAACAAACAAATCCCACAAAATATCAAATCACGCTGAGTTCCCGATAATTAAGCAAAAAAATAACGGTACTCAAAAACAAGGAAACCAGCCCCGATGAGTGAGAGCATTATAATCTGTGTCCTCACAAAACTTCGATGTCGAAATGAACCTGCTCAGTTAAAGCGACAAATTATTTGCACTAAACTCTCACCTGATACCCTCACTACGATAAAAACCTGTTAGCCAAAATATCTTTTATCGGTAAAACTACTGCCAAGTAACAGTCTTGGCGCCAAACATTATTATAACTAAACACTATATATATAGTACCTAGACTTTTATGAATTTAGGCGCTAAACTGGTCACAAACTATGGCCTGTGGCAACAGCTAAAATAAATTTTGAAAAGAAAAATCTGTTTAATACGTATCAGTCAGTTAAATGTCATAAGTGATACACGCTTTGGGCGATCATCTCTCGAAAGTGACATGACTGACTGGGCGGAATATTATCCCGCAGTAGATTGTCATTGCTCGCATTTGGCGGTAGACTGGTTGCCAGCCAAGACTATAGAATCCAATCTGTTCTATTATTTAACCCATAACTGAAGGGAAGTAACGGATTAATCCCAAGGGTATTTGTGCGTAAGTAAATGCAAGGAATTTAACTGGAATTCGAACACGGCTCCACGATTTCTCGTTTTGAGTTGATATGCACTGCACGACAACGCACATCCTACACGACAACGCACATTATCAATGAATATAATGTATTGATAATGATAGATTGGCCAACAATTTAAAAGACCTGTTTTTAACGGCTTTATTTTAAATCCAGAAAAATTGCCCGCAGCATCCTACACAGGAACGTATTTAAGATTCTTCAGCTAATCAAACGCTAGAATCAAATTACATAACTCACTTTTTTTCGTTATTTTCTTTGCGGGTAAAATCGTATCAACATGCAGAAATCTGGCTAAGCTGACATTTCTCCTTTAGAAAGTGGATCTTTCTAGCGCCTGTTCAGCCGTCTTAGACGGCTTTGGCTGTTTTACATTGGGAATGATTAAGTGATGCAGTTCCGTTATCGCATACGAAGGCCTACCTCACTCTGAAGGGCGATGGATCAGTCAACTTTTTACTGCTGAACGCATGAACACAAAGATTAAGAAAATAACACAAAACATAGCTTGTGCAGTTAGAATAAAAAATCCAAGACTTAACAACTTTATGTTTTTTTTTGTTTTTTGTTTTTTTTGTTAGCCATTTATGTTTGAATACGACCGTGATTTACTCTGATTCTGCTGAATCAAGAGATTAACATATTTTCCGCTAGCCGCTTAGTTATTCTTTTCTATTTCTAAACAACCCATTGTTCAAACGTTAAACAACCCTTATAGCGGCGATTTTGGGTAGCTACAAAAATTGGCAAACCGTTGTGTTTAAGAACGTTGACGGCTCCAAAACTATTAACTGTTATTCTCTTTGCATTACAATATTCTCACTGACCTAGCGATTCTTTCCTCTGACTTTTCTATAAAGATTTTCATGGTAATTGTTCTGGTGAGCTTGCTATTTGATATCTCGTCTTTCCGAATTTAAGAACAATTGAGGATGTGCGTTATATTGATGTTTGTAAATTAGCCTTGTATCAAACACTACCGAAGTCCCAACAATTTAAAATATCAGAAGACTGAAGCTTGGATATTGAAATGTGGAATGATAAAATATTTCGTTTTTACATTAAAGTAAATTTTTTATTAACAGAAAAACAAAACTGTAAGAAGAAAAATAAAATGTTCATAGAGAAAATGCACGTAATTAATTGTTCAAAGAGAAATGTAAGCATTTAAATATTCCACAGAAATTTAGAATTCATAGTTGATAGCAGAATGTGTGTATGTAAAAAAAATTAAAAAGGTTGCTAATAAAAGTCTGTGTTCTTTTCTTTTTTATGGCTGGAGAAAAAATGATGAAGAAATTCAGACAATAAAGGAGATTGTACTAATCGAAGTCAGTTGAAATATCTTGCTGTTTTCTTTGACGGTGTCTGAAGACGAAGAAAGGAAAATTAGAAGGAGACGTAGAACGAATATGTAACGCGCCCTTACGACCGGGTCGGCAAATTAAATTACAAGGTCCTTCAGATTCGCTCCCATATCGGACTGACTTGATCAGCCAAGAGATGTGGTTTAAGTAGGGAATTTTAGTCATGTGACCGGCTCCAACAACATACCCATTTTCTAGGTGGGAAAAAGATTAACCGGGGTCATGGATCAATTTGCTATTTCCTATCCAATCAGAATCTAGAATCTTAACTTTCACACTGACTTGTGAAATTTTCCTTGGTCTAGGTTTTTCCAAAATGTTTTTAGTCGTTTTGATCCAATTTTACGGGTGTGCAATTTTACTTTTTTGTTTGAGTTGTTAAATGGTATAGGATCTGCATTGCTTAGGTGTAATGGATGCTGGCTCGGAGTAAGTAATTGAAAATTCAAATTCTATCCGAATTCGTTTCATTCACATACTTGAAAAAGTAATAATCCCTCTCTTCTCACTCCAGATATTGGTTAAGTAGAAGGGCAGATTTATGTCTATTTGGTTGCTTTGTAGTTTATCTGTTGTGTTAACTCCTGTTCTATTTTCAATCTCCTTAATAATATTTTCTCTTTTTATCAGATTCTTTCAAACTCAATAACCCATTGCGCCGTAGTGGCTTTATTGCTTTGTTTCGGATGAAACAAATATCTTTGGTTAGAAACCAGCCTACCGCAGAAAGAAATGGTAAACTGCTGCAGAAAAATATTCTGCCTAGCCAGTCATGTTTCGAAAGAGATATGATCGCTCAAGTGTGGGTAAAATATGGTAATTACCTGACTGATTGATTTGATTAACTGCTTAGTCTAATTATTTTTGCAATCAAAATTGGTAGGTGTAACCGTAACTTCTATGATTATAGTGTCTTCTCTCTCATTTTTTGTTCGTGGAAATCTCTTCCAAACTCTTCCTTTAGTCAACTAAACTCTACCAAATCAACGTTGATTAACAAAAATATTTAAATACTGTGTAAATCTTTTGTCGTGTTCATTCCTGTTATTTTTTTTTTCACCTTAATAATATTTTTCTAGTTTTCAAATTCTTTCACACATAGTAACCGTTTGCGTTTTAATGGCTTCAAGTGAAATGATTTTCTTTGAAAGAATTTTGATGACCAAATATTAACCCGTTTTAATGTAACAGTTTTGAAAAGGAAGACGAACCAGTTAGAAAGGAGCAAGAGAAGGATGGGAATACAGGTGTGATGACAGTTGCAAAGGTGGAGGGAAAGGAAAGGATATATGGAGTGGTGAAAGAACTAGAGTCAAGTGGTTAATAGATGAGTATTGACATTGAATTTAAATTCCTGGAGGTTGTAGCCGTCAGGAAAGTAAGAATATGGAAGCGAGTTCCACAAGCGGGAAGTGCATGAGAAGAAGCTGCAGGAGTAGAATTGTCGTCTGCATTTGGTTAATCTAACTGTGAATTGGTGGGACCCAGTTGCCAATATGGTTGCACGACTAAACAGCTGTTGCAGAGGCACCAGTGACTTAAGTTCGTTGGAGCAGAAACTACGAAAGTATGTACATAAGAGACAAAGGGAGGCCACATGTCGTCGGTGGGAAAGTGGCTGTTTGTTTGTTTGTTTAACGGCCTATCAACATTTAAGGGTCATTTAAGGCCAGAAGCGTATTTTCATTTTAAATGAGAGTTATTCCTTGGAAACTGGCATATTCGGAACACAGCATTCTATTTTACCCATAGCTAGGAGGAAATGTTATAGTTTATATGTCTATGTTGAAGCTATATAATAAAGTTAAATTTTATTAAATAGGTCAATTTTCCGAAGGAAGGCTAGTATTTTGTCCATGTTGATATTTTCAAATAAAGATCTTAAGTTCTGTACTTTTTAAAACTGTTGACGAATTTTTACCAGGTCTGAACAATCAATTAGTATATGTCTTATGCTATTATTCATCTGGCATTTAGAGCATTTGGGCGGATCTACTCCTCTTAACAGCCAGGAGTGGGTAAAAAAGGTGTGTCCTATCCTAATTCGAGACAGTATTACCTCTTCCTTTCTGGATTTCCTTAATGCACCTCTCAACTCTCCCAAATTTGGTTTAATTTGGAAGAGTTTGTTGTTCTGACAGGTCGACCAACGTTTTTGCCATTTGAGTTGAATAAAGTTTTTTATTGCAGGCCTTTGATCTGTGAATGGGACCTTCATATTGAAGATATCCTCTCTCAGAGACTCCTTTGCAGCCATGTCCGCTTTCGTGTTACCACGAATGCCAATATGGCTGGGGATCCAACAAAAGACAATATTCTTGGTTTTGTTCATCACGTTTAATCGATTTAAAAGTTTAACGATAATCGGGTTATTGAGATTCTTCTTGTGGATGGGCAATAGTACAGACAGTGAATCAGAGAATATAACGAAGCCGTCACTTACATTGTCAGTGATTAGATCAAGTGCCAGCTAAACAGCTGTGGCTTCACCACTAAAATTGATGCTCCATCGGGTAGACCCCTTTTTTGTGACGTTATCTATTAGGGCACAGCATCCACATTTCTCACCTTCTTTCGATCCATCTGTGTATACATGTTTATAGGAAGGGAAACTATTGACAATCTTGTTCAGTTCTTCGTAGAAATCAGTAGGGTTGGTCTTTGATTTAGGGGATTTGGTGAGATTTAGCAAAACTGTTGGTTGGATGATTTCCCATGGAGGGCTTTCTAAAATGAGTGAATCGTGGATTCGTTCCAGGTTTATGTTGGATTCTCTGATGATTTCTTTCATCCATAGGCCAAATATTTTATTTGTTTTCTTTTTCTTATCATAGAGAGTGTGATATAATGGGTTTACAATAGGCAGGATTGGATGGGCAAGAGAGGATTTTGGTCAAATATTGTAAAACTAGTTTGTTGCGGCGAATTGATAATGGCGGTTCATTGGCTTTTGCATATAGACTATCAATGGGAGAAGTTCGAAAGGCTCCCAAGGCCAGTCTAAGCCCCTGATGATGAACAGTTTCTAATGACTTTGTATATGACATTCTGGCGGCGCCATATATGTAGCAGCCATAGTCCAATTTCGATCGCACTAATGATCTATATAACTTCAGTAAGGTTTGTCTATCAGCTCCCCAATCAGTGTGGGCAATAAATCGCATGAGCTGGATAGCTTTGTTACATTTGTTTTTTAAGTGCTTGATGTGTGGAATAAAGGTTAGCTTTTTATCCAGTATTAGTCCTAAAAATTTATGTTGGTCTACAACGAGAATCTGAGTCTCGTCCAGTTTTAACAGAGGATCTGGATGTAATTTTCTAAGCTAGCAAAGTGCATGCATTTTGTTTTGTTAGTGGAGAACTTAAATCCATTCTTGTTTGACCATTTTTTTATTTTGTCAATGCATTGTGGAAGCTGCCGCTCAATTATGTGAATATACCTTGAGCTGTAGCAGATTAAAAAATCATCGACATATAGTGAGCAATCAAGACCTGGATTTATACATCCAACAATATCATTGATTTTTAAGTTAAATAATGTTACAGATAAAATACTCCCCTGTGGGACTCCCATTTCCTGTTCCTTGGGGTTCGAGAGGCATGCTCCTACACGGACATTAAATAATCTTTTGTTTAAAAAGTTACTGATGAAAATAGGTAGTCCTCCCATCAGTCCAGCTTCTTTGAGATTTTTCATGATACCATATCTCCACGTGGTATCGTATGCCTTTTCCAAGTCAAAGAAAATAACAGTAATATGTTTTTTTTTGGATAAAGGCATTCCTAATAAAAGTTTCCAGTCTTATTAAATGATCCATAGTACTCCGCTGTTTTCAGAAACCGCATTGAAGATTGGTCATTGTTTTATTGATTTCAAAAAACCAAACTAATCTGTTATTAACCATTCTTTCAAGAGTCTTACATACACAGCTTGTTAATGCTATGGGGCGGTAATGGTTTTACTACAGGAATGACTATGGCTTGTTTCCATATGGCAGGCATATTACCATTGATCCAGATGTCGTTAAAAATAGATAGTAAATACTTCAATGATTGATCAGGTAGTTGTTTTAAGAACTCATACGATATCTGGTCTGGTCCCTCAGCTGTGTTATTGGCCTTCTTTAATGAATCCTTCAGTTCATTAAAAGAAAAAGGTTTATTATACTCTTCTTCATCATTACTTTTAAAGTTCAGCTTGATTTTTTCTGATTCCTGTTTAATAGTTTGGAATTTTTTACTGTGATTTTTGGATGATGAGTTATTTGCAAGAGAATCTGCAAGCAGGTTGGCCATGTCTTTTTTGGGGGGTATTTTGTTGTTATTTATACAGAGGTGCTTGAGTGGGGGACTGATATTTTTTCCTGAAATTTTCCGCACTGTATTCCATATGGTTCTACTTTTGGTGTTATTATTAATTTTGGAAACAAAGCTCTTCCAAGACTCCCGTTTGCCTTCTTTTATTATTCGGCGTGCTTTAGCCCTGTAATTTTTAAAATGGTTTAAATTCTGAACAGTGGGTTGGTGGTTGAATTTTCTTAATGCAGCACGCCGTAGCCTGATAGCCTTTTTACAATCGTCATTAAACCAAGGCAGGTTATATTTAGTTGAAGAAGTTGTTTTAGGGATACATTCCTCAGCTATCGAAATAATAGTATCTGTAAAATGAGTGATCGGGTCTTTCTCATGTTTTCCAGACAGGAGTTTATATTTGCATAATTGTTTGAATTTATTCCAGTTGGCTTTTTTTAAGGTTCCAGTGAGGTATTTTTTATATTATTTCAGGGCCAGTATGTTCTAATGTTATTGGGAAGTGGTCACTTCCACATGTATCCTCATGAACAGTCCAGTCGTAATCCATAAAGATACTTGGATCACTTATAGAAAGATCAATTGCTGAGAATGTGTTTGTAGCAGAGTGAATAAAAGTTGGTTTATTATTATATATACATAGGTTGTTTTTATTGATGACGTTTTCTATTATGATTCCTCTTCTGTTTGTGTCTGAGCATCCCCAGGTAGTGTTGTGACTGTTAAAGTCACCTAATAGTAGGAAGGGACGAGGGAGTTGGTTAATAAGATTTTCTATTTCTGTTTCGTCTATAGGGCCATTTGGAGGTAGATAAATGGAGCAAACTGTTACAGTCCGATGTAAAGTGGTTGTAACGGCAATTGCCTGTAAATTAGTTTATAAATTTATCTGGCTTTGTGCTATTTTGTTATTGATAAGAATGGATGTTCCTCCGGAAGCTCTACTTGGGTTATTTACAATGTGGTTGTATTCAGAGAAGTTATGGAGTTTAATGCTTTCAGACGGTTTTAAAAAGTTTCTTGTAGGCATATTATTAAAGGACATAGACTGGATATTAGTAGAAGAAGTTCATTCAGATTGGCTTTTATACCTCAGCAAAATTCCATTGAATTATTTTGCTGGCAATGGTTAAATTTTATGTATTTGATTTCCGTTTATCTTTATGAGTATTGAAATGGTTGTTTTCTACAGGAGGGATACTCTCCGTTTCCATGTCTTAAAAATCTACAGATGTGCATCGGTTTTTTTTTGTTTGTTTGTTTTGTTTTTTTTTTTTTGTGTTTTTCTCCACTACAGTTCTTTGTTTAGAAGAAGATCTCCGTACAGTCTGCTCCTGAGTAGTAGTGACTTTCTTTGGAGGAGGGGACTTAGATTCCTTCCGTAAAGTCGACTATTTTTGGATAGTTTCCCTCTGGAGAAGAGGTTTTTGTTCCGCCATCAAGGTATTTGATGTTGATGGTTTTTCCATGCTTGAAGGCTCAGTGTTATTGTCAGATTCAGTGAGTGGATTAATTTCTCTCAAGAAAGCGGGGAGTGTTTCTGGTGTAAGTTTTGATGATTTACTGAGTAGGAGTTTGCAAGAATGGCATTCTTGTTTTTGAAAGTTGTTTGGTTTTGGTTTAGTAACTGATGCATATGATTTAGTGCGGAACAAGCCAGTTGTTTCGACTATCTTTCTAGCTTCAGAGATGGATATATTACGTGTAAACTTGATAGTGTTGATCTCTTTTTCTTTTTTCCAGATTATACATTGTTTGGAGTCTGATGGGTGATCTTCAAGACAATTAACACATTTTGCTTTTTTGTTACATTCTTGCCCATGGTGGTCAGAGTCTCTTTCTCCACATCTTCTGCATGTTGGAAGTCTCGTGCACCTGTCTTTATGGTGTCCAAAAAGTTGACAATTGAAGCACCGTAGAGGGTTTGGGATGTACTGGTTGACCTTTTCAATTGTAAATCCTATTTTTAATTCCTTCGGGACTTTGGAGAGGTTGAAAGTGAATATATATGTGTTTGCTTCGATGATATCTGTTCCTTTTCTAATTTGAATGCGTCGTACGTCTATCACACCTTGTGTTTTTAGCTGAGTCTTAATTTCTTCGATAGTGCAGAGTGAAAGCTCAGTGCTTCTGACTACCCCTCTAGATTTGTTCAGTATGTTGTGTAGATATGGTTTTATCTTTGTTTCTGAAAAGGTTTTCATTTTTAAATGTGTATCAGAATATGATTTTTCTCTACCTGGACAAGTAGCGTACCATTTTTAAGTTTCTTCACCATCTTTGGTACTATAGCACCAGAAAGTACTTTTTCAATAACAAATGGGGATATCTTTGTTAATTGTTTTTCTTCTAACGACTCCAAAACAATAAACTGAGGAAAATGTTTTGTAATAATAAACTCACTTTCTGAATCTGATGGAGATTCTATATGGGGGCGTTTTGAATATTTATTAGACATACTATATAATATATTATTCATTGGAGGGTTATTCCCACCCACCAAACCAGGCTGGAGCCCATGAACAGGATCTGTCAGTGGGGAAACCCATTCGCCCTGACTGATCAGGGACTTCCCCTCCAATATACTCGACGGCACGAGAGACCCGGAGCACCTTTCTCCTCCCTCTGTGCACCGCCTCATGATGTAGGTGCACAGCTGGATGGCTTGCAACCATGCCCGGGCCTATGTATCTTGCTCCGCCGATTGACCCTTAGCCAGCGCCTTCTAACATCTATTCATAGAAAGCTGGTGGTAGTTTTCTTATATATAACTTTCCATGGTCTGGTAGTTTTTTGTTTTTTTGGGGGGTGGATATGTATGGTAGGATACATCAGTCTTGGGAGAAAATGTTTTTGGAGGGTATGTTTGGGAGTAGATGTTAGGGCTTGACCTGACCAGCCGGTTGATCGGATCGGGCCTCTCCGACCGCCCGTCTAGCCCAGGTAAGAGCCGAAGTGATGTGTTGCAGAACCATGACCTCTTTGCACCTGGGCCATGGCCTGCTCGATCACCAGGATCCCGTCCCCAGAAGACACGGGTCGCCACCCACGACCAACAGGTGGCCCCATTGGGAGAATTTTACTCTCTGCAGGGGGGCAGTTGGCGTATTCTGATGCCCCGCCAACAGGGCGGGAAAGTGACTGTAGTCGAGCCGCCAAGTCGATGCCTATCACATTACTGATTCTCCTTTGGAGCCTGTCGAGAACACTGAGAAGAACAGCAGGGGCGCCTGACCATATATGGCAGCAGTATTCCATTCACGGACAAATGATTGATTTGTATAGAGGCAGGATGAATTCAAGCGGGAAAAACCTCCTGGCCCGACACAGTGACCCAACCTTCTTAGCAGTAGATTTAGCTATGGACTGAATGTAGTGGTTCCATTTGAAATCAGAAGAGAGGGTAAGGTCGTGGAGGCACACTGTATTGCTCTCAGGGAGACTCGCTTGGTCCATGCTTATGGGAAGCACTAGAGGTTGCCTGTGATTACTGACAGGCAACAGCTTGATCTTTGACGCAATGAAATTGATAAGCCACTTCTTGCCCCGATTCAGTAGAGAGTGTAAATCCCATTCAAGGTCAGCAGCGAGATTATGTTTGTCCGCCACGACGGTTTTCTTACTGATCCCGGAGTAAATTGTGCGTAGATACCTACTTGGCACTTGATCTCATCTGGGAGGTCATTTATGAAATAAGGAAGAGCGTCCGGCCCCAGATAAAGCCCTCAGGGACACCAGCGTTTGTGCTGTAGGATGTAGAGGCATGCCCATTCAAAACTACCTTCATTTTGCAGTTACAGCACAGTTCTTAAATACAGGAACGACTGAAGAGAACTTCCAGCATGCAGGAAAACAGGAAGCAGAAAGGCAGTAGTTATACAGTTTAGAGAGGACAGGAGAGAGTTCAGGAGCACATTTCTTAAGGACTATCGCCGGGATTCCATCGCCACTGCTCGCCTTATGGGGGGTCAAGTTTTGAAATTACTCGGGATACTACTGTCGGGGTAATATATACATAATACAGTTTCGCCTCAGATGCCTACTGCGATCAGTTGACTGCCTCTGGAATAGTCGGAAGTAGTGGTTCCTGTGGGCAATGGCGGCCGAACAGGCAGGAGAGAACCAAGGAGAGGAATGAGGTTTTAGACATTTCCTGGTAGGTATGAAGGCATCAATGCCAGCTTTTACTCAGGACGGAACCTCAGAGGCACAGTCATCAACTGGGAGGACGAACACTTTTCCTCAAAGGACATCGCATAGAACTCGCGAAAGGCGTCACAGTCAGCTTTTTGGGAGCAGTAGGAGGTTCTGTATGTCGGAGGATCCTTGGGGGAGTGAGAGTGAAAAGAAATATTGAGAGAGACAACAGCATGGTCGGAGTTGCCGAGAAAGCAAAGCTGCGAGACTTTACAGGAGCCAGGTGCAGAGGTAATGCATAGATCTAGTAGAGAGGAGTATCCAGAGGAAGTACTTGGAAAGCGTGTGGGGAAGTCCATCACTTGCGTAAGGGATTGGGAAATAGCAAAGTTCATGGCGTGGATGCCCGCTGAATCAGTAACAGAGTCTTTAAGCCACTCAGAATGATGGGCGTTAAGATCTCCGAATACAAATATGGGTGGTAGGAAATAGCCTTATCTATGTTGTCAGAAATACTATCTAGAAGGGAACAGTCAGGAGAGGAGGGAGAACGGTAAAGAAAGAAAAGGTAGCTAACCGAACTGAGAAGTGACAAACGGAAACATACATAGTGGGGTCAGGGGATTCGTGTGATGTCACCCTAGCTATAGGGGGGTGTTCACTAACGTAGACCCCCAGCCCATGCATGTTGACAGTAGAATTCTTCCTGAAGAGGGAGAGATAACCAGGGATGGAGAAGTCAGAGGAGGAAATTGATGAGTTGAGGTTGTAAGGAGCATGGACCCACCTCTTAATTGCTGTTATTCCCAGGTCCACCCTGATCCGGAGTGGTAGCACCTGTTAGGGTCCCAGCTATGGGCAAATAGTTAACATCCAAACTGGAGTCAAAAATATATGAAAGACCTTTATAGAAAAATATACAATTCTGAAAAAAATATTATCAACAGTACTTTTCGGAAGGAAAGAAATTATTATCATAACACATTTATGAAGAACGTCTTTATTTAGTATTATTAAAATTAAAGAGCGTAGGGAAGATTTATGTGTCCCCAAGTAGTCATTGTAAGCCCCTTCTCATCATGAGTCTTTTAGTCTTCACTAGCGAGCAAGCATATCTCAGTGCCTGCACTCCTAGCTTTGTCATGAAGATCTTGCCTCATTGTGATGTTCTTTTCTTTTGATTTCTGGGTAGGTAACACGTGTTGACTCCAGGTATATCTATTTTCTTTCTGGATTGTTTGTCACTTTATTACAGTTACTGGAGAAATACCTTTTTCTGATTTCGCTTAAAAAAGAGTAAATATTCAGTCTCTCCGATTGTCAATCAGTTTGAAGTATTGTCCCGTATTTCTGGAAAAGACTGCATACTTTGTTCGGAAATTCGCTTCCATCTTAAGCCTAAAACAGGAAAATATTTGTCTCATTTATTTTTACCCATTTCACCCTAAGCTTGTCAATACGGTCACTCAGATGCCAGGGGTTACTAAGTGCTAGAAACCATGAGGAAATTGAAACACTATTCGGGAGAGAGAAAATATTAAATGAATTAAAAAACAGCAGATATGTATTGTCATTGCATAACAATTTTGGAAGATCAAAGTTGACTGGGATGAGGTAAAAAGACAGAAGGGAATTGTTAGCACAGAAGTTATGCTTACATCTAACCATTTAAACTGCAAAATGCTGAACTCTAACTGCCAACTTTGTCAGTTAGTTAAGTACCATACATGATAAACAATTAGCTGATTATGACCCGAAAGAGACAAGACTGATGAGGCAGGAGATTTTTTTTACCGAAGTAGGTCGCCATTACTTTTTGCAGTTTTTATAGAACCCAATCTGTCATGCTATTTTACCCATAACTGTGGAGAGAAGCAACTGGTTAATACCTATCCCAAGGGTATTTGAGCGTAAATGAATGCAACGTATTCATCTGGAATTTGTACTCGGCTTTACGAATTCTCGTTCTGAGCCGATATCCACCACATCGCACATCCTCCAGTCTAGTCTTCATGTTTCTTCTTCTTCTCTTTCTATGTGCCGTGTCCCTTTAGGACGTAGGGGATCATGGCCTTCTACATTTCATTATTTATTGTAGCTCTTAACATTCCTTGTTCTTGCAGTCAGTTAAGTACCATACGTGATACACGCTTGGGCGATCATTTCTATCGAGACATGACAGACTGGGCAGAAGATTATCTCACAGTAGGTTGGCATTCATTTTTGCCAGCCAAGGCTATAGAACCCAATCTGTCTTGTTATTCAACCCATAACCGGGGAGAAGAGATGGATTAATACACTTCTCAAGGGTATGTAGGCGTAAGTGAATTCACCTGGAATTCGAACTCGGCTCCTCGATTTCTCGTTCCGAGCCGATTTCCACCTCACCACAACTCAAATCCGCATGTTACTTCTTATGTTACCCCTCCCAAACCTCATCTACCATACATCTGCTCTTGTACACCAAGTATATCATGCGTTGCCTTACCACGTCTTTTCTACTCTCTATTCATCCCGAGAGTATCAGATTTGCCAAGCCCTCCTTCCTTATTACATATCCAAAAATCTTCAGCTGACTTTTCCTGATGGCAAATATCAGTTTTTTTTTTCGTTTCCAGCTTCACCAAAACTTCGTCGAATTATCATCCTATTTTCACAAAGTACTAAAGGTTTTAACTTCTTACGACCTTCTTTCTGGTATAGAGGATGGATTTCGTTTCTCGAGGTCAACTCCTGATGAGTTAATAGCTATCACTAAAATGGTCTATTTGGCATTAGATAAGAAAGGCTCGAAATGTGGCTTTAAATAGAAATATAAAAAGTTCCTGGAAAGTCATTGAAACTCACTTGAAGCGAGCTGAATATGTAATACCGCTCATGCCAATGACATTTCCACAGAGTATATGAATTTTTTTTTTAATGCGTTCCTTTCGAATTTTTTTTAAAATTTGGGTCATCAGAAGAGAATGTGCACCGTTTCGGGGCCTTCCTCTCAACGGTTTCACTTGCACACCAATTCCCCCCACTGATGTGAGGCTCCATTATAACTATATACAAGTGTGTTGTAATTATACTATTTCAAAAGTCTAACGGCGAAATTAAATTTACAAAAAAATTCAAAAAACGGTAAACTTCGGGTTCTGAAAATGCAACGTGAATCACAATCAGTCATGTCACGCCGTAATGTTTGCTGAAACATTCCACGGAGTATTTATTTTTTTTCCAAATCACATAGAAATATTTTCAGTTACTTCTATTAGGTGTTTTATACTTTTGGCTCTATTACGCCCTTTGATTCCAATTTAGCCCAGAAATTGGTACAGAGTGCCTGCAACGAAACCTCTTGCTCCAATTTCCCCTGCTAACAATTACATTATGCTTAAAAGCGTTTGACAGGTTTGCATATGTGAGCCTTCTCCACACGCTCAAAGGCAATGATGTCACAAAATTAATATTTGGCTTAATCAAATCGTTCTTAAATCTTCTGATGAATATCCTGTTGACAGACACTCTTCGAGATAATTTTTCATTATAAGTGGAGATCACCTGGGGCTGAATTACTTGGGCCTGCATTGTTTCTTATTTCAATCTACAACTGTCCCGATGTTTGAAACAAGGCATTATATTCATGATACAAATATTTACACCAGTCTTGGTAATAGGGTCGGCAATGCAAAACTGACGGCTTCTCTCCAAAATTATTTCAATACAGTGGTTAACTTGGGTAAGTAATTGATTGCAAATCTTAAAACCTTCAAAACAAAAATATTATCATTTAATCACCATAGATAAATAGGTCTGCATTTCATCTGCATGGCTGACGCTAACCACAAGTAGAGCTACTCATTGCAATTCCTTTGGTTCGCAGGTATATAATGGTGTTATAATATTTACTAAATTGTTAATACTACCGCTACGCAAAAACGTAGTGGTAGACAATTTTTTTTCATGAAAATCTATTGCCCATTTAAAAATCTACCATTCGACTGTGAATTGAATATTTCTGCTATATATGGTCGAGACCTCTTACTATATATCTAAAGATTCTCGACAAAATCCACAGAATTTACTGAAACATCCGTCATTCTCCACATGAGGATTCATCCATAGATGTAGATGAACATTTTTAAGAGACAGGTGAAGATTCTGGGACATGCAATGCGGAAGAATGGCTTGATACTAACAGGCCAGATAGAGGGAAAAAGAGACAAGGGAAAGCGGCGGATAGCCTATTTGAAGGACCTAATCAAGTGGATGACGGAACGAGGATTGCATGATATAACAAAAGAAAGCGTGCTAAGAGCCACCAGGGATCGGGAGGCGTGGAAAGCCATGATCACCTACCTCCTGAAGGGACAGAGAACATAGAAGAAGAATATATATGCCAACTGTTTAGAAGAAGTTATAATATGGTTATGAATTGGGGGATCAATTTATATTATACTCACTATATAAACTGATCCCTCATTTTGTGGCCATGCTAATTTCTATACATTTATATTCTAGATTTATGGGCTTGAACAGGTGGATGATAGTGCGAGGGTTGCGTAGAGTAACAGGAGAAACCGTGATAAGAGCCACCAAGGATAGGGAGACGTGAAAAGCCATTATCGCCTACGTCCTGAAAGAACATGGCACATAGAAGAAGAAGATTTTCCGAGTAAAATTTGTTACATATACATAGAACAATATAGATATCTTTTCCATTCTGTATAGCGTAGTGAAATCGATCTAATTAATTATATTCCTATTAATGAATTAACAAAAAACACGCGTTTTTAAAATTGTCTTTACTGATTTGGTTTTGTAATTATTTTTTTTAATTGATTTTGTGTGGCTTCGTAATTTCTGGAACGCTGAACACAAGCAGTAAAACAGAAAGGAACTAGAAGTCAAAATTAAAATATAAAAATAGAAATGTCGGCCAGCCGAATTACCTTCCACCGACATTATGCATCATCACATTCCGATCAAGTCATTTAAATATCTCGTTAAAAATCTTGCCATGCTTTATCGAAATAATAAAACGAACATTTTTAATGGATAAGTACTAAACAGCCAGTTATTTCATACTTAAAGTAGACACCGAAGTCTAGAAGAGAATCGATTTTTCTCGGGTTCTGCTCGCAATCAAAGATCGAATCTCTGATTCTACATCAGAGTTTGATATTTTGAAATGATGGATATGTGAAATAAAATAAATTAATACGGTCATCTTAATTTGTATTGTTGCTTCACACAGATGTACACCCATACAGCGAGAATGAAAAGTTCTCTGACGGACAAAGAATTACTTAGGGCCATTAAATGTTTTAACCATTCCAATTATTCAAACCACAAATTAACAAAATCAACTTTCCGAAAACTTAATGCCAATAAAAATAAATCAGATATATAACATTTTCGTTGTTAGACTCAAACATTTATTCGAGTAGAGATTCAAAAGGTTAAAAAAAAATTCTCTTAGCCTTTAATAGCTAGAATTTGCGTGCTGAGAAATTAAGCTAAACACTAGTTTGTTAAACAAGTCATGGTGATACCTAAAATAAGTCCTAAACAGAGTAGGACATACACAACAAGACGTCTCAGTAGTGATCTGTAAGCTGTCATTGGGAATAACTTTAAAATTCACTTTGGTACGGTCAATAAAAATGTCTGCAGAAAGATAACTGAAATGTTATTATAGTCTCTATTTAGCACCCACTTCAAATATTTTCAAATGGTTTCAGGTCAGATGAACACGCTGAATGGTCCAAAACAATCGTCAGGAAAAGGCATTTATACTGTAAGTATTATAGAATGTAGTGCTCTACTACAGAAAGATCTAGGCATGTCTACACAAAAGAGAGCCTTCGGTCAATACAGATGCTCTTTCCAAAATACCAATAAAACCAGCTACTGATTTACCAACCTCCACTCACTATGGAACTTGAAGTCGTTGACGGGGATAGCAACCCAGAACATTGATGGAACCTTCTCCACTGTGTTGTGAAATAAATGTCTCACATATCCTCGATCGAGCTCAGAATACGCCTCTCCGGGGTATCGAGCTTTCGAATGCATAGATCGTCAGGTCGACGGACCTCTTCCTTGCTGAATTTTGCAATAATTTTCGCAGCTTCGTTAGACATCTTGTTTAAGCAATGTCTAATTATTCATTAGCGCTTCTATCCTCACGCTCCTCGGCCTGACTAGCTATCGCTAGGGAATTCCCAAGCCACCCTCATTACAAAGTTTCCTTAAGAATCTTCATCTTGTTAGCCTTATCTAGGGCGAGTAATTGGCTATATTCAGCGCTGAAAAACCTAAACCTCTCTCAACACCTATTTTTAATAACCGCAGGAAGTCCAACCTGTCTAGTTTGGACAGTTTAAACTTCAAGTGTTTAATTCAATTCTACTCCAAGTTCCAAGTACAATCTGAGCAAAAATAAGTTTATATTTCAAAGAGCGTAACTAGTAGAACATGGTACAATATAATAAATTTAGACCAACCCTTCTCGCACAAATTATATCTAAGTAGCTTGCCACCTGAATATATGGTTACGTAAGTGCCCACGTTCACATCAAGTGTGATCGACTATCGACGAGAACAAACTCACCAATCAGATCAACCAAGCTACTATCGCCCTACCTCCAGTTAGCGCCCTGCTCCTGTCTATTTTGTGGTCCAGGTGTGAAATATTCATCAGGAACGGCTCTAGGTGACTTTAAAATGAGACAGTTAAACAAATAAGATGTAACCGTATATTCTACTCCAACAGCTTCTTTTCTCGCGCTTTCCCCCTGTGGAACTCCCTTCCACAACTCTGCTTTCCCGACAATTACAATCTCCAGGTGTTTAAATGGTTTAAATGTAGGGTCAATAGACACCTATCACACTAACTCCCAATTATTCTCAGAACACTCTCATCTACCCAACCCTCATTCTCGGTATCTTTATCCGCTTATCACCCACCATCTGACATTTCCTATATTTAATCATCCTTTCTCCACTCTACGTAGCCCCCTGCGCAGTAGTGGCAGTGACATGCCTTGCTCGGGGTGAAACGCTTATAAAAAAAAAATCAAAAATAAATCTAGTCTTCGGGCACATAAACTGTTCACGGCAATATCGGCCGCGATCAATCGGCTCCTTGTACCGATATGGACATAGTCTACCTTAGCACTTAAGTTAGGCTTAAACAGCAATGGAACAACTCTGGTTAACTGGTCCCCGTATTCTGAATACAGCAAAGTCACTAGACAGCCCACGTGTAATAACCTTACAAACAGAATGTGTCTTTTGGATTGCAATCACATCTACTCCGAATGACAAAAGATCACGAGGCAGGAGGAAAGCATTACTCTAATCTCTAAAGCCCTCGTATTCAAGCTGTCTATCTTGATCCCCATATTTTAATTTTGCCAACTAAGCACAGACTTGACGGAAATCTTTGACAATCAGGACATTGACAGGTTGTCCCAAACTCCCAATACCAATCTCGGACGTAATTCGACCTGTTGTAACAATCCCACCAACGTCCGTAGGGTATAATTTTTAAGGTTTTTAATAAGAACGGGCGACAAAACAGGGCATCTCCTTGCACAGAGCTGGCGAAATTTACGGAGACACTATCTTCGGCACTCGGAGCAGTTGAAAAACTTCTTTTGCCCTCGCCAAGTGAGCTCACACTTTGCGCTTCTCATCAGTGCTGCGAGTGAGGTTGATGAATCCAGGAGCTTCGGAGAATTTTTTAGGAGATGCACTTAAAAAGAGGCATGTCTATCTATGCTATCCTTTCATGTCTGCTTTTGCAGTTGTCTTTAGGCTGCTGCTTATGCTTTTCATTCTTCTTTTTCTGTGAGTCTTTCTGCTGGGGAGAAGGAGTAGCAGCATTTGATCTCCTTCTCACATTTTCTTTCCATTCTGGAAGGCAAATAGATGCCTTGCCGAACTTCTTTATTTTCGTTCCCGCTGACATAACTGGTGATAATACCGGCTTTCTCTGAGACACGCTTTTGATAAGTGTCCAAAGGCACCGCAGGTTTAGCAATGGGAACATCGGTCTCCCACATCCACGAGAATGTTCCAGTCGTGACAGGATAGAATGTCTTGTGAGCGCAATATGCAGAACATAATCTCTTGTTAGAATTTAACCTTGTTAGCTACCACTGAAGCATCATAACAGATCCGAATTTAGAGAAGAATCCTAGTCGGCCCTCTGTAATATCCATGGTCACTCCATGTAAGATCATTTAAGTCTTTCTGTTACCCATATACGCAGTTTGAAGTTGTACTGTTATTTATTTATTTTATTTATTTATTTATTTATTTTTAGTAAGTACACTGCCTGTTAACTTTTTGTCCTCGTTCTCACTGGCCAGCAAGGACTTTAAACTGTATTTGAAAGAACCTGAGTTCGTGTTGTCACGTCAGTCATCAGCAGGGAGATTTATTCTTGGCGTAAATTGATTTCCAGGATCCTTGGAATCGTCAAAATGTTTACGTTTACATGCGGTTCATATTTTACAGCAACGTAGTTCTCGTGTTTGTTTCGTTTTTCATTATCCTGCTTGAAACCCAAGCAGGGATTGTCGGCATTTGTTGGTGATCCTCAACCATAGTAGAGGGGTTCCCACGCCAGTACACACAACAAAAATTGAACAAAAATGTACACAGATATTCTTCTTCGTCTTTTTCTGCCGTCTCCTTTCAGAGCGTAGGCGATCATTGACTTCCACTTGCTCATAATATTTCTTCTCTCGGTATCTCCCGAAAATCCAGCACCGCCATCCACTTGCTAAAGCCCATCAAGGATTTCTCTCACTATATTCTCTTGTATCTATTCCCTCTGTCTGTCCTGATCAGATTCTTTAAGTCTTCACTTTTTATTCAGTCAGTCAAGTATTATACATGACACACGCTTTCGGTGATCATGTCTCGAAAACGAGGTTAATTTGCTTTTAAGAAATACTTGATTCAGTACTTGTTCATCATGCTATCGGAAATAGCGTAACGCGACTGAACTAACATTCGTTGTCATCATAAAATCTTTGAGCGTTCCATAAAATTCCTTATATATAATTGGAATAACTCGAATTCGAAGTCCATAATTTTTCATTATCTTCTGTAGCTGACGTGAAACATTGAACAAATTCTGACACACTCAAACCACATGGATATATGCACTGGGGCCTCTACTGTAACGATTAGTAAATTTGTCTTGCTAAATCAATTACGCTTGAACAGTGAGTTCAATCCTTACGATATCAAAATTGAGAATAATGTAACCTTGGAGTTTTAATATTTGGGTTATATGGTCCCACTATGTATCTTATCCAGACAAAATTAAAGAGTGACAAGTCTATATCAAAGCCACCCTTCCCCCTTTCATAACCCAAGTATTAAAACTTCATGGTTACATAATTCTCAATTTTGATTGAACAATATTGACACATCTAAAGCATTTTCTCTGACTACCACTCCCTACTTTTTTAAATAACCATGAATTCATCTTATATTTTAAAAATAAATACTTTTCATCATTTCTTTTAACTTATCACCTGAAGAAGAACTATATTGTTCTGAAACATGAAATTTTTTGTAGATTGATTGTATGCTTTTATAAATCATTTTGATAAAAAAATTACAATATATATATATATATATATATAGTCATCGACAGACAGATCTGTTTCGCTCTATCACAGCTTATCAGCACGGTTAGTCATCCGAGTGCTTTTACCCAGGCTTGAAACCCGACCGAATTGGCGTCAGTACACGATTCTACTTCTGAGTTATGGGCGTTCGGTAAAAGAAGGCAGACTTTTAGCATGTGATATACCATGTAAACATACGCCAGTAGTTCGCGTGTTCTAATTCATTACTGAATGAACGATGCGAAAGTAGGGCAAATAAAATCGAAAATCTAAGAGTGAGCCAATAACCTACCACGGTTTCACTTAACAGCTCGTCAGGGAAAATGGTCTATTTTCCCTGACGAGCAAAACCGTGGTAGGTTATTGGCTCACTTTTGATTATATATATATATATATACACATATTAGTCATCCACATACAAGCCTGTTTTGCTGTATCACAGCTCATCAGTGTGACTAGACACATTCACTTGCTTAATTTCGGGATCGAAACTCGACCGATTTGGTGTTAGTCGTAGTCGCTACTCCCTAAGCCATCGGCGCATGGGATCGCAGAAGGGAAATTTTAACGTGTTGTATATAAGCAGTGTATACACACGCCACTCACCGAAAGAACTCAATTCATTTCTGAGGAGTCAAGCATATAGCAGAAGTGGAAACTGTTTTTAAAATGGTCTTCTCCAGAGAGCTCAATCGTATATAGATATATATATATATTAACAAATATAGGTATTCGATGATTTATTCTCCCCATATCAATTTATGATTAATAAATATAGATTTAATTAATGACAATATCATCTACCTGATGCAGAAATTTAAAATTTTATAAATTATTCCAATTCAAATTAAAGAAAGAGAAAAATTCTTGTAAAAATTCATTATTAATCGAATTTTTTCTGATGGCATTTGTGTCTATAATATATTTTATTCATCCAGACAATTGAAAGCTTTCCTAATTAAACCAGTCTTAGGTTGATTAGATATTTTATTTATAATTTACGATTCAGAGCAGGTTTTTGTTAAATGAATTCGTCTGAAAAAAGAAAATTGAGGATTTACTTTCTCCAAGGTGACCTGGCTCTAAATATTTTTCCTGTAAGAAACTATACTTTATTTTGTTGTTGTTGCTGTTTTCAGTTTTCCCTAAATTATTCTAATTTCCTTTTATTTTAATTTATTAAATTTCTCTAATGGAAACATGTTCACGTGTATTAGAGTTAGAGGTTTCTTGTTTGAAAGGAACTGTGGTTCCATTTATTTTATTTTTAAATGCACTCCTATTCACAGCCTATGATCGCTATTCCTCTTCTTTTGGGTTCTCGGATTGACTGATCTTCGTGACACTCCCAACACACTGTCCTTTGCCTGTTTGATATATTGACATTTTTTTTCATTCTTCCAAATATCGACCTCGCATCTTCTTCAATGTGCCGTGCTCCTTCCACATCTCCCTATCCCTTGTATATGGTAGCATTCCCTTTCCTGTTAGCCATCCCAAACCCTGATCTACCATCCATCCATCTAGTCCATCAAGTATGACATGCGTTGCTTCACCCTGTCTTTTCGTCTCTCTAGGCGTCCCGTGAGTATCAAACTATCCAAGCGTTTCTTCTGCATTACATTCTTTCTTCATTTTCCTGATGCTAAATATCAGTTTTCTTCTCGTGTACATCCTCTCCAAAATCTCGTCATGGCTCACATATTTGGCCCATGTTATCATGAGTATCCTTCTGTAAAATCGTATTTCAGTTGCTTTCATTCTTTTCCACATCTATGATGGGATTGTTTAGTACTCGCTACTATATTGAAGGACAGACTTCACATAAAAATCCAGTATTGTTTTCTTTATTTCTAGCAAAATTTTCCTGTCTTTCAATACTCTGCTTAGCTTCTGGAATGCATCTTCAACCATGCCAATACACTTTGGGATCCCGTCATTTTTATGTCAATGCAGACCTTATATTTTTCCGATTGCGGTCGATAATGACGAATGCTGGCAGGACTTTTAGAACTCTCAGCATTATCTGCCTGTATATGTTGAGTTGATCTGGGGAGAAGACACATTCTTGTCTTAAATCCATTTCTACATTTGTATATCTGATGAACTTGTTTCCTGTCAGTATGTAGACAATTTGATGCCA
Organism: Ascarosepion bandense; assembly: GCA_037127315.1. Taxonomy (NCBI): domain Eukaryota; kingdom Metazoa; phylum Mollusca; class Cephalopoda; order Sepiida; family Sepiidae; genus Ascarosepion; species Ascarosepion bandense. Next base: position 1,971,209 of record JBBBDQ010000219.1, read on the forward strand.
GTACAGATTACTCTACTGTCTTTCCGGAATATGTCAATGTTGCCGAGCATCTCTAGAGTCTTTCTGACGGACTTTATCGAATACCTTTGCGTAGTCTATGAAACACAGGTGCACGTACTTCTGCATTTGTATTGCCCTTTCTGATAACATTCTAGGCATAAATATTGCGTTCCTGGTTCCAGTGTCCTTGAGGAAAATGCATTGTTCTTATCCAGTCTATAGCCTTATTTTGCTGTTAGCTCTATTAATCAGATTTCAGGTAATGAGTTTATTATGTGACTTATTAAGCTGGTTATTCGTTAGAGTTCACGTTCGTTTGCGCAATGCTTCTTATACACTCGTATGGAAATAGATCTGCTTAGGTCTTCAAGTATATCACCACCGTTGTAGATTTCCTTTATGATTTCTGTAATTTTGTTTATGCGGAAATCTTCAATGGCTGCCAGCATCTCTATAACAATGCCTTCTGATCCTGCTGCCTTGTTTTTTTTCTTTGCAACCTAGAATTTAATCTGCTAAACTTTTGCTGGACATTCTCCAGCTGTTCACAGTTTTTCCGCGTTCTGACTTTCCATGTCTCTAGAGTATTTCTGCACTAACAATCTAGTGACACTTGTTGCTCATGTCGTTTCTTTTGAGGAGGGGATTTAGCACGAATTATTGATTTCACATCCGTTCGTCTTCCGTGACTTTAAACATTCGTTGAGTTCATTCCACTGTAGAATTGAGCACCATATCAAAAAGAGCGCTTACGATTAACATCACGAAAATACAGCCGAAATTTACGAGACACTTAATGAGAAAGGAAGGAAGACTTGAAGATTTGATACTCACAGGGTGGACAGAAGAAAAGAATGATAGGGAAAACAGCGTTGAACATACTTGATGGGCATGAGCAAATCGAGGGCAGAGCAGGAATAAGGGAAAATAAAAAGATAAAATATATTAAGACTAACAAGATACAAGAAGATGTGGAGGGTCATGATCGCATACATCCTAAAGAGAAACGGCACATAAAAGAAGAAATATTTTTTAAAATCATTTCATCAAAGGCATCAAAGGCAAGCTAAGACCACCTCTGGTGCGCAGGGGGTTTCGGTGAGCGAAGGTTTTGCCGAAGAAAGGATAAAAGATGAATGGAATTCAAGGAGAAATTGACGTTGCATTTAAACGTTTGGTGATTGTAATCAGAAGGGAGTTCCACAGGCGGGTGTTTTGGGAAAAAACTGTTAGAATAGAAGAATCGGTTACTTAACCATTTCAACAGTAAAAGATGAGTAATTGAATGAGTAATTGAAAAGGTAAAAATGTGCGGAAGAAAATATGGTGACGGGAAATGAAGACAGACAAAAAATGTTAATGAAATAAAAGACAGAAAAACTAAAACTAAAAAAAAACACCGAAAAATAATAAAGAAAGAACGGAAGTAATAAATAAATAAAAAACAAACGAAGTGACTAATAAGGTAACATTTCCCACTATGCACCTTGGTTATCATTATGCGTTTACTTTTAAACGGACGTCTTTCCATTTCTTTTATTCTGCTCGCTTTTCTTTTTACCGCCTATGAAACTGAAGCTGTTGCTTAATAATTTGCATTCTTGTTCAGCAGCAAGAAAGTCAGCATTGCCCAACGAAATGAGATTCAGGCATCAACGTAATGCTTTTAAGAATAATGAAAGATGAAGGAAAGGAATCCGTTTACACCTATGAAAGCAGAAACCCAATACATCTGCAATAGACGTTTCACCCCAAATAAAAGAAAATGGCAAGCATCTTTCAAAACTTAATCTGTCATGTTTGATTAACAATCTTATACGGGCACTTATACATACATAAACATGTACAGTTTGCGATGGATAAACTGTCGTCTATTATAAAACGAACATGAATATAACACTGACATCTCACTTTAAGATATGTTTACCAAACTTACACAAAAAACATATTGAAATACTAAAGCGTGAATTTTGTCATTAAAATTATCATTGGCTTAATCACTGCCCCAAGACGACTTTGGAATCGCTTGCAACTCTGTGTAAAGTTTTTTTATTTTATTTTATTGCATTCTGACATTGTACTTGCTTTGAATTTATCGTTGCTGTTACAAAGAGTTTTGTTGGTCTCTCCTACAACTGTGCCCGGATCATAATAATCAAGGTGGTTGAATTATGAAGATTTAGGTTGCCAGATGTAAGAGTTAATATGGTTGCAGAAATTATCTGTCAGCTACGATTAGTTTCATCTGTTTGTCCGACATGGAGCAGAGTCCTGGTGCCAGATAAAGGTTCTTCCAACAGCCAACTTTTTACCCAATGGGAACACTACTTCATCTTGGCATTTGATATAGGCCTTCGTGTTGAGTCTGAGGGCCTGTGAGAAGTTAAACGAAGGCCTAGCGTCGGCATCACTAGTGTTCACTTCAAACACCATGACTCTGTCTAGATATTTGGGTTTCATCACACTCGATAGATCTTTTTGGGACAGCGCATTCTCTGTACCCTCCTCAGAAAGATACCTAAATACTTCGTATTGGGGCTTCAGGTGCAAATTTCAAACAATATCGCATGCCGTTTGCAAATTTGGGGCAGAGTGATTTGCGTCAAGTTGCTCTTTTTCTCATAGACGATGATTCTACAATATAGTCAGTCAGTCAGTTAAGTGCCATACGCGATACAAGCTTAGGCGATCATGTCTCGAAACAGATATGACTGACTGGGCAGAAGATTATTCCGCAATAGGTTACCATTACTTTCTGCTGTAGACTGGTTACCAGCCAAGGATATAGAACCTAATCTGTCCCGCAATTAAACCCATAACTGGAAAGAGGATACGGATTAATACGTTTCACGGGGGTATTTCTGCGTAAGTGAATGCATGGAATTCAACTGGAATCTTTCTGTTGCCGAATTGTGCTGTGTTTTGTTGTTGCTTCTCTTCTGTTCTTTCATTTGCGCTGGTTCCGTATTTGGCGAACCCCCTTTGAAAGTTGTGTTTGTGTGTTTTTTTAATATGATTGACAAGGAAAAGCACATTTGACGTTGATATATAACTAAAATCCAGTGTATTTAACACCTACCAGTATAAATAACCCACTATTAGATACTCTTGTCTTTTAAGCCGTGTTAACGAATGCCCTGAATGATATGAAATAGAAGTGATAAATAAAACTTAATATGCACGCATGAATTTTTCTTCCGAGAAAATATTTCTAAATGAATTCAACACATAAATCAAACATTAGTTAACAATAATTTTTGCAAATACATTATCGATAAACACATGAAATTATTTTTTATATAAAACTAGCAGTATAGCCCGGCGTTGCTCGGGTGTAATGAAAGCTTTAAAATTAATCCATGGTCCTGGATCTCAGACACTTTAAACGTTGGCACGAAAGACTAAAAGCAAAAGTTGTTTTCAGTTAAGGCGAAACCTTAGTCTGAAATAAAAAATGAATAGATGTAAGTCAAATTTTGATTTCCTGGTATCGATATCAAATAAGTTTTTTCGTCGTAAACTGAATTTTGAAGGCTAAATAAGTCCTCTGCGTAAATGGTATCATGGCTGAGACTAAGAACTACAATCATACATACTTAGAGCCAAACCCGAAGCAAAAATTAAAATAAAAAGGCTGAGAAAATAGAGATATACTGGCATATAAACAGACACACACACAAACATCTTGCCTTTTATATATATATATTATCGATTTTCCGCACTATTGTAAGAACTGCAACCTTGAAACTTCTGAATATCATTTCAAATGTCTTTGCCTATGAGTGTATGAAATTTGATTAAAATCAGACCACTCCTTCTATAACCCGATTTTTTTCGATTATCGATTTTCGATATTTATCGGGGATAACTCGACACAAAACCTAGCTAAGAACACTCGCAGACGCTTATAGTACAACTGTGTAAATTTTCAAGAAAATCGGTTCAGCCGTTTCGGAGTCTACAGGCAACGGACACACACACAGACAAACACATACACACACATACGCACGCACACAAAGTTCCATTTATAAATAAGTTTAGATAACATACGACAAAACAAAAACATATTTTCCTGCAAACAGATGCACAATAATTACCAGCAGGATGAATTCGTTTTAAGACGAATCACATTTCAGCCGTAAATCTCGAAAAGACATGTAAAATTTATATTATAACACATCACTTAATAATCCCAGACCCGACATATAGATGGCGCTACGAATAAAAAATTCATATGATTCTTATGAAATGCAAACCTTCTATTGGCACGTGACAAAATTTTGGCCCAATCGAAATATTAGTTTACAAATTACAGTTATTTAATTGAAGCTACTGCTGCAAATTTTTAAACAATGGAAAAACCGGAATTTTGTGTGTTGATAAACCATTGCTTTCTGATGCGAAACAATACTGTTCAAGCAATGCAATAGCTTGTTAAAAGTTATTCGGACTCTGCTCCGTCGGAAACGACGGTTAAAAGGTGGTATGCTAACTTTAAATGCAGTCGTAAAGGCACAAATGATGCTGAACACTCAGGTCACCTAAAATCGGCAGTTGTTCCGGAAAACACCAAAACCATCCACAAACTCGTTTTGACCGATCGTAAAATGAAGTTGAGTGAGATATCAGAGAAGTAGATCATATCAAAAGGTAGTGTATTCCCCATTTTGCATGTACAATGTCAATATGAAAGTTGTGTTCAAATTGGGAGCCGTGTTTGCTCACTGTCGATCAAAAACAAAAACGCGGCAACTATTCAGAGCATTGTTTGCAACTGTTTGAACGCAACAAAAAGAAGGTTTTGCGTAAATATGTGACAGCAGATAAAATATGGATCTACAACTTCACTCGAAAGTCAAATCGGCAGTCAGCTGAGTGAACAGCATTAAATAAAAGCCGTCCAAAGCGACAAAAGACTCAAACATCAGCAGCAAGATTTTGGCCTCTACATTTTTGGATGCGCAATGTATTTTGTTCCTTCTTTACTTTGAGAAAAGAAGAACTATCAAGAGCAAATATTATGTAGCATTGCTGGTGCGTTTGAAGGAAGAAATCGCTAAAAAATTACAGGCACAAATGAAGAAGAAAAAGTGATCTGTCCCTCAGACAACGCACCATTTATAAGTCGATCACAACGATGGCAAAACTACATGAATTGCACTTCGACTTGTTTCTGCATCCACCCTATTCTCCAGATCTGGTCCGCAGCAACTGCTGGCTATTTACAGACCTCAAAAATGCTCCAGAGAAAGATATTTGGCTCCAATGAAAAGTGATATCGCAAATTAGGCGTATTTTAAGGCTAAAGAAAAATCATTTATTAAATAAGGCATGGAACTGTTAGTGAAGCGTTGGAATTAGTGTATCACCCTAGAAGGAGACTATGTTGATGAAAAATTCGAATTTTGCCTTAAAGTTGTTGTTTTATTAGTTAGGCCCAGGATTTATTGAGTGAAGTGTTATTGCAGAATATGGATTACCGAAAAAAGTCATTTTCACTAATCAAAATAACCCCATAGAATCTAAACTGCCTACGACTAGTGCATCGATTTCACTGTACAGTAAAAGACTACGTTTCTTGTCTTAAGTAAATTAACAATATCGGTCATATCAACACCAACCTGAGAAGATTGACAAAATCTAAAAAAGAAACGCTCTAGAAAGAACTGCCGAAAGCAATTTGGACAATCAACGATACGAACAAATTCGCACCACTTTACTCCAATCAAACATAAATATGTGAGAATATTGGTAAACAAATAAATAAAAATAATCATTTTTTTTCTTTTCTGTCATGTTTAAAAGAAAGGATGCTAGCCAAAATACAATATTTTTTACATTTTTGTCATAGTTTGTTCCCTAATATATACATCGAAACTTATTTATAAATAGAACTTTGTCTCTGTGTGTGCGTGTCCGTTACCTATAGACTCCGAAACGGCTGAACCGATTTTCTTTAGGTACCCCCAATAAATATCAAAAATCGATAATCGAAAAAATCAGGTTATAGAAGCTGTGGTCCGATTTTACTCAAATTTCATACACTCATAGACAAAGACATAAAAAACGATATTCAAAAGTTTCAAGGTTGCATTTCTTACAATAGTGCGGAAAATCGATAATATATATATATATATATATATATATATATATATATATATATATATATATAAAAGGCAAGATGTTTGTGTGTGTGTCTGTTTATCTGTCTGTATGTCTGTATTTTTTCAGCCCTTTTATTTTAGTTTTTGCCTCGGGTTTGGCTCCAAGTAGGTATAATTGTAGTTCTTAGTCTCAGCCATGATACCATTTACTCAGAGGCCTTATTTAGACTTCAAAATTTTGTTTACAAGAAAAACAACCTATATGATATCGATACCAGGAAATCAAAATTTGACTTACATCCATTCATTTTTATTTCAGTCTACGGTTTTGCCTTAACTGGAAACAACTATTGCTTTTTAGTCTTTCGTGCCAACGTCCAAAAGTCTGAGCTCTACGACCATGGATTAGTTTTAAAGCTTTCATTACACCCGAGCAACGCCGGTTATACCGCTAGTAATCATATAGTTAAAACTGCCTGATAATGAGAAAGAAATCTCAAAACATAGAAATTTCCCTGTTGCAATGTATTTTTAATTTTTAATTGTATAACAAGCTTAATTCTATGATTATATTATGATCTACAATATTTATTGTATTGTACACTTTTTTACAAAAAAAGTAAATGCCAGAGAACTCAAGATCGGAAAACCTTCAGTCATCTTTACCTGGATTTATATATATATCGGAGGGTGTGTGTGTTTGTTTACAATTACACATGTGCGCGCGCACACACACACGTATATATATAGTAGAATTTGGTGTTAACATTTTATTCACATTGGCTGCATTTAAAAAAATCTATTGAGATTTTTAATCTCATAATCATTACAGATTTTAAATTTTCTTCCTTTTCAATATACATGTGTGTGTGTTTGTGTGTGTGTTTGTGTGTGTTTGTGTGTGTGTGTGTTTGTGTGTGTGTGTGTCTGTGAGTTTGTGTCTGTGTTTGCGTGTGTGTCTGTATGAGTTTGTGTTGTTTGTGTGTGTCTGTGTTTGTGTCTGTGTTTGAGTGTGTGTGTGTTTGTGTGTGTAATTGTGTGTTCATGTTTGTGTTTTTATGTGCGTCTATGTTTGTGTGTGTTTGTCTGTGTGTTTGTGTATGTGCCTGTGTGTGTCTTTTTGTGTGTGTTTGTCTGTGTGTGTGTGTGTGTGTGTCTGTGTTTGTGCGTTTGAGTGCGTTTGTGTGTGCGTATATTTGTGCGTGTGTCTCTCCGTCTGTGTGTGTTTGTGTGTGTGTGTTTGTGTGTGTCTGTGTTTGTATGTGTATTTGAGTGTGTGTGTGTGTGTGTGTGTGTTTGTGTGTGTTTGTGTATGTGTTTTTATGTGTGTCTATGTTTGTGTGTGTTTGTGTGTTTGTGTATGTGCGTGTGTTTGTGCGTCTGTGTTTGTGTGTTTGTCTGTGTTTGTCTGTGTCTGTGTTTGTGTGTGCGTATATTTGTGCGTGTGTCTCTCCGTTTGTGTTGTGTTTGTGTGTGTTTGTTTTTGTTTTTGTGTGTGTTTGCCTGTGTTTGTGTATGGGTCTCTCTGTGTGTTTTATGTGTGTGTGTGTGTGTGTGTGTGTGTGTGTGTGTGTGTGTGTGTGTGTGTGTGTGTGTGTGTGTCTGTTTTCATGTGTGTAGTAAGATAAAATAACAAGTTCATACATCTGACATTACTCTGTTCTGTCGGCATTATATGCACCTCTCAGTGGGTTTCATTTTGGAGCTCATCACCATACTCAGGCCGTATAGCAGATACAGCTCAACTAACTCAGAACGAAAGAACATGTCAATACAAATAAGCGTACCGAGACAATTGTTCAGAAACAATGGTTCACAAACAATTGTTTGAAAACTATTATTCGAGAAACATTTATTCGAATTGTAAATCGTTTGAATGAAAGTTAATCGAACGGATAATTATATTAAATGATGATTATTCGAAATGCAAAATTCAGTCGTTGTCTATTTTCGTATAGTATCTTATTACTTAAGGGTAAAAAAGATATTTTCTTACTAAATTATTTTATTAACGAGATTTGTATTTTGATTATTTATCATTTGTGCGTTTCATTTAAAATTTTTATATTTTAATTGCAATAAAAAATTTTGCATTTCGAATAATTATCGATTTTTTTTTATTTTGATTAATTTTCATTCAAACAATTTGCAATACGAATAAATGTTTTTCGAATAATTGTTTTGGTTCAATTATTTTCGAACAATGTTCACATAATCGCAAGACGGAGACCTATTTGCTGAAGTAATTGCTGATCGAAAATACATCTGATTACAATAGATTTCTTTTAATCATTCTTTCTTATTTTTTGTTATCAGCGGTATAATTTTTCTAAAATTTTTATTTGCTCGGCAGCGACATGATTTATCAATAATTGTTTTTTATGTTACTTTACTTGTTATAAAAATAATTTGTTTGAAGATGAAATTCTTTTGTCCCTATTCATAATGTTATTTATAATAGCAATTTTATGTTGGTGAGTGCATTCAAATACTGCCAGGATAGAAATTATATAACTTTACTCCAAGACAATATTAATGTTTCTGACAATGTGTAGCGGATAACAAATTAATTCTTCACTTTTACAAAAATTCACAATGACGTGTGAAATCATGGTTTCCCCCAAAAGATAAAGGAATGACCATGTGCTTAATGAAAAAGTTGAAAACAGATTTCGCAAGTAGGTATTAAAATAATTTTTGATGAATGAGATCGACTTGAAAGATCAAAAAGGACTTCGCAAGTAAGTGCGAAAAATCTAGGCTACAATAAAAGGACTTCATCAACGTCAGTCAGTCAGAGAGTCATTGAGAGCCGCAAGACAAACATCTAAAATGTAACTCAACTTTAAGCGACTCGGACATTGTCCTCTTTCTCTTTCTCCTTGTCTCTTTCAACAATTACTACTGCGAACAATTTCTTCAACTCTCGATACCCATAACTCAATTTTATCATTGAACACGAATTTTACTCATAACTTCTTAATAATGTTTTTAATTGTACAGTAACTCCAACTTATTTTATTCCTTCTTTTAATAAATTTCTATTTTAAAATGCAAAATGTATATTTTATTTATCTTACACTATTCCACACAATTCCAACCCCCCGAAAACCATAACTAGGATTATGTGATGAAAACCTTCTGATGATATATATATATATATATATATATATATATATATAATCATATCACTCCGAGCAAGGCGGTAACGCCACTGATGTGCAGAGGGCTACATAGGAGTGAAAAGATTGGAAAAGAGAAAGCCGGAGAACCGCATCCTAAACAGGAAACAAGGGATGAGCCTCTTTACCTGTTCAATAGACGTGGGTGGAGTGTGAACCGGGCGATAGTTTAGTCTATCTACTCCAATTAATTTCTGCATAAAACTTGTAAGCTGTAGGGTGTTCGATTAAGTGTGAGACAAGGACGAACTAAAGGAACATTAACCATCTCTCCTAAGCTAAAAATGATTAGAAATAGTGCAAACTAATCAAACAGAAAACATTATGAATTTAGGATAGTTTTCCAATAAATTTGATTCGGATTTTGGGCAACATTTGTTAATTTTTTAATTCAATAGAGTTTGTCATTTGGGTGTAATATATGGTTTCTGAATGAATTTCTTATCGCTAACATAGCGAATGTCTTCATGCCGTACGCGCCCAATAAGAAACTCAGACACTTCTGTATTACTGGCTATGAATTTGAATAACTTGAAGGCATCGTTGTAAATTGTAACCTGGATGCCACCAAATATTTGGGATTTCCTTTCTTATCAGAACACTTAGAGAGTGATGTTCGAACTGCCGTATCTTCGTAATCATTATTAGACTCAGCCAACTCTTCCTAAACATCTTTATTTTCCACAGTCTGCACCGAATATTCTGCAATGTCCGTTTTGGAGGCTTTGGCATGAAAACTAAGCAGTACAGCATGTCGTTTATAAATTTAGATTAATGTTAATTGGGTCAGGGTGTTCTTTTTCTAAAAGGCAGTACCCAACTGAACATATTATACTGTATATTTGACAAATTAAAAGGACTAACAATGGGCATGAGCAAAAAAACTTAAATGTAGTGACAATTTAACAATCGCACCTTGCACACAGACACAGATACACACACACCACACACACAGAGAAACACACACACATACACACACACACACACACACATATATATATATATATATATATATATATATATATATATATATAATAAATGATTTGTTTCAACATCATTTTTGATCGATACTCTTATTTAAATAGATATTTTGTATGTAATCAAACAGTATTATATACTTATTTCTACAGGCTTGATTATTTACAAAAAATTTTGTTACGAAAATGTGTGTCATTCGGCAGGATTCGAACCTGCGACCACTATCCACATATCTTCATTCTTATGAAGAGATCAAAATATGGGTCGAATCGTGGTTAGCCCCAAACGTCTAATCGTTCTTGCGATGTGGATTTCAAACACTCTCAGAAAGATAGGAAAAAATAGAGTAGCAATAAACGATAAATTCAGTGACACGTTTCTTACTAATTTTTTGTAAACAGAACATTACTTTCATGAAAAACCGTCGATAATTTATTCAAATCCTATATATATGTATATATTCATCCGAAGACAGATCTAGTTTGCTGTATCACAGCTCATCAGTACTCTTAGACAGCCGATTGTTTTTTTACCCAGGATTGAAACCCGACCGAATTGGCATCAGTCGGCGATTCTACCTCTGAGCTTTGGGCACTCGGTAGAAAGAGACAGACTTTTAGCATGTATCTTATCATTATACACACCCAATAGCTGAGAGTATTCTAATTCATTGCTGAATGAACGATGCGTAGATGCTAGAGTAGCTACTGTTTTTCAAAGTTTACCATTCTTTCAGAGTGTGAGAGCGTATATAGTCATCCGCTGACATATATATATATATATATATATATATATATATATATATACACACTAAGATTAACTAAACTGGTTATAAACAACCGACAATTTGAAATGATTTGTTTGAACATTATTTTTGATCGATACTCGTATTTAAGTAGATATTCTGTTTTTAATCAAAGAGTATTATATATTTATTTCTACCTGCCTGATTATTTACGTTATAAAAATGGGTGTCATTCGGCAGGATTCGAATATGTGGATAGGGGTCGCAGGTTCGAATCCTCACTCATACCCACAGTAAAAATAAACCTTCAGATATTGGAGACCATCTACATTAAATCCAAGCAAACCACACCTAATAAAATCTGGTCATAACACACTACATTTCATTTAAATATATGGTTGTGAGCCAAAAGCTTAGAACCAACTTAATAAAAACTTATCCAAATGTTGGAGAATTTTTGTCTTTATTTTCACATGAAATTAAAGCCAAAATACGATGTTTAGAACGGCACATGATTAAACATAATAGACATTCATTGTCTCTTATATTTATCAATATATGTTTAGAAATATATATATATATATATATATATATATATATATATATATAGTTGTGTGTCAGTGTAAATATGTATGTATTGTTCTATACTGCAGTAGAAATCCCTATTTAATACATAATTCATTGCTGTTATAGTATGAGCTTACCTTTTTAAATGTAGCTTATATAATTTTGTCACTGATATTTTATGTGACCTACCTTAAAAAACATATTATATTATGAGGAATTATTATAACTGTCTGGTAAGGATTAGAATTAGGAAACACTATTATTTTCAAGAAATAGCCGAATACTTATATATGTAAACATACTCTTACTGAGCTAGGACACATTCAAACCGGGCTGGCCGCATTTTCCTTTTCTATTTTCCTTGTCCTTTCAGGACGTAGGCGATCATGGCATTCCACATCTCCCTTTCCATAGTGGCTTTTAGTACGCTTTCTCTTGTTACACCACTCAATCCCCGTTCTGTCATTCACCTGCTCAGGCCATTCAATGATGTTATCCGCTGCTTTCCCCTGTCTTGTTTTCCCCCTCTATCTGACTTTTTCTTTTTTTTTTTAATCGTATCACCCCGAGCAAGACGGTAACGCCACTGATGTGCAGGGGGCTACGTAATAGTGAAAAGTTTGGGAGAGAGAAAGCCGGAAACCACATCCTAAACAGGGAAGAAGGGATGAGCCTCTACACCTGTTCAATAGACGTGGATGAAGTGTGAACCGGGCAATAGTTTCGTCTATCTACTCCAATTAAACTTGTAAGTATCATATTCTCCAAGCCGTCCTTACTCATCAAATGTCCTATAAACTTCAGTAGTCTCTTCCTGATGCTCAGTATTAATTTCCTTTTCGTTTCCATCTTTTATAAAATCTCATCATTGCTCACATTCTCGATCCGTGCTATCCGCAGCATCCTTCTGTAGAACCACATTTCAGTTTCTTCAAGTTTTCCTTCATCTTTGAAAAACCGATAAACCTATACTCATGTTCAAAGTGAACTAGATTTTTATTTTCTAAGTGCCACTTAGATGTAGCACAAGGCCGAAAGTATTGGGTACTCCGTGAGGATTCAAATATCTGGTCAGGCACCCTTGCTGTTTGTCTCAGTGTTCTCGACAGGTTCCAAAGGAGAATCTGTAATGTGATTGGTCCCGACCTGGCAACTCGACTCCAGCTACTTTCTCATCGGCGGGATGTTGCTTCACTCTGTCTCTTCTACAAATATTCACATGGTTTCTGCTCCGAAGAACTTAGGTCACTGGTGCCCCTCTATGAGAATTTACTCCGGCAACTAGACTTGCATCAAGTTCCCACCCTTTTTTCAGCTAGATCAACGAAATGCAAGCGACAATTCTACTCTATAAGCTTCTTTCTCGCACCTCCCGCCTGTGAAACATCCTTATAGTTGTTTTCTTGACGGCTCAATAATTTAAATGCAATGTCAATACCCATCTCTTATCCACTGAACTCCAGTACTTTCCACATTACCCCGTGTATCTTGTTTTTTTTTTCCGTTCTCTCTACTTTCGTAACTGTTTTCACTCCTGTGTTCATATCCTTCTCTTGCCCGTTCTCTTTCTCCCCCTGTAGCTGGTTCGTGTTTGTCTTCACTTTTTTCCTGTCTAAAACTTTAACTCTATGTAGTAGCCCCTTGCACATCAGTGGCGGCACCACTTTGCTTGGGATGAAATGATTTTTTAAAAAAATTCACTACTCAGTAATATGTTCTAGCGAAACCAACTTTCTAACCATTACACCACCTTGGGAGGCCCAAAGTGAATTGCATGATAGGCGTACATATCTACTCCTATTCACGTGTAAAAATAATTAGTAAATGACATCTTAAAAGTTCAAACAGAAATATTAGTTTTATAGACGTGTAGCGTAGAGAGCTGGTTAATGTTTCTTTAATTCGGCCAGGCGTCGGACTTAACGAACTCACTACAGCCTATAAGTTTTATGCTAAATTATCATCAGAAGATTTTTCATCAGCAGAGGGTTGGTATTCAGTTGGAATGTGTGGATGAGTGTAGAAGAGTGGAATAATAAAATATACATTTTGAATGTTAGAATAGAAATTTATTAAAAGGAGGAGTAACATAAGTTGCAGAAGTCAATGTTTAATTAGAAAGTTAAGGTCTCAAGAGTTCGTACAAAATGTTCTAGTAGTAATTGTTGAAATAGATAAGGAGAAAGAGAGAGAGGAAAATGTCCGAGTCGTTTGGAGTTGAAAGTTACATTTTAGTGTTGACTTTCTCGCTGCTTCCATCTGACTGACGTGACTGACGTTAGTGAAGTTCTTTTATTTTAATCTAGATATTTTCGCGCTTACACGTGAAGATATGTTGGTCTTGCAAGTCGCTCCCATTCATCAAAAATCATTTTAGCACCTACTTACGAAATCTGATTTCGACTCTTTCGTTAAGCACACGGTCAATCCTTTTTTCTATTGGGGAAAACCAGGATTTCACACGTCGTCGTGAATTTTTGTAAAAGTGAAGAGAGTTGATTTAATTAATTTATTATCCGCTACATTCTACAAGTAATCTGTCAGTCAGTCAGTTAAGTGCCATACGTGATACACGCTTGGGCGATCATGTCTCGACAGAGACATGACTGACTGGGCAGAAGATTATCCCGCAGTAGGTTGCCATTGCTTTCTGCGGTAGACTGGTTGCCGACCAAGGCTACAGAACCCAATCTGTCCTGTTATTTAACCCATAACTGGAAGGAATAGATGGATTAATACCTTTCCCAAGGGTATTTGTGCGTAAGTGAATGCAACGAATTCGGCTGGAATTCGAACTCGGCTCGCCGATTTCTCGTTCCGAGCCGATATCCAATGCACCACAACGCACAGAAGGATAATAAAAAAAAAACAATCCTAAACAGAAAACAACGGATAAACCCCTACTCCTTTTCAAAAGACAAGAAAAGAGTGTAAACTGGGCGATATTACTATTAAATCATTATTTTTTTAATATTTCTTCCATATCTGTTGTAATTTTTTTTTCATTTTTATTGTAACTTTTATTATTAATCCCGGATCCAGAATGGAATATTGTGCTGCGTCAATTTCTTGGGTAACGACGGATTACTTCACTTAACTATCACCATATGTAATAGTGATATCATAGGCTGGCTTGAGGTAATATTTGATAATCTTTCAGCCACAAAGCAGTCGCTCAACCTGGGATAACATTGAAGAAAAGCCGAGGAACCTAACCTTGAACTTTTGGACCCTGATAACCCATCCAATCTCTGCGTTTTTCGAGCCGTCCGCTTGATTACATCCATAGCTTCGGCACTGATTCGATTTGACCGGCAGAGGGCGCCAGGTTTTCTCCACTTGATGATAGCGAGTAGCGTCAGCATAAAGAAAGTGTTGCAATAAAGCGAGCCGGCAAGGGACTGTAATAATCCTTAACAGGAGACGAGAGCATCCGAAGTTCTAATTTAGCGGCTGGTGGCGACAGAGCAATTGTATGAAAGTGGTTAGGAGAGAGAGAAAGAGACAGGGAGACAGAGAAGTACCGAGGTTGAAGGATAGACCAGAAGAAAGAAGAAAGGTATGACAAGAAGAAACGAAGTGGAAACATTGATGGAACATCTGCTCTCATCTCATTAAGATCAGAAAGATTGGCCAGCGGCAAAGTTTCATTCTACGACGTCACCATCAGTTTCTTTTTCTTTTTCGTTCTTTTCTTTATCTTTTTTCTTCCATGTTATCATTGTCATTTGCGACTTTATATTTCGTGTTGTTCTTGCATTTTTTTGGTTGTCGTTCGCCAAAATTTGGATATATTTTCCCCCATTTGTTTCTTCGTCTTCTACTTTTCATTCTCTTGAATACTGTATATCACTTTTCGTAGTCATAATTCATTTCTTTTTCTTCTTCTTTTTCTAATTCCTTTTCTTTTCTTCTTCTTTTACTCATTTCTTTTCTTCTCTTTTTTTATTCATTTATTCTTCTTTCTCTTCTTTTTTTACTCATTTTTTCTTCTTTTACTCATGTCTTCTTTCTGTTCAAATCTTTTATATTATTCATTTCTCCTTCTTTTTCTCATTCCTTTTCTTCTTCTTTTACTCATTTCTTTTCTTCTTTTTTTTATTTATTTATTCTTCTTCCTCTTCTTCTTTTACTCATTTTTCTTCTTCTTTTACCCATGTCAACTTTTTGTTCAAATCTTTTATATTATTAATTCTTTCTTCTTCTTTTTTCATTCCTTTTCTTTTTCTTCTTCTTTTACTCATTTCTTTTCTTTTTTCTTTTAATCATTTATTCTTCTTCCTCTTCTTTTTTATTAATTTCTTCGTCTTCTTTTACTCATGTCTTATTTCTGTTGAAATCCTTTATATTAGTCATTGCTACTTCTTCATTGTCACATTCCTTTTCTTTTCTTCTTATATTGCTCGTTTAATCTTCTTCCTCTTCTTTTATTACACACTTCTTCTTTGAAACATGTCCTCTTTATGTTCAAATCTATCTAAACTTATTTATAAATGGAACTTTGTCTGTGTGTGTGTTTGTGTGTGTGTGTATGTCCGTTACCTATAGACTCCGAAACAGCTGAACCGATTTTTTTGAAAATCTACACCGTTGTACTATACGCGTCTTCAAGTGTTCTTAGCTAGGATAATCGAAAAAATCGGGTTATAGAAGGAGTGGTCTGATTTTAATCAAATTTGATACACTCATAGACAAAGACAAGGAACGATATTCAGAAGTTTCAAGGTTGCAGTTCTTACGATAGTGCAGAAAATCGATAATATATATATATATATATATATATATATATATATATATATAAAAGGCAAGATGTTTGTGTATGTGTGTTTGTTTATCTGCCTCTATGTCTGTATTTTTTCAGCTCTTTTATTTTAGTTTTTGCTTCGGGTTTGGCTCTTAGTAGGTATAATTGTAATTCTTAGTCTCAGCCATGATACCATTTATTCAGAGGACTTATTTAGTCTTCAAAATTCACTTTACGACAAAAAAACCTATTTGATATCGATACCAGGAAATCAAAATTTGACTTACATCCATTCATTTTTCTTTCAGTATACGGTTTCGCTTTAACTGGAAACAACTATTGCTTTTTAGTCATTGGTGCCAACGTTCAAAGAGTCTGAGTTCCAGGACTATGAATAGGTTTTCAAGCTTTCATTACACCCGAGCAACGCCGGGCTATACTGCTAGTCTGTTATATTATTCATTTCTCCTCCTTCTTTTACTCATGTCTACTTCTTCCACTTCGTCATTTATTCATTTCTTTTACTCTTCTTCTTCATGTTTTTCTTCTTCTTCTTCTACCCATTTTTTATCATTTACTCATATATTCCTTTTCTCATTTGTTCTTCTTCCTCCAATTCTTTTACTCGGGTATTTCTTCTTGTTCTCTTACTCATCCTTTTTTCTTATTGCTGTTTTATTCATTTTTCTTCTTCTTTTTTCACTCATTACATATTCTTCTGATTTTACTAACTTTTTTCTCTTCTTGTGTTATGCATTTCTTCTTTTTTTTCTTCTTTTTCTTCTTCTTCTTCTTCTTAGCAGCTATTTCATTTTACTTTCTTCATCCTTATCTCTACCCTTCTTTCTTTTGTCTTCTCTTCTATCTTTCATATCCACTTCTTCATTCTAACCTCTACCCTACTTTCTTTCGGTTATTTTTGTTTCTTTTTACTATTGTTCTTCACTTTATTTATTTATTTATTTGTTCCTTTTATCAATTAATATCTCAGTTTTGTCTGCTGTTCTTCATTTCTTTTCATCCCGTTATTTTATCCTTTTTTTTCTGTTTTACATTTAACCTTACATACTGTTATTCACTCGTGCGCACACATGATTGCATATTAAGGTTAGAAAAGTCTGAAGTGCCGTAAGAATTTTCAACATGAAAAAAGAACAAGCAAGCCGAGTTCGAAATCTAGTTAAAACTACCCGCGTACACTAAAAGTCCTAATCATTTTATGAACTGCATGAGTTCACAATCCGACGCTATCAACTATCGACAGATTCCTTTCCTGACTGCCGATAGTTAACGGTAAAGAGACTGATTACAGGGGGCTTGGACAGATCAGTAATCCATTATTTCATTAGCCGCAGAGCAAAAGGAAAAGTAAAGAGCTGTTTAACGCTTTATAAACCTTGACAGGGTTTGTCAGTTTTGTTAGTGTTAGAGAACACTGAGTCACCTCTACTAATAAACATGAACAGGTATCACCTCTATAACAAAATGTCTCTTTCCTCTCATCTATTGATTTAGAAAATAATGATCAACATCTTCAGTCGAAACCCAGGCATCAGAAACGAAATAGCAAATGACAGGTCATTACTATCATAAACGCCACATAGAACATTCTACTCTTCATCGCCAAATGTTTATTAAAATGGCATGTGTGTAACGAGTCCTTACAGCAGGTAGTCGATCAAGGCCTTCCATAGCTTCCGACTTTCGTTGTACTAAACAAGAAACGAGCCGAGATAAAAATTCAGGATTCATCTGCTACAACTACGTTCGTATTGATGTCATTAAAAAAGGCATAAATTAGACTTTTTTCCCATTTTCTATCTATGGAACAAGAGCTATACCGAGTTTTACTATTTAGCTGGCAATTAAATTATTTATTTGTTATTTAGTTAGCAAATAAAACTGAATTCCAAACCGTGAAATGGCCTTTAAAAACAAAGTTTCACTCCATGCAAGACAATCAAACTACTAAAGAGTTATTGATTGTGAAAGGATATGATAAAGCGAGATACATTGTTAAGGAGAGAAAATAAAAAAGATGCAGGAATTAAGAAGACAAGAAATAATGATTGGCATTGCGTTTACATATTGCAAATCAAACTTGACTAGGAAGCAAGAAGGTGTAACGTAGGGACAGTTTCATTTTTGATTCAGCCTTGTGTCAGACTTTTAACCGAACTCCCTACAGCTTACAAGCTTTATGCAGCGTTATAATCATTATCAGAAGGGTTTCATCGTTACCAGAAGGTTAGTTGCCAGTTGGAATGCATGGGTTAGTGTAGATGAGTGGAATAAAAAAATATACATTTGGAATGTTAAAATGTACATTTCTTAAAAGGAAAGAATAAAATCAGTTGTAGAAGTTAATGTGCAATTAGAAACATTAATAAGAAGTTAAGGGTAGAGTTCGTACAAAATGTTCTAGTCGTAATTGTTGAAAGAGATAAAGAGAAAGAGGACAATATACGGGTCGCTTGAAGTTACATTTTAGATGTGTGTCTCTTTCGCTGCTCTCATCTGAGTCTTTCAAGCTGGAAGTCATTTATATGTCCTTTTGAGTTTCGCACTAGATCGCTAAGTCCTTCCAAATCTTACAAGTCGCTCCCATTGATCAAAACGTATTTTAACACCTACTTGCAAAATCTGGTTTCGACTTTTTGACTTTTGACCGATGGTCAATCTTTTTTCTATTTGGGAAATCCAGGATTTCACACGACATTGTGAATTTTTGTAAAAGTGAAGAAGAATGTTGATTTTAATTAGTTTCTTATCCCCTAACCCCCTGCCGTCAGAGAGTTCCACAGACAAGAATTGAGAAATAACAAACTGTTAGCATACAACTTATGGCCACATCACGCCATTTCTAGTGGAATATATTGAGACCTTTCTTCCAACCTCGTAGTGCGCTTAAATTTATAATGAATAAATTCAATTAATAATAAATGCGAAATAATTAACATATACTGAATGGTTATTAAATTTAATACGACTTAAAAAAATATTTTGACATAAGAAAAATGGTGTGAAATTGTCTTGCCATTGATTAATAACATTATTAGCTGATTACAGTAAAAACGCTCATTAGATTTGAATGCGGTATGCAAAACTGTTTTGCCATGTTTATCATGAACTGAAATGTAACTTTTCCTTAATAATTTGATCTCAGGAAAATTAAATTCATAGTTTAGAGTATTTTCCGTATTTTATAACTATATCAGCTTCAAATTTCCGGAATCTTTAAGAGGAAGAAAGCTATTAAATATGCTTGAATTGAATTCGTTTTGCCACCATCCCAGATTCTTTCGACAAGTGTAAAATAATTATTTTAAAAGATTTTTTGATGACTATCTTCTTGACAAATAAATTTATCACGTGTCACATTTGAGCAAATTCTTATTGCATCTCTTGAAAATGGTGCTACTGTCCATAAATCTTAATACAATAGTAAATAAAGTCGATGATTTGTTGTTCATTAACAACCAAAGACTTCCTTTAAAATTATTTAGTTTCTGTGGTAAATATTAAAAAAATAATTCTTATACTTACTTGTCGAAACTGTATAATTGCGTTACACAATATCATAATCACACGCTCAGTCAGTTAACTGGACATAAGATTTTCACGCAGTAGGTTGCCATTACTTTCTGTGGTAAACTGATTGACAGCCAAGACTATAGAACCTGGAGGGAAAAGACGGATTAATACCTTTGTCAAGCGGATTTGCGCGTAAGTGAATGCAAGAAATTCAACTGAAATTCGAACTCGGGTCATACCTGAAAAAATAACTTTTTTTACATCACTTGACCATTACTCAGTAAAGCGAAAACGAGGCTCAACGTACAGAGGGGTTTATAAAGGAGCAGTCTAAAAGCAAACAAGTCAGACGATGCCCAGCATGGGCGAGGGAAGGACCGTCGGCTGGTACACTTCCTGACGGCTTCCACCTCTATCACTGCTACCATATTGCCTGACGCCTTCCACCAATTCTACCGCAACTGTTCTTTTCAGAACAAAAGCAAATGTCTTTTTCAGAACAAAAACAACTGTCCTTTTCAAAGTCTGCCTTCGAGATATGCACCAACCCGGTGCAGCTATTTCCAGCGACTAGTCTAGACTGACACGATCTCCAGTATAGCGACTTTACTTCATCAAGCGTCGACTACTAACGTAGTTTTTATGACAGTCAAACGGAGCAAATCACATCTCGACTGCAAATCAGGCCTCAGTTTTAGCCTACGTATTGTTAACCGTACGTACCAACGACTCAAGCCTACGAGATGTGGATACCGCTCAATCAACAACAATCCAGCGGCAACCCAAGAGATCGTTTTAAATAGTAAAACATCATAAATAAAAGTTGTCAGAATAAGGCAAGTTTTTCACCTTACATCTTATTTTTGTCATTTTTGCCTTTCCAGTGTCATTGGTTGATTATGGCAACCGACTCCGAGGACTTTTTCTATTTCAATTTCTACATCGGATAAAACATTTATTGATTGGGTTAGTTCCTATAGCTTATTGACCCTTTGCAATTATTTAAACGCTGAAAATATTTTTAGACTGTAGTAAAATATATTTTTAGAATATAAGAATTTTTCTTGAAGATAATAATGGTTTAATGATACAAGTTCTACCAATTAACCTATAACCTAGAAGTGGGGAGAAGATGTGAATTAATACATTTCTCAAGTGTACTTACGCATAAGTGAACAAAAACGAACTATTCCGAGCAATTATCTACTTCATCACTCGCACATCTAAGATTACAGGTACACTAAGACAGGTCGATTTTAGAAGCTTGACATAGCACTTAATTTGAAGGTTGTGATTGGAAATAATTTTTTTTTTCAAATAGTTAACTTTTTTCAGGAGACGAGTTTGAAGATTAAGTTGAGTTTATAAGTTGTTATTTAATTTCGGTAATCAGTGTAAAATTTAAGGCTTTCAAAAAAGTTTGTATCCTTAAAGAAAACAAATGTATAAATGTAATTTAAATGCTTTCAAAATACAACTTTTAACTCGTTCTCAATTAATCAAAGAAATATAAATTAGAATTATTTTTTTTTAATCATTTCACCCCGAGCAAGGCAGACACGCCACTGATGTGTAAAAAGATTAATTAGAAAAGAGCGAGGAGTACAAACTAGTTAGAAAAGAACAATAGAAAGCTGAGAAAGCAGGTGCGATGACAGATACATAGATGGATAGAAAGGGAAGGTTATACAGGGGTGGGGAGAGAGCTAGAGTCCAGTGGTTAGTAGATGAGTATTGACTTTGCATTTAAATTTCTGGAGGTTGAAGCCGTCAGGAAAGCAAAAATACGGGAGCGAGTTCCACAGGCGGGAAGTGCGAGAGAAGAAGCTGCAGGAGTAGAATTGTCGTCTGCATTTGGCTAACCTGACTGTGAATGGGTGGGGCCCAGTTGCCAGTCTGGTTGCACGAGTAAACACCTGTTGAGGAGGCATCAGTGACTTAAGTTCTTCTGAGCAGAAGCCATGAAAGTATTTATGAATAACGAGTGAATCCTTGCCGTAAAATATGATGACAAAATATTAGAAAGGATTATCCTCACAGATTATCGCCCCTCGGCGGGACAGGAGGTTATATATATTCAGAAATTATTTTTATTTTTTTTAATCATTTCACCCCAAGCAAGGCGGAGATGCCACTGATGTGCGGGGGGTTACATAACTGAAAGAAGGTTAGTTAAAAGGGAGAGAAAGGAGTGCAAACCAATTAGAAAGGAGCAATAGAAAGATGAGAAAACAGGTGTGTTGACAGTTTCAAGGGTGAAGGAGAAAGGAAGGATATACGGGGTGGGGAGAGAGCTAGAGTCCAGTGGTTAATAGATGAGTATTGACTTTGAATTTAAATTTCTGGAGGTTGTAGCCATCAGGAAAGCAAGAGTATGGGAGCGAGTTCCACAGGCGGGAAGTGCGAGAGAAGAAGCTGCAGGAGTAGAATTGTCGTCTGCATTTGGCTAACCTAACTCTGAATGGGTGGGACCCAGATGCCAGTCTGGTTAACATGAATATGTCATAATATCACTACAATAGTAGCTATTTTGTTTCGACACTTTTTGTGTCTTATTAAGTGATGAGGTTTATTTCAAATTGAGGGGTTTTAAAAGGTTAAAAACAAGCAAAATCCCTTTAATCAGGGAGGCATTGTTGTATAGACAGTGTGGACCAACCAGAATAAAGCAACTTCTAATTTGGAAAATATGTGAGCAGACTTTGACAAATTTGGGGTGCATTAGAATTAATATTTAATTAAATTGAAATCAGCATTATTAATTGACTTTATTATTACTGAGAAATTTTTTTTTTTAAATGTATAAAGGTACAATTTACTTTATTCTGGATGGTCTTAAACCAGTTGATGACATTCGTGGTGTTCATCCATTGCATGAGTCCGATGGTGCATTTAATAGATCGGTTGATCATTTCTAAAATGGTTTTGCTGATATATATATATATATATATATATATATATATATATATATATATATATGTGTGTGTGTGTGTGTGTGTGTGTGTCTTTATTATACTAGCGAGAATATATATTTTCTTCACCGTTCTAGTAGGATTAATGAGACGCGTACATGTTTTGCTCTAAAGTCTCGTTTATGACCCTTTAATAAAACATATATATATATATATATATATATATATATATATATATATATATAGAGAGAGAGAGAGAGAGAGAGAGAGAGAGAGTTAGATGGGGGTAAAGCTGCGGTCCTGGGTTTCACGCTTTTGCGATCGTCAGACAAATTGATTAAATTTTTTAAAAATATTGAATATATGTAGAGATGCGTATATTGGTGTATTTTTGTTGACGTGGGAGGATAATCGAGAGGCAAATTTGTCGTCATGACGTCTTTTACAAAAGCAGACATAGATAAACTCATTGACGTGCGCAGGGACAGACACAAACGCGCGCTGGACCACCGGGGCTCACACAGGCATAACTGTATATGAACAATATGGGGCTTGACATATATATGGATGTGTGTGATGTTTTATAGATGCATACTCATTTGATTGGTGTATAGTGCAGCTACCGCGTTTGATGCCAAAGGTTTTGTGTATTTTCATGCATGTGGTACTATATTTTTTATGATATGTGGAGTTTTTAGTCGTGTACGTTTTTGTTTTTAGCTTGTGTATTTGCGTAAAAATATATCTAATTATGTTTATATATTCATGCACTCAAATAGGATTGTGTCTGCCATGACCTCATTCATTCAAGTCCTGTTACTAATTTGCTCTAACTGTGCCCAATATCGTGGCGGTTCAATCTGTGTCCAAATAGAACTTTAAAATTTAACAGACAAATTGACAAGTCGATAAAAACAAAATTTTGAAATTTGTGCATGTATATATGCGTGCGTATATTAATCTGTACATGTGTCTGTTAGCCAGTGAATGTGTGTATACTCGTATATTTGTCCATGTGTGGATGTTTGTAGGTTTATTTATGTGTGCGTTCTTTCTCTTCCTCATTTGATATATGAATAACTTTCTAAATCTAATAAATTGTTTAACTTAAAAATCTTTTAAAACTTTCGGAATAATAATAAAGTAAATCTGATAGTAAATTAATAATTCTGGTCTCAAATTAATCAAATATTAATACTAATGCTCACAAAATTATTTTTAAGTCTGCTCAAATATTCTCCAAATTAGAAATTGCCTTATTCTGATTGGTCCACACTGTCTATACAACAATACCTCCATGATTAAAGCAGTTTTGCTTGTTTTTAACATTTAAAACCCTTTAACTTGAAATGAACCTCATCACTTGACAAGACACAAGAAGTGTCGAAACAAAATAGCTACTTTTGTAATGATATTATAATATATTTATGTTATAATCTCTGAACAATTATTATTAGCTGTACTTTGTATTGAGCACTTTTTTAAGAATAGTGTTACTTTAGACACGGAATATTATTCTATCCATACGTACCCTGTACTTACATATATATATATATATATATATATATATATATCGGTCTTTATTATACTAGCGAGAATATATATTTTCTTCACTACTCGACGCCATAATTATCGCAAAATATAAAGTAATAATGCTCTGTTAAATAGCAAATACGCGGCAAGACCTTTCATAACTGGTCGTAAATTTTGATAACTGTTAGTAAAGAGAATGAGCTGAGTGGACGCTGCTTTGCTATTGTCTCAATCTCTTAATGAGCGCACACACACACACACACACAATTGGAGTAGATAGACTAAACTATCGCCCGGTTCACACTCCACCCTCGTCTATTGAACAGGTGAAGAGGCTCATCCCTTGTTCCTTGTTTAGGATGTGGTTTCCAGCTTTCTTTCTTCCAACCGTTTCACCCTTTTCTTTTTTCTTTTTTTTTTTTCAATTGGGGTAGATAGACTAAACTATCGCCGCGTTCACACTCCACCCTCGTCTATTGAACAGGTGAAGAGGCTCATCCCTTGCTCCCTTTTAGGATGTGGTTTCCGCCTTTCTCTCTTCCAATCTTTTCACTCTTACGTAGTCCCCTGCATATCAGTGGCGTTACCGCCTTGCTCGGGGTGATATGATTAAAAAAAAACAAACAAACAAACAAAAAAAACAAACATATATATATATATATATATGAGAGAGAGATAGAGAGAGAAAGAACGATCTTCAATATGATAGAAATGATATGAAGTACTCACTTACAATGGTAATGAAAGATTAAATACAATATAATATTTTGTCTCGGAAATTTCTTTCTAAGGCTATTACCCATGTTATCACCGTTATAATTATTTGCGTTATTTGTATTACATTCGATATTGAAATGTCGACCACTGCTCGTTTTTTTTTACAGTAAAGTTAATTAGTTCTTTTGTATTTCCATATGATATATGAAAATATATGTAAAAGGAAACATTTTTCTTAATCGACGTATTTTTATTTATTGTCGAAATGATTGGTATTTATTTAAAACGTTGTGTTTGTTTACTCCGTGGAAACTACAGTTTTCTATTTTGGTAAATAATGCATTTTCTTTTTTTTCTTATTTCAGACTTACCTTTGAAAAATTATTAAAATAGGTTAATTTGTTTGCGCTTGCCATTCGCACAAGACGTTAATGTTAATTCAATGCTTATTTTTTTACAAGTCCTGAGTTTCAAAATTTGAATTAACTGAAAAATATATTTACTTCTGATAATATCCTCTTCTCTGGCAAATGATATTGTAGTATTTTCTTTCATATTTTTCATGTATGCTAGATCTGTTTCAAAATTTATATATATGTTGAAATTCCAGATTCTCATTGAAGATTTTGTTTTGTTTTTATGGCAAATCAACCTCGTTCCAACTAAACTTTATTTATTGCTGGTAATACCTTTTTTCTTTCAACAATTTATGGTTGTTTATATAAGTTTTTGTGTCTAGTAATACATTTTCTTTTCGAGTATCAAGATTCATTGTTAAGGGCAGGGTCCCCAAGTCTTACCCTTGTTATTTAATCAATAACTGGAGGGAAGGGACGGATTAATACCTTTCGCAAGGGTACCAGTGCTTAAATGAATGCAGGGTATTCAACTGGAATTCCAACTCGGCTCACCGATTTCTCTTTCCGAGCCTATATCCACTGAACCACAACGCACATCCGTCACTATACGCTTACAGTACCTGGTATTCCCAAGCGGTCACCCATCTAAGTACTGACCAGGCCCAACGTTGCTTAACTTCGGTGATCGAGCGAGAACCGGTGTATTCAACGTGATAGGCCGTAAGCCTCCCATTGAAGAAGATAATATTTAAAAAGCCCATAGATAGATAGATAGATAGATAGATAGATAGATAGATAGATAGATAGATAGATAGATAGATAGATAGATAGATAGAATTTTCTAAGCGCAGCTTATTTGTGCCGCAAAGCCGAAAGTGAGGATCCAATTCATTACTAAGCTGTAATAGGTTTTAGGATAAATTTTCGTTTTAACTCCCGACGGCTTTCCCCTTCAAATTTTTCCAAAATAACATTATCTCTGTGCAAATGCATATGCTGAACTCAAATCAACAATTAGTTATTGAAGAAACTTATCTTTCTTAATGTAAATGTCTATAAAAAATGAACTATATCTTGCACTTTTTCTCTCCCACGAAGTCTTGTAATTAACTGCAGAATGACGTACTGCGTAGGCAACGAATTTCGGCCGTTTTACTTCTGCCTGTTTACTTCCGGTTAGGAAAGTAATGCGCCTTTTTTTGTATTCTTCAACCTGCGCATTACTTTCCTAAACAGAAGTAAACAGGCGGAAGTAAATCGGCCGAAATTCGTTGCAGTATGTCATTCTGAAGTTAATTACATGACTTCGTGAGAGTTACGGGAGAGAAAAACTGCAAGATATAGTTCCTTTTTTATGGACGTTTAGTTTCTTCAATAACTAATTGTTGATTTGAATGCAGCATATACATTTGCACAGAGATAATGCTATTTTGGATAAAGTTGAAGGAGAAAAGCCGTCGGGAGTTAAAACGAAAATCTACCGGTTTTAGCAAGACAGGCTTGTTAGCCATTAAGCTATGTTGCGGTGCCAAAGAAAGAATGAATGACGGGTATTTATTCATTCGTTTAAATATAGAAAAGATGTTGTCAAAATATCTCAAAGTACAACTTAAGCAGAGCAAATAGGTAGGCAGATTAAATATTTTTTTAAAAACTTCTATACACAAGTGGTCACCCCTCTAGGTAGTGATCAGATTCGACGTTGCTTAACTTCGATGACGCACGTGAACCGGTGTTTTCCCGTGATTGTAATTGCATGCCAAATATGCATTTATGCAGTGGAGCGGATACATAGATCAATTGGTTTGTGAGGGAGGGTCAGGCTAAACTCTTTATAATGTAGACTCTTCTAAATCCGATCACAGAATCTGATAGATAGGTAAGCACATTGGTATACACAGGCGTCTATATTCTCATACTAGAAAGTAACAGCAAACCGAAAATGTGACATCTAAATTCGTATGTGTATTTTAATAGCAGAATATGCCTTCCAAAAACTAAAAAATGCATTAAGTAAAAAGGAAAATTGCGTAACATTTATGAAATATCAGTTGCCCTCTATTCTAGAAAATGCTGGAAAATCACCTTGCAGACGAAAAGACTCGTGTCAACTAAAATGTGGTTCTGTAGAAGAGCACTGAGAATACGACGGAACAAACATCTGTATACATCTTTTCGTTTTGGAGATAATATTGTATGTGCGTTGTGGTGAGGTGGTTATCGGCTCGAAAAGAGAAATCGGAGAGCCGAGTTCAAATTGCAGTTGAATTCGTTGCATTCATTTACGCACAAATACCCTCGTGAATAGTATGAATCCGTTGATTCTCATTCAAGCTATGGATTAAATAACAGATCAGATTGGGTTCTATAACCTTCATTGGTAATCAGTCTACCGCAAAAAGTAATGGAAACCTATTGCGGAAATATCTTCTTCCGAGTCAGTCGTGTTTCTTGTAAGACATGATCACCCAACCGTGTATCACGTATTGCACTTAACTGGCTTACAAAGGTCTTACTAGTTAGATGTTGATTCATACCTTTCCAAAGGGCATTTGCAGTTATATAAATATAATGAACCCGTGTGGAACAGTGAAACTCCGATAGGCATCCCCTAAGCATTATCTATTACAGCAGCCCTACATCAATGTTTTGAGCAAATGGCATTTCAAAGCCAGCAGGCAGGTAGGTTGGACATTTCTTAACTTTACTGATCGTACGGGAACTGGTTTTTCAACATTATTTGGTTGTATACCTTTCTCTTGAAAACACTAGGCTCCTTCTAAACAAGATCGAAACCGGAACCGTATTTCTAAAACTGTTCTGCTGGTTTCAGATGAAGTCTAAAAACGCTTTGTCCCCGTTTACATGAAATTCATACAAGAATCACTCAGCTTTCTTATTGAAGAATTATCTTTAAAGTAAGAAACCTCTACATCAAAGGCAATAAGCAATGATTCAATTTATAGATATAAAGTAATTTCGGAAATCTAATAATCCCAATATACGCACACAACAACGGTAACTTTTCGGATCGTGAGAGGAGACCAAAATTTAGTTAATAATACAGAACTTCAAATGTATTTCTGACATTTTCAGGCCTATGCGAATAACATACGAGTTTTATTGAAATGTTAACTGCACCACGTTTTCCAAGACATAAACTTGAATTTGCTATGTTGAGAAAGGAAAAAACACTAGAATGTTTTTATTTTTTATTAAATAAATTAAATAAAGCTTTAATATGGTTTTGTGGGCTTTTGTTTCGTTTCGAGTTTTCTGGACTAGCAAGTATATTTTTTAAATATGCAAATGTAAGCGTAATTCTTACATGCGCGTATATTTAAGAATGTGTCTTCGTGAAAGTGTTTTTTTTTATTATTTTCAGAAAATACCCTCTAGTACTTGCGAGATATTTTTGTCGCTTTTCCCAGTTTTCAAATTTCACGCCCATAGAGATAAGCATTACTTATTCATTTTTCTTCCATGTTGATTCTTTAACGGTCGAAGAATTATATTCCAAGTTAATTACGTATAAAACATTTTATTGACGTACGTATTTCGAGCAAAAATTTCGATAAATTAATAGGAAATAGAGAGGAATATAATTGAAATTAAAGACACAATGTACATATTTGTTTAGCGTGCGCTTGAATCAAAAGAAAAATATAGGTTCGGTATAAAATAGAGTTAAATGAAAAAAGTTCGGCTTAGACTTGAACCCAAATATAGATTTGGTACAGAAGTATAATGAATTTCTGTTCAAGGTATAGATATTGTTCAATTTTCCATTTGACCCAAAATGTAGAAACTGGAAAAATTTTGTATTTGTCTATATTTCTGAGATGAGATAGTATTTACATTATTTACAGTATTTGGACACATCTTTGTTGCCATTTGTACGACGTTTCGGCCGTTGTCCACTCCGGCATTCTTCAGGTGCTAGAAATTTCGAACCGAACCATTCATTACAATCACTGCGGTATATTATCCCCATTCCTTGCGTAGAGATTATACTTGTAGCCGTACGTTATCTCGCTTTAAGCCTGTAAGTTATTTGTTCACCACTGCTGTAGCCTGGTATTGGACTCACAACTCTTTGGGTCAAATCCCTGAAACTAACCAATGTCTATATCTACTGAGCCATGTGTCCATAATAAAGGTCTCGGTTCGAAATTCCTAGCACCTGAAAAAGGCTGGAGCCTATAACGTCGTAGAAATGTCAACAAAAATGAGGACAATAGTCTGAATAATGTAAATACTGGAGAGATTTGGATTTTAATTTTTGTTCAAAGGGTATATATAAGTTCGTTTTACATTTTTGCAAAGATGTAGACATTGGACAGATTTTAATTTAAATTACGAAATACGAAATATAGCTCCGATTTAAAATTGTGCAAAAATATAAACAAGGGATAGATGTGTATTTTAATTTTTGTTGAAAGTATAGATAAAGCTTCAAGTTACATTTGTGCAAAAATGTAGACATTAGATACATTTAAATTTGAAATCCTGTTCAAGGTTACATGTACCTCCGTTTGACACTTGAACCAAAATGGATGTCGCATAAGAAAATAGCCATTTCTTGCAGCAAGGCTTAACCATGATGTATTCACTAAAACTAGTAAGTAACATGCGATCCCCTAGATAATCAGTGGCTATAGTGATAAAAACGGAAAATGGCTAGAGGAATGCGTTATGGTGACCCTACTGCAAGTAATCTATTCATACCTTTTGTTGAAACCGTTGGATACTTTTACTGTAATCTGTGCTGTAGTCAAGACACCGTGTGATATGCCACACTTGGCTCTACAATGTTTCAATTTTGATTAAAGTTCGTATTGTGTTCTCGTCTGTTTTACAGATGGAGGAAGGTTAGTGTGGGTACTGATACCATATCAAATTGTTTGCAGGGTTTATTTCAAAGACCGTTCAGCAAACCTTGGTTAGGTTTTCAATTCCAAAACAAATATTTTACAAATCTTAAAGGGTATTTGATAACAACGCGTCACTTCTGCGGAATTATGCTCATCAAGTTAAAATTATAAATCATTCTTCTGGTTTGAATGGAGATCATATTCTTCTATGTACGCTTATCTATCTTTATATTAACGTGCCCTGTCCCTTCAAGGCATAGGCAATCATGTAATTCCTCTTGCCCACCCTCCCTTGACGCACTCAACATGTTTCTTCTTGGTAACTCTCTCAAGCCACGCTGTCCCATTCACCTGCTCAAACTTATCAAGTACACTACCGTTAATACATATTAAGCCACCCAAGTGTTTTAAAAAATATGTATTTCATGCTATGTTTCAGTATTTATTGCCAAGTGAATAATAGTAAATGAAAATAGAATGGTTCGTTTGATAATACTGCAAAATAATATGTGCATCAAATGAATTTATAAATATTTAATAATTACCTATATTGCAGTTACATCAAAATAACTTCCCTTTGCCTTCAGAACGGTTGCACACACTCTGGGCATTGTTGCCACACGTTTTTTTTTTAAATAATCCTCCGAAAATTCACTCCAGGTATCCTTTAGACACTTAACTAAATCCCGGACATTATTAGGCTGTTTCTTACAACTCATCCCATGCAACTTCAACTGGTGAGAGGTCGTGTGACCGAGGTGGCCAACACATAGTTTTTAACATTCCAGCAGTTTATTTTAACTTTAAATAATTTTAGCACAATTTAGAAGTATGTTTTGACTTATTATTCTGCTAGAAGATGAAATTTTGACCCTCAATTCACAACCCAGATGGTATTGCATATCTCTGGAAGATTGGATGGTCCAGTTCTTTCTTCATAATTCTCTTTACTTCAACCAAGTCACCTTAACTCGTGCCCGCGAAACAGCGCCAAACCATGTAGAATCCATCACGATGTTTCATCAATGACTGTACATACTCATCTTTCACTCGCTCTCTAACCCTCATCCGCACGTACAAACTCTTTTTACTCCCAAACAGTCAACAATACTTTTTAACACTGTTGTGGTGTCCATTTTTTGTGCTCTCTTCCCAGTGCTAGTCTCTTCTTCTTAATGGCTGGACGAAGCAAACTCTCCCTGGCTACCACTCCCCCCAAAGAACCATTGTATTTTTATTTGGAATTATTCACTTGGCAATAAATACTAAAATAGTATGAAATACAATATTGTTTAATAACTAGGATGGCTTAATAATTATGACCGGTAGTGTATGTCTCGTTCTGCTTTCACCTGTCTGTTGTTCCATTTATCCGCTCGAGGTTGTATAACGTTTAGCAATCTTGTTTCTCTATAATCATTACAGTTGAGTAATGAGTTCGATTCTCACTAGGTATCCTATACTTTTGGCCTTGTGCCACAACTAAACTGTGCTTAGAAAATCACCATTCCATTTATCCGCCTTTTGAGTATTAGATTCCCCAAACCCTTCTTTCTCATTACGTGTCCAAGGAACGAGTCTTTAATATGAAGGCATAAACAACATTTATGAGTTCTGAACAATGTTCTTGCACCGAATGAAATTCGAACTCCTGTTTCTGACTACGCTATTTTGCTTACTCATGTAGCATAAACAACATTCCATCGTTCAACAAAGGCAGATATTCATTTTCCCACGAGAATATTATACACGGGCATTGTTCTTCCAAACTTCACGCTAATTTGCGCATGGGATTACTTGTGCCGTCTCATTCCTGCAATATATTGCATGTCTGAAAGTAGAACAAATTAATTTGACAAATTATACTCATTCAACCGTATATATATAAAAAAAAGTTAAGGCCTAGCCGTTGAATAATTTAATGAAAGCTATTCTCATAAACCATTATTGTTCAAGCGTCTTCGATCTTAACAGTATGCTTCATACATAAGAGGTTTTTTTTGTTTTGCTTTTTTTTTACTAAATTTACACACAATAAAAAGCTGATGACCCACTCAACGAAGTGGGTTACTAAATGTTGTTGGTCAGTGCAAATTACCAGGAATCATTCGATAGGTAACCGTTGGCCCCAAATTTGAAGAGATAGAATTGCAGTAATTGAAAAAGCATCTTCTCGGGAGACGATTACATAATAAAGTGGTTCTCGAGAAACTGTTGAACATTCCTCTTACCAGTGAAATACTTAAATAATTCACATGATTTGTTCTTGAATATAAAGTTTGGCAAATCTGCAAAATTTTTGAACTGGTAAAACTAAAGGAATTAGCTCGCCTGAAAATGTTCTATAGAAGATGACGACACACTCAGCCACTCACTTAATTGCCATACGTGATGCACGCTTGAGCGGTCATGTCTATTTCGATACATGACTGACTAGGCAGAAGATATTCCCGCAGTAGGTTGCCACTTCTTTCTGCGATAGACTGGTTGCCAACCAAGGCTTTAGAAACCAATCTATTTTGCTGTTCAACCTCTAGCTGGAGAGAGAAGAGATGGATTAATACAGTTTCCAAGAGTATTTGTACCTAAGTAAATTTCTCATTCAGATCCGATATCCATTACATCACAACGCACATCACAGCGATAGATTAGTGAGATTATTTCGATATTTTATCGCTAGAAGATGGGTTTGGGGAAATTTATTTCATTAATTCACTCCGAACAAAGTAATAAATTACGAAAATACAAGTTCAAAAATAAGATAAGGAAAACCAGCGGGAACAATAAAAGAAAATGAATCAAGAAGTCAGTAGATAACGGTTGATATTGTATATACATTCTTGAAAATCAATTTTGGCTCTAAAGCAATAGTCCGAGAGAAAAAAACTCTTAGCAATGTATTTACGATTTCGACTAGTGAATTCAAATGTAAAACGATGAGACCTTGCCGCCCATCTAGTACTGCGCTTGAATTCGTAAAGGCTAGTTAGCATAAGATAAGTTATTTATTATGTCCCCCAACTGGGGGGGAGTTGTGACACAAGTCGAGTTTAATGTGGGGAAAATAAGCGCGTGCAGTCGGGTCATGGAAAAAGTGCTAAAATTGCCGCTTGTGCTGGCCTCGGCGACGAACACTGATCCACGTCTCTAGAGCACTAAGGTACTACTACCTCTAAGTATTTTTTCTCGTTTGCTCATGTGTTCTTAGGCAGATATCCAACCGAGCCGTAATCTGTCCGAAAACAGAGACGCAACTGAGGGGTGAAGATCTCTACATTTTATCAGGTAAGTATACATAATGGAAAGTTCATCAGAAGAATTATGGAAGTGGTTATAGAAATAGGCAAATAGAAATTAAGAGAAAACAGCAGGACACACTGGTTTCTATAGCTTTGGGTGTCAACTAGCGTAAGTGAAGGAAATTCTGAATTCAAAATCAGCTTGGAGAGAGTTAATAGAAGAGACTGGGTTATAAATCTTTGGTTGGCAACCAGTCTACCGTAGAAAAGAATCTACTGAGGGAAAATTTTTAAATACCCTTTTTTTTAACATTCTTTACCCCAGTATGGAAGAGTATGCTAATAAAATTAACACGAGAATAATGTCTCATGTTGATGCTCAATTTGCAGCGACACAGAAGAAGCGACTGATGATGAAATCAAAGCTACGTTACGGCGATTAAGAAAATTACTGAATCCGTGATGCCGTTTGAGGACCAATAATATTGCAGAACAAATAAGATTGTAATATTTATATTCATGTTCCTTAATCATATTGCACTTGTTTATATCGCAATTCTCAGTTAGTTACATATAATCGTAATTGCATTCGTAGTATAATAACCTAATTGTTGGGCAGCTGAAGGTAGAAAGAAAAGAATAAAAATATTGTTTGAAGGACGTAAAAGTTTGATGCAAGATGGACGTCCGACAATACGCAATGCGTTGAAGGGTTATTTTAATTTTCAGATATATCACTTGTATATATCATTTATCATTAGGACGTCAGCGATAATAGCTCTCCATAACTCTCGATCATTTGTTAGTGTTGCCATTTCCTACTATCCAGTCACTCAGAGCCGTCATCTTCTCAGATACTCATTTCCTGGTTGCCGACCGGGTTGAAGCAATGACCAGCTTTGACAAGCAATGACCAGCTAAGACCAGCTTTGTACCCAGTTCCCGCGTAAGTGGAAACTGGGTAATATTTGATCAGAGACATAAGCGTACGCGCCCAGGGTCCCCACGTTAAAAACTGACTTTGTCTCACATCTCGCTCCAGTGGGAAAGGCGGGTAAATACCCCGAGCCGTCATCTAGGTTGTTCTGTACCTCTTTCTGTTTCAATTTTTGTCATTTTTTTAAAAATATTTCCTTCCAAGCAAGGAGATAATACACTAAGTTATAAGGAGTTCAGTAAGTCATTTAATTGCCATACGTGATACACGCTTGGGTGATTATGCCTTAAAAAATACATGACTGACTGGGCGGAATATTTTCCCGCAGTAGGTTGCCATTGCTTGTTTTTTGGTAGACTGGTTGCCAACTAAGGCTATAGAACCCAATCTGTTCTGCTATTTAATTCATAGCTAAAAAGAAGAGACGGATTAATAATTTTCTCAAAGGTATTTGTGCGTAAGTGAATGCAAAGAATTCAACCGGAATTCAACTAGATGTTAAATTATATGAGGATAAGTTATTTAAAAAATGCTGCAAATCACTAAATTTGTGTTTTAATATTAAAAGCAAAATAAATGCAAATTAACAATGCAAAGATCTATATTTGCCAAAAACTTATTTTAACTAGAGTTTGAATATTCAATTGAAAGTAAATTTTAATTGGAACCATTTCCACCCACTGAGAAAGAGAGAGAATAATAAAATAACAAGGATAAGGAAGGCAGAAGAGAGCGCTTTACATTTAAATATTTGGAGATCAAAATTGACTAGAAAGTAATAATTCGTAACAGCGTTCAACTATCAAAGGGTATAAGAAAAGAAACTAAAAACATTACGGTTACAGCTAAGAATGTAAACTATATATAGTGGAGGAGAATCGTGGTCAGACGTTTATATATATATATATATATATATATATATATATATATATATATATATATATCAGCATGCAGTGTGGGTATAGAAGAATCCAAAGGAGTAACCTGTATATACAGTGGTAGGATAACTCTCTAAGAGAGCTCTAAATATACATGTATATAAATACATATAGAGCAAATATAAGAAAAATTAAGGCAGACACGTTATTTCATGGTAAATTGGAAATATGGTCAAACTATGTCAATCTGGTGCTGCGCTTAAATTCATAATGTCAAAGTATTACAAGCAATTACAGTGAAAAATATTTATAGAAAAACTGGGAAGCTATGATAAGAGAAAATGACTGAACACAAAATGCCAAGTCTAGACTGATTATATTGCAAATTATTTTTTTAATTTATCCAACATCTTTAAATGAATACCAGAAGCAACAGACATAATTTGATAACAATATTCAATACATGGTCGAATAGTAGACCAATGAATGTATAAGATTCTGGTGACAACAATCGCTTAGCACGACGCAGTGTATCAATGATGTATTTCTTATTATTTTTTAGTATTTATTGCCGAGAGAATAATTGTAAATGAAAATAGAATGGCTCATTTGTTAATAATGCACAATAACGTGTGAATCAAATGAATTTATAAATATTTAATAATTACCTATATTACAGTTTCAGCAATGAAAGAATGAAAAAAATGTAGGGTGATTAGGACGAGTTCATCTTTGCTTCTTTGCCTTGTAAAATTTTGCAAAGTATTAATAACAAATAAACCATTCTATTTTCATTTAGAATTATCCACTTGCAATAGAATCTAAAAATAGTATAAAATACATTATCCTTTTTAAAAAAAAACTGGGGTGGTCTAATAAATTTTGGTCGGTAGTGTAGCAGTTCAGATCTCATTTTGCTGTTTCTAGTGCATTTCCTGATATCGATACGTATTTACTCTAAGGTACCTTCACAATGCTTTCAGATTTAAAAAGAAATACTACTAATAATATAACCGACACTATTATACCTATTACTACTACTACTACTACTACTACTAATAATAATAATAATAATAATAATAATAGCACCCCAGTTGCTACACTAAGCAAGTTCTTCTAGTTTTTAATAATATCTGATCAGAAGTACATATTGAACGATTAAATGAACATGGCTTACTATAAATATCATGTATTTGATTGTCATTTTGAATGCTATTTAAGGTCTGAGCATTTCATGAGACATATAGTGGAGGAGAATCGAGGTCGGACGTTAATATATATATATATATATATATATATATATATATATATATATATATGTATCAGCATGCAGTGTGGGTATAGAAGAATCCAAAGGAGTAACCTGTATATACAGTGGTAGAATAACTCTCTAAGAGAGCTCTAAATATATATGTACATAAATACATATAGAGCAAATATAAGAAAAATTAAGGCAGACACGTTATTTCATGGTAAATCGGAAATATGGTCTATTTCAGGCGAACCATCATAAGCTTCCGTCTTTATGGTACAAACGATTTTACACAAAAATCGTGTAAAATCCTTTGTACAATAAAGTCGGAAGCTGATGGTTTGCCAGAAATAGACCACACTTTCAATTTACTATGAAATAGGTGCCTGCCTTAATTTTTCTTTACATATATATATATATATATAAAATTTATAAAATATATGTGTTATAATATCACTACGAAAGTAGCTTTTTTGTTTCGACATTGTCCGTGTCTTATTAATTGATCAATGCCCTTTCCCAATCCTCTAAGAAATAGAATTCATCACTTGATAAGACACGAATAGTGTCGAAAGAATATGAGTATTTTATTAGTGATATTATAATATTAATGTTATTAATTTTTAAATAAATATCATTCACTCTACTTTGTACTGAGCACTTTTTAAAGAATAGGGTTTCTTTCGACACGGAATCTTATTCCATCCATACCTACACTATATATATATATATATATATATATATATATATATATATAAGCTCCAGGACCATGGATTAATTTTAATGCTTTCATTACACCCGAGTAACGCCGGGCTATACTGCTAGTATATATATATAGTTATCCGCAGACAGATCTGTTTCGCTGTATCAGAGCTCATCCGTATGGTTAGACTCCGATTGCTTTTTAACCCAGGATTGAAACCCGACCGAATTGGCGTCAGTCGGCGATTCTACCTCTGAGCGCTCTGTAGAAGGAGGCAGACTATATATATATATATATATATATATATATAGCCTGCCTCCTACTACAGTAAACATTGGGGTTAAATATTGATTTCTTTTGAGCCGCATCAATACAAAAATATTTTGAAGCGTTTCATCATATTATCTATTTAAATCCCAATGTCGTATCTACATAAATTATCTCAATATTTTGCGATTTAATATTACATGTACCAGTGTACACTATTTATGTAGCAATTTAATTATGTTTACGCCTCTATTTTTCATTGCTTTATTTTTCTAGAATCGTTTGAAGTTTTAAACCGGACACTTTGTGTCATCAAATGAAGGAATTTAAGATAACAACTTCACAATATCAGAATTATGTCCCAATTTTCACGCAGTAAAAGTGTACATAATTTATACAACAGTTAAGCCTTTGTTGTAACATTAATATTGTGAAAACATGACAGAGTTTGTCTGTTCGTTTTATTGATTTTCCTAATCAATTGCAGTGAATTTTCTGTCTTTGAGACAAAAGGCGTTCAATGATGCTGATTCCGAAGAACAAATATTGTCGACATACCAAATAACTTTGTAAACAATTGTTATTGACATCTGCTACAATATGTTTTATTATATATTGTAATAACTGGGTGTAATTTCAATTTTGCAGTGAAAAAGATCTTTTTAATCTCCTCAAGGATAAAAAAAGACTCGAAGCAAAACATGGGGTTCTACAGAAGGTTACTGAGTATACCCAACGTATGAGCTAACGACAAATGAAAAATAAACTTAAACTTAGTATCAGAAAGAGGCAGCTGATTTTCTGGGACACGTAATGAGGAAAAAGGGCTTGGAGAATCTAATACTGACAGGATGAATAGCGGGAATGATAGACTGGGGGAAAGCAGCGTGAGCCACATTTGATGGGATTCAGCAAGTGGATATTGGAACGGTATTTGGGCGAGATGTCTAAGAGAAATGCCAAAAACGACAAGAGGTAGGGGCAAAAGTAAGTCCATGATCGCCTACCGCCTACGGCCTAACGGAAATAGGTACATAAAGAACAAGAATCAGAGTAAGAATTTCAGAAAACGTCATTTTGTGTATAATACGATTTTTAATTGTTGCCTGTAATTTTCATTCAAAATTTCTTAGAAATGCAAAACCTGGCGAGGCGGACAAACATAACCTCGCTGCTGATCTTAAGAAGGACCTCCATTCATAGGTGGACTGGGGTAAGAAGTGGCTCGTAAATTTCAATGTTTCTAAAATGAAACTCCTATCTGTCAACCATCACAGGCAATCTCTCTTGCCAACCATTAGCATGGACCAAGCAAGTCTACCTGAAAGCAAACCACTGCTCCTCCTCGGCCTTACCCTATCTTCCGACCTCAAGTGAAATCATTACATTGAATCAATAGCTAAATCCACTGCTACAAATGTTCGGTCACTGTGTCTGGCAAGGAAGTTTTAATTTGCCTGAATCCATATTGCACATATACAAATCAACCATCCGACCGTACATGGAATACTGTTGTCATATCTGGTCAGGCGCCGCTGCTGTTCGTTTCATTGTTTTCGACAGGCTCCAAAGGTGAATATCTAATGTGACAGGTCCCGACTTGGCAGCACGATTCCAACCATTTTCTCATCGGCGAGATGCGGCTTCCCTCTATCTATTCTACAAATATTTTCATGGTTTCTGCTCCGACGAACTTAAATCACTCGTGCCCACGACACAAGAATTTACTGGCAACAAGGTCCCACCCATTTATAGATAAATCAACCAAATGCAGCCGGCAATTCTACTCTCAGCTTCTTTTCTCGCACTTTCCGTTGCATATACTTGCTTTCCTGTCGGCTACAATCTCCAGGAATTTAAATGCAATGTCAATTCCCATCTCTTATACACTTGACTCCAGTCCTTTCTACATCAACCCGTGTATGGTATTCCTTTTCTTTCTCTCTAACTTCGCAACTGTTTTCACATCCTTCTCTTGCCCTTTCTCTGTAACCCCCTGTAGCTGGTTCGTCTTCCTCTTCACTTTTATCTTGCCTAAAGCCTTATCTCTCTAATGTAGCCCCCTGCACATCTGTGGCGGTACCGCCTTGCTTGGGGTGAAATGATTAAAATGAATCATGCGTAAGAAAAAACGGAATACACTAAGCTTACAATTAAAATGTCATATTGTTGATATCTGGTGTATCTGTACTCAGAATCCACCGACGTCATTAAAGATGTATTTCTCTTTCTATTTTATTGCTATCTTTTTAAATATCTCAGTGTATCTAAACTTATTTATAAATGTAACTTTGTGTGTGTGTGTGTGTCCGTTACCTGTAGACTCTGAAACAGCAGAACCGATTTTCTTGAAAATTTACACAGTTGTACTATAAGCGTCTGCAAGTGTTCTTAGCTAGGTTTTGTGTCGAGCTACCCCCGATAAATATCGAAAAACAATAATCGAAAAAATCGGGTTATAAGGTGTGGTCCGATTTTAATCAAATTTGATACACTCCTAGGCAAAGACACAAGAAACGATATTCAGAAGTTTCAAGGTTGCAGTTCTTACAATAGTGCAGAAAATCGATAATATATATATAAAAGGCAAGATGTTTGTGTGTGTGTCTGTTTATCTACCTGTATGTCTATTTTTTCAGCCCTTTTATTTTAGTTTTTGGTTCGGGTTTGGCTCTAGGTAGGTATAATTGTAGTTCTTAGTCTCATCCATGATACCATTTACTCAGAGGACTCATTTAGCCTTCAAAATTCAGTTTACGACGAAAAAACTTATTTGATAACGATACCAGGAAATCAAAATTTGACTTACATCCATTTTTTTTCTTTCAGTCTACGGTTTCGCTTTAACTGGAAACAACTATTGCTTTTTAGTCTTTCGTGCCAACGTCCAAAGAGTCCGAGCTCCAGGACCATAGATTAGTTTTAAAGCTTTTATTACACCCGAGCAACGCTGGGCTATACTGCTAGTTGGTAATAATTTTATGAGAATAAAAAGATATATCGCAATTTTAGAGGAATACTTGCTGTGCCAGATTTTAAAATAAGTGTTGCCTTGGATATCTCCAAAGCATTCGATTGCCTTGGATATCTCCAAAGCATTCGACAGGGTCTGGCATGCTGGCCTCTTGTGCAAACTGCGGAGCTATGGGATAACTGGACATCTGTTTGACCTCATCCAGTCCTTCCTCTCTAACCGCACATTAAAGGTGGTATTAAATGGGCATGCCTCCCAAAACTACCAGACGAACGCGGGCGTCCCTCAAGGTTCTATCCTAGGTCCCACGCTATTTCTGATCTACATTAATGATCTCCCCGACACCATTAGATCCCAAGTTGGCATGTATGCCGACGACACAACAATCTACTCCCGCATCGATCAGAAACCAGGTCTGGACGACAAAGTGAACCTCGCTGCCGCACTGGAAAGGGACCTCCAATCCGTAGTGACCTGGGGTAGGAAATGGTTGGTAAATTTCAATGCCTCCAAAACAAAGCTGTTATCAACTAACCACCATAGACTATCGCATCTACCTCCCATTAGCATGGGACAGGCTAGCCTCCCAGAGAGTAAAATACTACGCCTCCTTGGCCTTACACTCTCGGCGGACCTCAAATGGAATGACTATATTGAATCCATTGCCAAATCTGCTGCTATGAAAGTCGGCTCTCTGTGCAGGGCCCGGAAATTTTTCCCACCTGAAACTATTCTGCACATATACAAATCTACCATCCGCCTGTGTATTGAATATTGCTGCCATATCTGGTCGGGTGCCCCTGCTGCTCTCCTTGGGCTTCTTGACAAAATACAAAGGAGGATCTGTAACGTGGTTGATACTAACTTGGCAGACCGGCTGCAGCCGCTCTCACACCGGCGTGATGTAGCTTCCCTGTGCCTCTTCTACAAGTACTTTCATGGCTTCTGCTCCGATGAGCTTAGATCACTGGTGCCGCCCAAGCACGAATTTACACGAGATACTAGATTAGCAACTAGGTCCCACCCTTTTACAGTTAAACAAATAAGATGTAACCGTAAATTCTACTCCAACAGCTTCTTTTCTCGCGCTTCCCGCCTGTGGAACTCCCTTCCACAAGTCTGCTTTCCCGACAGTTACAATCTCCAGGTGTTTAAATGTAGGGTCAATAGACACCTCCTATCACACTAACTCCCAACTATTCTCACAACACTCTCATCTACCCAACCCTCATTCTCGGTATCCTCACCCGCCTATCACCCACCCTCTGTTATGTCCTATATTTAACCAGCCTTTCTCCTCTCTACGTAGCCCCCTGCACAGTAGTGGCAGTGACATGCCTTGCTCGGGGTGAAACGCTTATAAAAAAAAAAAAAAAAAGTGTACATTTGAAACCAAGGGGAGTGGTTAATGTTTTTGAATTGTCCTTGTGCCAAACATAACCGAAGTCGCTACTACTTAGTCATCAGAAGGTTGTAGATTGGAATGTGTGGAAGAATAAAAGTATACTTTTGCAGGTTGGAATCGAAATTTATTAATGAAAAGAACAACCTGAATTGGTAGAAGTTAAAAGTTCAAGAGAAACAAGTGATTAGTTAAAGGCATCAAGAGTTCGTTGTAGTAACTTGTTGGAAAGAGTTTATAGGTAGGAACGTATGTATGTATCACCGTTATTTTTTACTAGGAATGTCTTTGAAGTTATCGATCAGGATGAATGGTGAATAGGAAGGAAGTGAGAAATGAGAAGTGAAAGGTGAGAGATAAAGATAGAGAAAATTATAATAACGATCGCTCGAAGTTTGTCAAGGTTACGTGTTAATAGCTCGTCATCTCTTTGATAACGGTCCAGCTTGCTAGTCTTTTATTTCGTTTTGGGAATTCACTCCTGGATGTGATTCTGGCCTTTTTATTATACGACAAATATTTCCAATCGAGGTGTGAAATTGTGCGAGTTTTGAGTGTATTAAGAAAAGTCAAGTCAAGTTTGAATTTTTAAATCTAGAATTTGTTTTGTTCACGGCATATTCAATATATTTTAACACTAATGAATTCCTTTATATTTTAAGCTGAATTGTGTTCTTAGTTGTAAAAATGCATAGGTGAAAAATCTACGAATTTAAATAAAAGATTATATGAAAACAAAATTGATATAGCACAAAAATATAAACAATGCCTATAATTTCGATTTAAAGTATTCTTTTATTTTTAGGTGTTGTCATTTTTTCCATTTCACCATTCAGCTATCCACTATTGATCTTATACGTAGATTTGTGCATAATATATTCCAGATAAATCTATAGTCCAGGGTATGACGATGAACTACATCCGGCAGCAAGGCCTCTGATCTGGAGATTATATACAAACAATATATAAAAAAAAAACACCCAGAGCAGAATGAAT
This sequence comes from Ascarosepion bandense, assembly GCA_037127315.1. NCBI lineage: Eukaryota > Metazoa > Mollusca > Cephalopoda > Sepiida > Sepiidae > Ascarosepion > Ascarosepion bandense. The sequence continues at coordinate 2,014,106 of JBBBDQ010000219.1, forward strand.
GACGCTAATCTCCCTGAAATCCAAACAGCTCTTCCTCGGCCTAAATCTATCTATGCTGCTAGGAATGTTGTTTCACTGTGTAGAGTCTGGGAGATTTTCTCAACTGAATATATATATATATATATATATATATATATATATATATATATGTATATATATATGACGACATAGATAAGGCTATTTCCTATCACCCATTCGCCCACATATTTGTATTTGGAGACCTCAATGCCCATCACTCTGAGTGGCTTGAAAACGCCGTTACTGATCCGGCGGGCATTCACGCCATGAACTTTGCTATTTCCCAATCCCTTACGCATGTGGTGGACTTCCGCACTCGCTTCCCAAACACTCCCTCGGGTCATTCCTCACTGCTAGATATATGTTTCACCTCTGCGCCTGACGCCTGTCAAGTCTCGCAGCAGTGGCGTTTTTGCCTTGCTCGGGGTAAAATGATTTTAAAAAAATATATTTCTCCCGTGCATTGAATACTGCTGCCACATCTGGTCGGGTGCCCATGTTATTCATATGGAGGTTCTTGAAAAAATCATACGGATAATCCGTAATATAATTGATCCCGACCTGGTAGCTCAACTCAGTCATTTTCTCAACGACGTAATGTGGCTTTACTCTTCTACAAATACTTTCACGGTTTCTGCTCCGATGAGCTTAGCTTCCTGGTTCCCACTCTGTGTGAATATCATCGCGTTACTAGACTAGTGACTATGTCCTATCGTTCTATGGTGAAACCGATCAAATGTACCCGCAACTTCTACTTTACTAGCTTCTTTGCTCTCACTTCCCGCCTGTGGAATTTCTATCCGTATATTTGCTTCCCTGACAGCTACAATCTACAAGAATTTAAATGCAATGTCAATTAACATCTCTTATCTCCTTGACTTACAGCCTTTCCTTGACAACCCTTGTATAATGTTCTTTTCCCTTTCCACTCTATTCCCATGAAGCCCTCTTTACACCAGTGTTCTCAACGTTCTCGTACCCATTCTCTGACACCCCTGTAACTTGTTCCTCTTACTCATCACCTCCCACTAATGTAACCTCATACTCACCAGAAGCAATTCTGCCTTGATTGGAGTAAAAAATAAATAAAGAGCAATTTGATTATATATATATATATATGCACGATTAATTACAATGAATTGTTGCTACGTATAAAATGTTCATTCTGTACATTTTGAGCAAAGCCTTGCAGGTTTTGATGTGGAATCAGTTTCGACAAATGCTTGACTATGCGTTTCTTTCTTTTTTTTTAGATCAAATTTTGTATCATTCGAAAAAGATAATAGTAACGTTAAGAGATTATTGCATTTAGAGTGGAACAAACCAGCACTAATGCCAAGATATTGTGTTTTATTCCTGCTGTATGTGGTTTTGTTTTGTCCTTGAGGTGAGCAGCATTTTCTTTTAATCCATTCTTGACTCGTCTGGAGTGCCAAAATCCAATTTCCCACCTAAACATGAGGTTCAACTGAGTAATATATATATATATATATATATATATATATTGCTCTAAAAAGAAAAGACGTCATACTTATCCAAAACCCGAGGAACCTTTCGGCCAACACTTTTCAAGGGCTTCGTTGGCAAAATTATGAATAGGGCTACAACGAAGACAATATCAAAAGGGGAAATTACTCACAGTACTGGGAGAAAGTACTTAACATTACCCTGGCTTGGGAGAAAATGTCAAACTGTCACTGACAATGTGTCGGCATGTGTTTCGTCCTGTTATTATTGATTACAGTTGCGTGCTGTTTTCCATACTAGACCTGTCTTTCCATCTTTCGTCAAAGACAGGTTGTCCTATTTTCGAAAAGGTTCCGTTGTTTATAAATTTAAATGCTGTTGTGATGCGGCATACCAGTCTTAGGTTGAAGACGCGGGTCTCGCAACACGTCCCTGCGAATATACGTTCTGGCAGCCCTATCAGTACTATAAGAACAACCCAAACTGTCCTGGATTCAGCGATCGGCCAAAACTTGTTGGACAATTCAGCGTGTGCCTCCGCGTACGAGGACAGTTGGTTTTCTGTCTTGCACAGTGCTCGCTCATCATATCATCTACGGGTCTTGGAGGCTATTTGCCTGAAAATCCATCAACCTAACCTGTGCAGACAGAAAGAGCATTTCTTTCGCTCCTTGCAGTGACTGGAGAGTGTGTGAGTGAAACTTTTTTTTCTTTTTTAAATCACTTTTGTGCAATTAAATTTACAACCCCTCTCAGATTTTAATGTTTTTCATTAAAGTTTATTTTTAAACGAATTCCACTTTCTACCAGTACTGTGAGTAATTTCCCCTTTTGATATTGTCTTCGTTCTAGCCCAATTCATAATTTTGCCAACGAAGCCCTTGAAAAGTGTTGGCTGAAAGATTCCTCGGGTTTGGGATAAGTATGACGTCTTTTCATTTTAGAGCAATTTGTGGTTTCTGTGGGTACCAATCGTTATTCACACATATATATATATATATATATATAAAACTTATTTATAAATGGAACTTTGTCTCTGTGGGTGTGGGTGTGTGTGTGTCGGTTACCTAGAAACTCCGAAACGGCTGAACCGATTTCTTGAAAATTTACACAGTTGTCCTATAAGCGTCTGCAGGTGTTCTTAGTTAGGGTTTGTGTTGAGGTAACCCCGATAAATATCGAAAATCGATAATCGAAAAAATCGGGTTATAGAAGGGGTGGTCCGATTTTAATCAAATTTGATACACTCATAGAAAAAGACATAAGAAACTTATTCAGAAGTTTCAAGGTAGCAGTTATTACAGTAGTGCAGAAAATCATTAATATATATATATAAAAAGCAAGATGTGTGTGTGTGTGTGTGTGTGTGTGTGTGTGTGTGTGTGTGTGTGTGTGTGTGTGTGTGTGTGTGTGCTTATCTGCCTGTATGCCTATTTTTTCAGAACTTTTATTTTAGTTTTTGCTTCGGGTTTGGCTCTAAGTAGGTATAATTGTAGTTCTTAGTCTCAGCCATAATACCATTTACTCTTCTTCTTCTTCTATGAGCCCTGTCCCTTCAGGACGTAGACGATCATGGCTTTCAACGTTTCCCTGTCCCTGGTGGCTCTGAGCACGCCTTCTCCTGTTACACCGTGCAAACCACGTTCTGTCATGCAACTGATTAGGTCCTTCAAATATGCTTTCCTCTGTTTCTTTTTCCCTCTATCTGGCCTGTTAATATCAGGTTCTCCAGGCCCTCCTTCCTCAATGCGTGTCCCAGAAACTTCAGCTGTCTCTTCCTGATACTCAGTATTAATTTCCTTTTTGTTTCCATCATTTCCAAAACCTCATCATTGCTCACATGATCAATCCAAGAGATTCGCATCATCCTTCTGTAGAACCACATTTCAGATGCTTCAAGTTTTTCTTTCATCTTTGAAGGTATTGTCCAGCATTCAATGCCATATTGAAGGACGGACATCACGTAGCAATACAGTACTCTCTTCCTAGTTTCTAGCGAAATTGTCCTGTTTCTTAATACTTTACTCAACTTCTGGAATGCTTCCTTTGCCATGTCAAATCGCCTTCGGATCTCTATGTTGCACTTTCTGTCTTCTGTTATAACGCTTCACAGGTATTTAAATTTTTGTACCTGCCTGATTCTGGTATCCTCCACCTGTATTTGGCATTTTGGGCTTCCATTTTTACTGATGACCATGCATTCAGCTTTCGTACAGTTTATTTTGTTCTTTTTTGTAACTTTCTTCTGTTACCTTCTGTAAGAGGACTTGTAGTTTCCTTTCTGTGTCTGCTATCAGCACTGTATCCTCTGCGTACCTTAGGTTATTTAAATTTTGGCCTCCGATTACGAATCCAGGCATAACTACTAGGGTCCTCAAAATATTCTCGCTGTACAAGTTGAACAGATCCGGTGGAAAGACACATCCCTGTCTTACGCCCCTTTCTATCTTTGTATATCTACTCAATTCATTACCTGTCCGTATGCAAGCGGTTTGCTGCCAGTAAAGATTCTTTATTACTCTCAAGTATTTTCCAAATATGTCCAGGCTGCCGAGCATCTTCAACAGTTCTTTGTGGCGTATTTTGTCAAACGCCTTCGCATAATCGATAAAGCCCAGGTATAAGTCCTTCTTCATTTGTATTGCCCTTTCTGAGATCATCCTAATCATAAATATGGCATTCATTGTTCCTGTGTCTTTAACAAAACCACACTGTTCTTGTCCTATCTCTGGCCTGATTCTGCTTCTCGCTCTATTCGTCAGGGTTCGGACGATCAGTTTTGTTATATGGCTCATCAAACTGATTGTTCTATGGAGTTCGCACTCGTTTGCTCCTGGCTTCTTAGGTAGTTCTTTGAAGATAGACTTGCTGAGATTATCTGATATAACCCCACTATTATGTATTTCATTTATTATTTCAGTTATCCTTTCTATAGCAAATTCTTCCAGGTCTATCAGCAGCTCTATTACTATGCCGTCTGGACCCGCTGCTTTGTTTCTATGCAGTTTGGCTACTGCAGATTCCACTTCAGACTTTCATATTTCCGGTCCGTCCTCATATTTGCGTAATTTTGGTTGCTCTTTCATGTCGTGGAAAAGATCTTTTATATATTATTCCTATAGTTGGAGTATTTCCTCTTTCTCCAAAATGATTGTTCCATCCTTAGATTTTAGACATCCTGTTGAAGAGCAGGTTTTTTGTCTTGTCAGTTCTTTTATTTCCTTATGCATGTCTACCTTATTATTCCTGCTCAATCTCTCTACTTCACATTTGTCATTTCTTTTTAGTCTGTTTACATTTTCTTCTTATTTTCTTGTGTAGTTCCTTGTACTCCGTTCCATGTCTTGATATGTCTTGATATCATTTTCTACTATCTTGAAAAACTTAGCTTCGGGGCTACGGTATTTCTGGACAATTATTGATTTAATGAAATTGTTCTCATTAATTAGTGACGTAGCTTTCCTGTGCCACTTCTATAAATACTTTCACGGCTTCTGCTCCGATGAACTTAAATCAATGGAGCCCTCTAGTTATGAATTTGCACGAGATACTAGATTAGCAAATAGGTTCCTCCATTTTACAGTGAAACAGATAAGATGTAGCCGCAATTTCTATTCCGACAGCTTCTTTTCTCGCACTTCCCGCCTGTGAAATTCCCTTCCGTATACTTGCTTCCCCAACAGCTACAATCTCCAGGAGTTTAAATAGACAATAGACACCTCCTAACACACTAACTCGCACCGACTCTATCAAACACTTTTCCCATCCACGCAACCCTCATCCTCGGTATCCGTACACGTCAATCACCGACCTTCTGATAATTCTTATCACTTTCCCCTATGTAACCCCCTAAACACTCTTTCTCATCACTTTCCCCATGTAACCCCCTAACCACTCTATCTCATCACTTTCCCCTATGTAACCCCCTAACCACTCTTTCTCATAACTTTCCCCTATGTAACCCCCTAACCACTCTTTTTTATAACTTTCCCCTATGTAACCCCCTAACCACTCTTTCTCATCACTTTCCTCGATGTAACTCCCTGCGCAACAGTAGCAGTAATATGCCTTGCTTGGGGTGAAATGATTAAAAAAAATGTAACAACCACTTTTAATCTAGCAATTTCGTTTCAAGCATTTCTTACCTATGGAAATTCCTTCATTATAATTGCTTCCTTGATAAATACAATCACCAAATGTTTAAGGGCAACGTAAATTAATAACTTCTACCTCCCTAAATCCCGTGTTTCTACGAGGGTCTTTCAATAAATAAGGTGAATTTTACGGTAAAAGGATATCAATTAGGTTGTGCCAAAAGTTCGTAAACACTTGCAAAAAAGTGAAATTTTACTCGCCAAGTAATCTAAGGTTACCAGAAAAGCCGTAATCAGGACTGTAGGCTGGATGTGGCAGAACCTCAACGCCGTCCAGCTCTTCAAACTTGTCTTTGGTCTTCCTGGAGGTGTGTGTCCTGACATTGTCCTGCTGCACCAAAGCGCGGTTTTTGGTTGATCAGAGCCGGGTACTTTTGCTTCAAAACAAGTTGCTGACAGTAAAGTTCGGCACTGATGGCACGACCATTCGAAACCAACTCAAAATACGCGATTCTTTCAAAGTTCCACCAAATGCACATCATGACTTTCTTGCCGAATTGATCTTGTTTTGGAACCGACGGTGTCTCTTGCCCATTCTGAACCCATCGCTTGTCTCGATTGTGCTGGACCAGATAGACCCATTTCGCAAGTATTGACGAACTTTTGGGACAACCTAATAATACAGATAGAAGGCTTACTTTTTTTTATTTTTCAACGTAGTCTCCAAGCAGTGTCACACATATTTTCAATCTGTGCAAAAATCTTTGGACTGATGTCTCAGCCAATCGCTCACACCACTTTTGATTTCATCGTCACTTTCAAACTTCGTTCCTCTCGTGAACGCTTTCAAGGGACCAAAGAGGTAATAGTCTGAAGGGGCAAGGTCTGGGCTGTAAGGGGGATGAGGGAGCAGTTCCCAGCCCACCTCGTTGTTGGTCTGCACCGTTTGGGCTGCGGTGTTAGGCCTTGCGTTGTCTTGATGCAAGACGACTCCATGTGACTGATGACCCCTGCGTTTGTTCAACCGATAGGCCAAAAGTCCTTGCAATATAATCCACTGTCACCCTTCTGTCAGGAGACCTCACTTCTGTAGGCCTCCCAGGCCTGTCTTCACCCTCAACACTGCTCCGTCTTCTTTTAAACAATTTAGCCCACTTGTAGATATTTTTGACTGAAGCATGTGGCACCATACACATTTGACATTCTCCTATGAATTTTAACTGGTTTGTACCCTTCAGCAACCAAAAACTTGATAACTGACCTCTGTTTAATTCTGGAGCATGCTTCTTGGTCGGCCATCATTGTTAATCTCCAAAACTCTCAAAGTTTTTTTTTCAGTCTGCAAAACAAAAAAATTAAATCTCTTTGAAAAATAAGTAAAGGAAAGAAATTTAAAAAAATTAAGCTTCTATCTATATTATAAGTTCTTATATAGTAAAATTCACCTTATTTATTGAGTGACCCTCGTAATCTTTTTCTGTATTCATTGTACCCTGTTTTTCTTTCAATGTTATTTCTTTAAAAACCACATTATATGCTGCTATATCCGTACCTAAAAAAATGATGTTAATACTTTCAATTTATACGTAACTGGCTTTTATAATTGTTAGTTTATATGATATATGTTACAATTACAATTTATTCCCCAAACCGGAAATTCATTATAACTCAATACAATAGTTCAAGGCTCGTTATGGGAAGATACGTACGATCCATTGCAGAGTTCTTGTCAGTTTTCAGGGCTCGGAAATTTTATATTAAAACCGTCCTTGTGCCGCACCTGGCCTCAAAGGTAAAATTATAGATAAATAACTAGTTTTCACAGTGACCTCTTAAACAGGGAATCAGCAAAAAATTAAATTTTCAACAAAATGTGTCTATATTTCTGAAATGAGTTAGTAATTACAGCATTTACATTATTCGGACTATTGTCCTCATCTTTGTTATCATTTGTTCGACGTTTCATCTGTGGTACGGACCGGCCCTTCAGGTGCTAAGTATTTCGAACCGAACTCTTTATTACAATCACTGATTATATAATCCTAATTCCTTGCGGAATGCCTCGATTGAAAGTCATGAGTTATCTCCCTTTAACCCTACAAGTTACTTGTTCACGACTGCTGTAACCTTGTATTAAACTCAAAACTCTAAGAATCAAATTAGGAACTAACCAACGTCTATATCCACTGGAACATGTGTCCATATAACTCATGACTTCCAGTCGGGGGTTTACGCAAGGAATTAGGATGATATACCCCAGGGATTATAATATAGTGTTAGGTTCAAAAATCCTAGCACCCGAAGGAGGCTAGAGCGTACAACGGCCGAAAAGTCGTACAACTGGCAACAGAGATGAAGACAATCATCCGAATAATGTAAATACTGTATATTCAACAAAACTTATATATATATATATATATATAAATTCCTAATCGATATTCGAGTTTTATATTTTTCTATATTGAATCATTGGTCAGTGGGTTTCGTTACATTAATTTTGATACTGGACTTTGACAAGGAGACTACTTTGTTTAATCCAGGAAATAAGTTAAGGAAAAGGCAATAAAATACCTTTGAAAAACTTTCCGTTACTTTCAGGAAATTTATTCGGTAGCATGAACCAAAGGCATTTTTGAAACTAACTGAAGTGACAACGGGAACTTATATTTCTTTGAAGATCAATCGATTTTTTCCTGAAATTGCGGATTCTGATTCAAATGTATTAAAATCCGGTATTTTGAGCTTTAACAGAACTGCTCATCGTTTTTACATATGAAACTGCTTTTGATATATATATATATATACCAATGTCTTCCAGGTTGCTTTTGCCTGAATATAAAAAAATATGGATATCTGTCACCTAAATTGGCTACGAAATGTGACAAATATGTTGCAACTAAATATAAAATATATCAAATTCAAGCGTTCCCAGTTCATATTTTTTGCACAAATTCTGACGTTGCATCTGTCAATCCTGCCAGCGTTTGTCAGGATTGAACACAAGTTTAACAATAAATGCATATGACATCCCAGACACACAGAGAATTATAGCAACATTTCGAGAAAATGTAGAATACTAATGAACATAAATGACTAAAATACAAGTTTTAGATGAAGAAATCAAGAAAGTATAAAAGTTTAAATATAAGGGAAAGAAAAGGGAAAATGTTACACCAAAATCCGAATAGGCATATCTATCTATCTATCTATATATATATATATATATATATATTTCTCCCTTCACGCTCATGGTGAGAGGAAGAGAGACGACAGCGGGAAGGCGTCGGCACAGTTCATTCTCTTTACTGCCAGTTATTATACTTAACTACCAGGCATGAAAGCTCTTTCTACATTATTATATTATTTTTTGCAATAATTGTTGTATAGTAGTGAAGAATATATATTTATATATATATATATATATATATATATATATATATATATATATATAATCTTTTCACCCCAAACAAGGCAGTACTGTTACTCATGCGTACGGGGCTATACAGGGGGAGAGCAAAGACAATGAGTAATCAAAGAGGGACCGGTTTCATGGGGTGTCAGATAATGGGCAAGGGGATAAGATTTGGCAATTGACGTTGCATTTAATCTCATGCGGATTGTAGCTATTAGGTAGGAGTGAGAGAGAAGTAGCTGGTGGAGTAAAGGTAAAAGCATGCACTGGGTTTTTGGACTGTAAAAGGGTGGAACCTTGCTGATAGTCTAGTTGCCCGAGTAAATTCTTGTAGAGGGAGGACCAGGGAGCTAAGTTCGTTGGAGAAGAAGCTATGAAAATATTTGTAGAAGAGACAGGGGAAGACACATGCCGTCGCTGAGAAAGTGTCTGGAGTCGAGCTGCATGATTACATTGCAGAGTCTCATCTATCGGGAACCCCGAGATGAATAGCAAGGGCACCTGAATAGATATGACAACAGTATTCTATGCATGGGCGGATGGTTGATTTGTATATATGCAAGATGGACACAGGCGAGAAAAACCTCCTGGTCCGACAGAGTGACCCAACCTTCCTAGCAGAATATTTAGCCATTGATTCGTGTAGTACATCTACTTGAGGATTGCTGAGAGAGTGAAGCCGAAGAGGCGCAATGTATTGCTTACGTGGAGAATAGCTAGATCCATTTTAATTTACGTCTCATCTCATATCCCAGTGAACTACAGATTGGACGTCATTCTCAAGATCCGCAGCGAGGGTATGTTTGTCTACCTTGACAGATTTCTGAATAATGCGGAAATAAATGGTAGTGTTGTTAGCGTAATTGATCGCATCATGGAGATCGTTGATGAAGATCAGAAAGTGCATCGGGCCTAGGATTAAGCCCTGAAGAACACCAGCATTAGCATGATAGGATCTGGAAGTGTGCCCATTCAAGACGAACTTCAGGTAGTGTTCAGTCACACCACTGCTCTGAAGCTTGCGCAGAAGGCAGGCGTGCCAGACCCTATCAAATGCTTTAGAAATATCCTGCTCGAGCTTCGCTGTTCTTATCGAGGGTCTGGTATATATACTCCATTATAATCATTAGTAAATCACCAGTAGACCTAGCAAAGCAGAAACTATCATGTCTGTCCGTGCAAATTTATGGGCGGTGTGATATTGAATTATTTCAACATTGATGAGAGCCACTAACACTTTGCCGAAAATTGGTAGGAGGCTGATTGGGTAATAACTACAGGGGTCTGAATGTTCGCCTAAGTTCTTACATACAGAAACCACGGAAGAGAACTTCTAGCAGGCAGGAAAACAGGAAGCAGCGAAGCAGCAATTGTAGACTATAGAAAGGAGAGAGGCAATTTCAGAGGCACATTTATTCAAGACATTGACCAGGGTTTTGTCACGTCCTCTCGCCTTATGGGGGTTACGTTTTGAAATTATTTTAGAGAACTGAGAGGGGGTTATATAAACATCTCTCAGTTAAGCCTTAGCTCTAAAAATGAATTTGTGTGCGGATACTCCAGGCGTTTCAAATGTGAAGTTGTAGAAAAATTGCCGAGCAAAGCACTCGGTCTTGATATATATATATATATATATATATATATATATATATATATACACTGCCGGCCATAATCATTAAGCCACCCCAGCTTTTTTAAAGAAATGGTGTATTTCATACGATTTCTAAGTAGATAATTTTAAATGAAAATAGAATAGTTCTTTTGTTAGTATTACTTTGCAAACTTTTACAAAGCAAAGATCAGCTCGTCCGACCCACAATAAATTTTCTTCATTTTTTCATTGATGACATTTCAATATAGGTTATTATTTTTCATTGATGAAATTTCAATATAGGTAATTATTAAATATTTATAAATTCATTTGATGCAGATGTTATTGGGCAATATTAACAAAAGACCATTCTATTTTCATTTACAATTGTTCACTTGGCAATAAAATATTAAAACATCGTATGAAATACATCATTTTTTTAAAACACTGGACTAGCCTAATAATTATGGCCGTGATATATATATATATATATATATATATCATTATTCTATGTACCCTGTCCTTTCAGGATGTAGGCGATCATGGCTTTCCACGTTTCCCTATCCCTGGTGACTCTGAGCAGGCCTGCTGTTACACCATGCAATCCTCGTTCTGTCATCCACCTGATTAGGTCCTTTAAATATGTTATCCGTTGCTTTTCCCTGTCTCTTTTTCCCTATATCTGGCTTGTTAGTATCAGATTCTCCAAGCCCTCCTTCCTCATTGCGTATCTCAGGAACTCCATGTGTCTCTTCCTGATGTTCATTATCAATTTTCCTTTTTGGTTCCATCATTTCCAAGTCCTCATCATTGCACATATTCTCGATCCATGATATTAGCAGCATCCTTCTGTAGAGCCACATTTCAGGTGCTTCAAGTTTTTCCTTCGTCTTTGATGATATCGTCCAGCATTCACTGCCATATTATAATTCTTTCAAATATTTTGCCGTCATTTTAGAAGGCAGGAGTACACTCATTTAATTATAAACAAGGAAATAACTGCCGAACTGTTCTATGATATCGGACTTTCTATTATAATTTATACCAAATTTTATGCGGTTCTCTAAATTTTATGTCTGCAAGGATTCTACTGGAATCTTTGCTATGTCAGACATTTCCTTCCAGTTTGATATTTCTCAGAACAAAACAAATTGTATGCAACTTGTATGAATTCATTTGGTAAATTTCTATCTGGATTCGATTTATCATTTCGTCATCGTCTGACTTTACGACTTGTGACTCACTTATTTTTATTATCAAAAAACAAATTCCTATACGCGATAATGACGGGAAAACTAATTTTCAGCTATATACTAACGCATTTATAATACTTTCACCCTTAGTGAGTTCAATTATTGATTTTATTCAGATTTATTAACGGCATATCAACTCCTTATGGGTCATATAATGCCAATATTTTAATTTCTTGTGTGCTTTGATGAGATAAAAGTATCATATACGTTATTCTGTTTCGCGATTAAGTACATGGTAGATGATACCCAGCTCTTGGGAATACATATGTTTGTGTAGATATGTTTACTAGAAACGTTTATGTCTCATTTTCTACTTTTGTTGAAGTTATTTTTGGAATAGATTGTTATTTCATTAAAAAGATTGTAGGATGTATTTTGGATTAATGTTATGCTAGAGTTATTTCATTTTAATTATTACTTCGTTTATTTTGTTTTGCGGCATATCAACATCTATGAGTTAACTAATTCCGACGTTTAGTTATTTTTAAAAATGTTTATCGCTTTATCTAAATATGCTTTAAACACAATTGTATGCCTATCAACTACAGGTAAAAAGTATCGTTGTAGAGGAAAGGAAATTAAGATTTAAAATCAGCCTTCTTCAGTTTTACAAAAATTCACAATGACGTGTAATATCCTGACCATGTGCGTAAAGAAAGTCGAAACCGCATTTCGCAAGTGTATGTTAAACTGAAGCGATTTGCAAGACTAAAAGGGACTTAGCGATTCAGTGCATAAATCTAAATAACTATAAAGGCTTTCATCAAATCAGCACCAGTCACTCAGATCGGAGCAGAGAGATGAATCAACTAAAATGTAATGCAAGAAACTTTAACCACGACCCGGACATAGATCGCGTCGTACATTGACCCCTTTCTCCTTCTTTGCCGTGTGCTGTTTCCTTTTACCTTTTTCTCTCCATTCAAAGACATTCCTATCAAACAAACGCTCATACATGCATACATACGTACGTACGCATAAACTCTTTCCAACAAATTACTACTACGAACATTTCTTCAGCTGTTTTTTTAAAAATCGTATCACCCCAAGCAAGGCGGTAATGCCACTGATGTGCAGGGGGCTACATAAGAGTAAAAAGATTAAGTAGAAGAGAGTGAAGAGGAAGACGAACCAGTTAGAAAGGAGCAAGAGAAGGATGGGGATTTTTTTTTAATCGTTTCACTCCTAGCAAGGCATTCCACTGCCACTATTGCGCAGGGGGTTACATAGGGTCGGGGAAGTGATTGAAAAAGAACGTTAGAAACTTAACTCATTATTTGTTTCTCATGGGACATTTACTGTTTCCTATTCTTGTTATTCTTTCCTCTCAATAAATTTCTATTTTAACATGAAAAATATATATTTACTCTTCCACCCTTCCACACTAAATTCACACATTCCAACCTGCTCCCAAATCTCTGATGAAAACCTTCTGAAAATTTTGATCATGATAATTCTGCATAAAACTTGTAAGCTGTAGAGAGTTCGGTTATGTATGACACAAGGTAAAATTAATTAGCATTAACCATTTACCCACGGCTTCATTGTAAATCATTTTCAATAAAATGTATTATTGGTCATTTTGCTTAACACTTTGATCTTCACGTTAGTTTCTAAATCAGGAATTTCCTAACAGATTGATTGAAATGGGTAGACTATTTTATTCCCCAGATTTGGCTCCATTAGATTTTTATGGGGATATGTGAAAGCAAATGTGTATACAAATAAACATAGTTCATTAGGATATTTGAAAGCTAAAATAACTAAAGTGATTTCAGGCATTACTGTAAATCAGTTGGCAAATGTTTTCCTTGAACTTCAAAATCTTATTACCCTTTGTATTGCTAATGATGGAGGGCATGTAGAAACTTAGATAAAATCCCAATAAAAACCTTAAAATATATAGATTTACTTATTTCTCATCCTTTTTACAAATTATTTCTATCGCAAATAAAAACAAAGTTATAAATTTTGTAAAGTGCACACGAATTTTATGGACACCCTGTATATATGCAACAGTTCCTTCTTCATTTTCTTTTTCTGTGTGGTTTGACCCATCTTTACATGAGCTATCATAGCTGTTCACAATTTCATGTTCATTTTTATTTGTTAAAGGAGAAGCTGCACTCTAATCGATCCTGAGTTGGCGGCCCACCTTCAGTCACTTTCTCATTGATGTGATGTGACTTCATTCTGTCTTTTTCTGCAAGTATTTTCATGGCAACTGCTCTGACGAGCTTTTTCCCCCCGTACTTTACTCGTGTACTAGACTGGCATCTATGTCCTACCATTTTACCCTCGAAATAGATAATGTAACCTCGTCTGCTACTTTAATAGTTTCTTTTCTCGCACTTTCTGTTTGTTAAACTCAGTTCCATTTGCTTGCTTCCCTTATAGCTACAATCTTCAAAACTTTAAATGCAGTGTCAATTGCAATAGATTATCTGCTTGATTCCTATCCATCTGTTATCTTAATAGTCATCCCCTGTGCCATTTTATTCTCTCAACGTAACACCAGTCCACCAGTGTCATTAATCCCTTACTTAGTCCGAGGTATGATTATATAAAAAAGTAAGTTTGGTCTTTTTGTTATCAATTCTAATCCATTTTGTGGAAGTTCACTACTTGCGTAAGGGATTGGAAAATGGCAAAGTTCATGGCGTGGATGCTAGCTGAATCAGTAACAGTCTTTAAGCCACTCAGCATGATGGGCGTTAAGATCTCCGAATACAGATATGTGAGCGAATGGGTTGGAAGAAGTAGCCTTATCTATATTGTAAGTAATGCTGTCTAGAAGGTAGCAGTCGGTTGAGGATGAGGAACAGTAAAGGAACAAAACGTAGCTAACCGAACTGAGAAGTGACAGACTGAGGCATATATAATGGTGGTCAGGGGATTCGAGCGATGTCCCCCTAGTTACAAGGACGTGTTCACTAATGAAAACCCCCCAGCCCATGCATATGGACAGTGGAATCCTTCCTTAAGAACGGAGTTAACCAAGGATTGAGAAGTCAGAGGAAGGAACTGATGAGTTGAGGTTAGTCTCACAGAGCGCTAGGATGTCAGGGGACTTTTCGTGGAGGAAAGCTTCTACACTTAAATTAGTACGAATGCTCCGGATGTTAGAAAAAGAAATGTTAAGATATTTTGGTGATTTGAGTTTGGCTGGTTTAGGATTTTTTATGATTTTGTTTTTCATATTAAGGTTTGTTGGTAAGGAGGGACCTTGGGTAGAGGATGCAGGCGGTCATTATCCACGATATGCGCTGATAGGGAAACTGGCTTGGGCTGTATCAAAGTGTGACCTCTGGGTTGCACACCGAAAGCGCTTGCAGGGACACCTATCCATGCGCGACATGGTACTACAAGAACCCTGATATTATGCAACTGTTGATCAGAGCAGCTGCTCTTGATGCTACGCAAGAATTAGGGCTCCTAACTACCAGTCAGAAACAGCAACCAGGAAATTACAGACCCGGTACCCTCACAATGACGAGACGTTGTCACCAACCATACGCATTGCAGGAAAATCACAGAAGCACCAATACCTAGGTCTGAATAGAGAAAAGAGAAAGCCGGAAACCACATCCTGAACAGGTAACAAGGCATGAGCCTCTACACCTGTTCAATAGACATGGGTGGAGTGTGAATCAGGCGATAGTTTGGATTATCTACTCCAATAAAAAATAAAAAAAAAATTTTAAAAAATGAAATCGAAAAATAATTAAATTAACTAAAAATAAATTAAAAAATAATAACAAAATAAGATAAAATAAAAAAAGGAGAAAAAATTGCCAAGTTTTAACGTAAAGTCCAACAACCAGAGAAATTTCTGCCGAGTTAAAAAGAAAACCAAACGTTCAATTAAACAAAGTTTAAAATTAAACAAGAAATAACTTACTTTTAAGAATATTTTAAAGAAAGTTGCTCCTATCTCAAACACAAGATTTCTGCTAGTAAGGTAAAAAAAAAAATACAATTCTTTTGAACTGTTTGTCCAAATCAAGTGATCAGTAGTCGGGTGTTGAGAGTCAACTGAATAGCCAGTAACTGACGCGTAGGATAAGGGGGACAGAAAGATAAGATAAATAGTCAAACAGCCGAGGAGGAAAAAGAAAGAGAAACGAAGAATCTAACAGCCGGGGAGGTAAAAGAAAGAAACAAACAAAGAATCCAACAACTAGAGAAATTCTGCCATGGTAAAAAGAAAACCAAACGTTCAATTAAGCATGAAAAGTTTAAAAATTAAGCAAAACATGACTTACTTTTAAGAATATAGGCGAGTCCCAGAAATATTTGCAGTGAAATCGTAATTTCCGGGTGCCGATATATCCCGAATAGCCGTGCCCCTATCATGGTCCGGTTGTCTACCGTTTCTGTATATATTCTGGCCTAAATATTTAATTTTTTCTAAAAAGAAATCACACTTTCTCTATTTGATCTAAAAACCGTAATCTTGTATTCGATTGAACACTTCATGAATATGCTTGCTACAATAATATCGCCAAGATACGCGATGGCAAAGTCAAGGCCACCCAGCATAGTGTCCATGATCCGCAGATATGCGTCACTCAGGTCAATTTTTGAGAATACACTACCACCGTTTAATTTGGTAAATACTTACTCCGGGTTTGGTAGAGGGTAGTGATAGTCTTCAAGTGACGCATTAAGACCAGTTGAGAAATCAGCACATAAGCGGATTTTCTTAGATTTCTTTTTGACATACACGGTAGGGGCGGTCCACTGACTATATTCTATATTTGACAGAATACCAATACTCTCGATTAATTTTTTCTAAAGGCGCGAACGGAACGTTGCGTTTTCTCTTAAAGAACGGTTGGATATTTGATTTAAATTCTAGTTTAGCGGCCATTTTAGAGCATTTTTATACCATGTGCGAACACCTCTGCAAAATCTTTTTTAGGTTAGATTTCAGAAGGTAGACATTGGCTGGTCCCACAACTGAAATTCCTGTATCCAATCAGTTACGGAACAGGTTTTCTGTGTTCTTCAATACGTACACTTTTAGTTTTTTCGTAGTACCAAGTAGTGTGAGGTTAGTGATAAATTCTCTTCTTCAATACGTACACTTTTAGTTTTTTCGTAGTACCAAGTAGTGTGAGGTTAGTGATAAATTCTCATTCGAAATTTATTTTTGTGCCATTAACGGCTTTGGCTATTTTGTTTGATTTTAACATAGTGGGTCTATTTAGTCTTTTCCATGTATGTACATTAATGATTGAGAGGTCTGAGCCTGAATCGAGTTGTAACTTAATCTCTTTACCTAGGATTTTTACTACGATATATTTTCGTAGGCTTTCTTCGTTATATTCGAAGGTTCGTGTTTAACGTACACGACTTTTGATTTTATTTTTATTTCTACAGTGGGAACTTTTATGTCCTTTTTTTTTTTAACCTATCACGCATTTTTTGGATAGATATGAACAGTCTTTAACCCAATGTAATCCTCCACATCGGTTACACGGGCTAGGTTAATTTTTTTAATGAATCCTGCTTTAGGAGCATGAGTATTAGAGTAATTATTATTTCCTCTGTACTCGGTTTTGTTCGTTGATTAAGTTTTTGGTTGTCTGGATAATTTCTTTACCTGAGTGTTGCCAGTTTCAAAGTCTTTTGAATCCTTTTTTATGATCTCTACTTTTTGACAATATTCTGTCAGCATTTGTAATGTCAGGTTTGGTTCATTCTCCAGCTTAGTTAGTACACGACGTCTAATTTCTGAGTCTCTACTTGACGTAAGACCTTGTGCAAATATTAGACATTTGAAATTGTCTGCACTGAGTTCTGATAACCGGAATTCGTCGCAGTATTTATTAACCACCGCTGCGTAAGTAGATAAATCTTCCTCATCATTTTTTACAAGGTTTAGGCATTCTCATCTTTTGTGGAATTGGGAAGTTTTTGGGCTAAAAAGTTCAGTACGGAGTTTTACCGTGTCGGTAAAAGTTAGCTCAGAAGTTTTCCTCGGGAGGATAAAATCCACAAAATTATCACGTTCTACGTTATATAATTTACGAAGTTTCTTTCTGACCAGTCCAATTTTTACAATCTATACTGAAGAAATCCTTCTATAGTAAGCAGCAAACTTTTTGTCATCTGGCGCGTAACAGAAATTGTCTATTGCATTCACAATAGAATCCTGCGAGAATGCTGTATTACTTTCTGTGTTTGAATTATTTGCTAAGACTTGCGAGAGTAGTTCTTTAATTCGTTTCTGTCTTTCCTCTGAACGTTGCTGACAGTCAAGTAGCTGCGATTGTGTTTCGTCCCATTTTTTTTGCTGTTCCACTAGTAGCTTTAAAAATTAAGTAAACGTATTCTTTAACTCTTCCATATTTCTTTTAAAACAGAACAAAAACTGGGGATACGGTTATGAGCATTCAGATGAACTAGGTTTTCAATGCCGTACGACAAAAAAAATCTAGTTTTTTTTTAACAACTGTGATGGTGAAAATTAATCAGTTTTCTCTTTGACTTTATCAACTTTAGAATCATAATTTTGTAACGACTGGTTTACACTTTTTCTTTACAAAAAAGAATTGAGATATCTTTTTCCTTAATATATTTATTTGAATGAGAAAGGAAAACGTCGTACTTACAGTTTGTTTAGTCTCTTTTTTCTGTAATCCCGTCAACAACACAAAAACAATAAACACTCCTGGCTTGTGTATGTTATTTTGTAGAATAATTTTTTTTTTAATTTGGGAAGACAAAAGTCGCTGTACTTTCGACAGAGAAAAAACTTTTGTGATATATTCCTTTAAGTTTCCTTTTACTTGTCAATACTTTGGGAATATTGACTTTCAAATGTTTCCTTGTAGTAAGATTTTCGCGGTAATATTTCGGGAACACTAAATTTGAATTGAAATTCTTTGTTTGAATTTCGTTTTTCAGTGTTATAGCAGTTAATTCGGTTAATACTTCGACAAAAAATTTGTTCGGACGCAACCAGAGATTGAATTTTGTTTTAGTTTTTTTTTTTCGTGAAAAACCCATTCGTTCACCTAGTTTTGTATGTAGTTGGTTGGTGTTTTTCTCTGAAAACTCCTTAGTCAGCCAGTGTTTGTAAGACACTGGGTTCAGGGTTTGTAAACTCTGTCTGAAAAAAAACTTTTTTCTCTGGTTCACGTGGAGTTCGTTAAGTATCCTTTATTGCCAGTGTTGTGGACACTGGCTAAAAGAAAAAGTTTTACTTCTTTCTGTCTGGTTCCCGCGTAGAGTTCTTATTCCAAATCTTCTTGTAACTCTGTTTAAGGGGTCACAAATAAAAACAGAAACACGGGATTAGTGTAACAATTGTATTAGCAAAATAACGGGTAAAGGTACAATATGCCAGCTTGTTCGTCTAGCTGACGAGCAAGCGGTGTTGGATAACAAAAGTCTCTGTTCGGTAAGTCACTTTACGGGTGTCTGACTCATACCAGACTGGTGCTCTCTATTTATTTCCTGTATAAAATACAAAAAATTGTGGCACAAAGCCGTAAAGGGGAGGGGGAGAGGTTGGTTCTCGCTTAACTATCCTATACCTAGCTAAACACTATCACGACCCATTCACTCGTTACAATTTGCACAGTCACCACAAGAACCCATCCATCAACACTCACTCCTTCATACACCACAATGCCAGAAACTTACAAGGGACACCTATAAAGTGGGGAGAATAACCCATGACAATAAAAATATAATATATAGAATAATATTTACAATATAATATAAATTATTTAATAAAAAAATGAAATGATGGGAGGGGAATGAACCCAAAAATAAACTGAAAATACAATAAATTTTTAACTAAAATAATAATCAATGTTAGTAAGAACCGTCCATCCCAGAAAAAAAGAGTGGCCGCTGTATTCCGCCAAACGGCGAAATCAAGAAGCACACTCGCTCAGGGAGTGGAGAGGAGGGTAAAAAATTAGCGGAATGGGACAATAAAAGGCTGAACCAGCCGAGATAAAAGGAGACCAAAACAAACTGGGGAGGTTGGGAATCTCGACATGGATCATAACAAAAGAGAAAGCCGGGTACAGGCTAGGAACACATTCATTCACTTTAACTAGGTACACAAAAGAGAACTAGCTTAACCAGGAATCCACCCCGATGTAACGAGCAGATCTAAAAGAGAAAATCAAGATTAGCCCCGTTCAAGCGAACCAGGTTCGCCACATTTACCCACCTTTTGCTGAAGTCTGTCGAAGTCAAACGTTTCCAATCAGTTCTAATCTTTATTTTGAGCTGATGCTCAAAATAACAGATCAGATCCTGATGTGAAAGACGCTGACCTCGCAAGACTTCCTCAATTCGCGTCGTCCAAATCACCATTCGAGCCGTGGCTAGCAGCGACAGAAACACCATACGCTTCATCCCAGAGAACGGGGGCGACACATTATCACAGGCGAATGCACGATCAATGAGCACAAGCTCTCGCGGCGCGATACGAGCAGTCAACTCGCCGACCCGGTCCCATAGAGGGCGAACCCGCGAACAATGGTAGAAGGCGTGCGAAGCCGTTTCTTCAAAGCCAAGGTTGCAGCGTTCACAATCTGGCAAATCCGCCAGGCCCCATATGAAGGCCTTGTCATTGAGAGGCAAGCGATTCCGAGCTAATCGCCAGGTGAGCGAAAACTCAGAGTTGTTGAGATAATCACTCCCTGGCGCCCAAGACCAGAACGAGCGAAACTCGTCCTCCGACAAGCGCAGCACATCACGTAATGAATCCTTTGCGACGCCCTCCACTAACCTACGATAGAAGACTCTCCTAGGCCGTGAAAGGTCACTGGACCGTGGAATGGCCCGCAGGGCCGCCAGACATTCGAGGAGAAAACTCCTCGACTGCACCGAATATGGCAAAAAAGGCCCCTATGTGGTCACAAGAAATTTCTATTGCAACACCGTGCACGGTAATTCTAAGTTTTTCTTGTGCCAAGGTATTCCGTTTGCAGCCTAATACCTTTGGCTGTCATCGTACTTCCGACCAGGTTTTTGGCTTCGTTTTCCGTGCTCAGTAAAATATCCCACGTGGCACGGGACCTTCTAGCTAATACGCACAGGACAATATTTAATAACTTGAGGGCTTCTTCCATGCTCTCCCTGCTGACACCAATAAATTTTCGGGTTTTTATGTCCGACGTCAGCAGGGAGGTCGTCTTGGCTGCTATTACACTAACCACTTCCGGTATAGCCACTAACTCGTTTCCAACAATAAATTCTTTAAATTTTTCTTGCATTTGCTCATAATAGTGCGCATCCTTTTTAATGGGAGATTTTGCCCATACTGACTGTGAGGGAGTCACCGTCGGCACGGCATCAGAGGTTGAAGGCTGGGGAGACGAAGCCATATTTAGGCTTGCCCCCCCCTCACAACAGAAAAATGTTTTTCACAATAAAACAAACGATCGACCAAGACCAATACAACAATGTTTAAACAATAATGACGTACTCACACGTAACAAATAATCCAGGTAACAAAAATTCCAAATGTAACTTTTGGACAATAAAAAAGAACTCTCGTAATCTGTATTACCAGACTGGTGCTCTCCCAGTGACTACTAGTCACATTGTATCTATGCAGATTGAGTTAGTCTATTACTATGTTAATGGGTAGGTCCACCACAAAAAATGTGGGGGGCCACCAAGTTCAGTAATAAGCGATAGACCGGCACTCATCGAACGATGCTGGACTCCTATCTCTGTAAGTTTGTGGCAGCAGAGATTGCAAGGTGCTGATCCCTTTCATTGAATTCTCTCCGATATCACTCAGTTTTGGCCTCCCAACTGACTGTTTCCGCTAAATGGACACTTGCACAAAATTGGCGAGGAGATAATCCGGAAGTACTCAGCTATGATATCTATAACCATCTGATTGCGACAAATAACGTCATATCTACTGGTTTAACTACTTATCACACACGTCCTGAAAACTCATGAAAATATACAAGAGCGAGTAATCTACGGCACTATAGTGAGAATGCTCCAGTCTGAGTTTCATTATATTCTGATCTCCATTTTAACTTCTCGTCTTTTACTTGTATCTTCATTAAAAAACATTTTCCGTGATTTTTTTTTTCATGGGAACAACCCACAACAACATTTTTGAAATTCTTTGCGTCCACTAATATATGTTCTTTAGTTTATGAGTTTTGTAATTTGCTTGAAGCTTTGTGTATATAAGGTGTATGGGCAGGTATTTGAAGGCAATTACAATGTGTTTGGTATAATAAAGGGAGGTAAAGAAGGTGTTAGGCAATACTTATTTATTATTCATTAATATTTCGAGATCAGAATCTCATCTTCAGAATGATAAGAGAGCTTGGTTTTACGTTCGTCCGCTTTTAAACGAATGGTCCTCTTTTGCTATAACTGCTGCCGTTAATTGTAGTGTGTGTGTGTGTGTGTGTGTGTGTGTGTGTGTGTGTGTGTGTGTGTGTGTGTGTTTGTTTGTTTCTGTGTACCTGTAATTGGGTTAGTTCATGTATTGTGTGTGTAAGGTTTTTTTATAAGTGTACACGGTAGTAGGATTTGGTTTTTCGCATCTGTTTTTAAAGTGACAGCGGGCGCCGTTTTATGATTTCATTGTATATATCTCTCCCTTAATTCTTGGTTTAATATGTACACGTTGGTCTGTGGCATGGTTTGGCATTTTTGCATCTCTGTCAGAATGCTCGTAAGCGCCGTTTAATGACCTGATATTATGTCTATCTGCTTTAATTAGAGGCGTGTTCTTTAGTTTCGTGAAATTAACATGAAATTTTTTATTGTATGAAATTTAACCTAAACAAGCTAAAATCATATTAATCACGGATAAATGCAAAAATTCAAGCACTAATCGAATAGCAAATAAAATACATTTATAAATAAAGTCACTACAATTCAATTAAAATCTTAAAAGAAATAACAGAATTAGTATTAACTAAATCATTATAATTCGATTAAACACAAAAATTAAAAATAATTACAATTCAATTAATATACTAAATCACATTATTAAAAATTATTTAATTAAAATTCGGTTTAAATTTCAAATTAAGATTTCATAATTTAAAATACATTACAGTATTTAAAAAAATTGAAACTCGAATAAAATATCAAGTTAAACTAATTAAAATTCAATTAAAATTGGTAAGATTCAATTAAAATATTTAAATAATATTATTGAAGTTCAATTAAAAGCTTAAATTAAAATCAGACAATTGTATTAAAATCTTAAGGTGAAGTTAAATTTACATTAAAATAACATCATTAAAATTGTTAAAATCTTACATAAAAATACAAAATATTAAAATTCTTTTAGCTCGTGACAATCTTATTTTTATCTATGTATGACGCCTCTCCACGAATGATGAAAGTCTACAAGACAAGCGAGCAATCTCCTGCTCCAAAGCGAGACCATTCCGATCTGAGTTCTTAGGTTTTTTACAACTCTGCAATCACTGTCCTACGCTCTACTTCCTCATCACTGTCTTGTACTTCTATCACTTTGAGGAATGTTTTCTCTGATTTTGTTTGTTATTTATCAACCCACCCCTTTTGGCAAACATTCATTTGATTTAATTAGGGCCTCTCTTATTTAATTTTTTTTCTTTTCATTCGTTTTTTTCTTTAAGTGAAAACCTGAGTTACTTACGACGCGGTTTTCAGTCTCGCCAAATCGATCCTGTGTACATTCTACAGGCTTCACGTGCCCGTAATTTCATAAAGTGTCCTCTTATCAAACCAATCCATCGATGCTTCAATCACTTCAAAGAACGACGAAAACAACCAGAATCTGACTTGTGGCAAATATGTGTAGTTTCACGCTACCACAGAAATTATACTCCGATCTCACTTTTACATCTTCCTCTTCTGTTTGTCACTTCACAACAAATATTTTCCGTGCTTCATATGACAGTGAGGCTATCGAAATCGCTGGCTTCCAATAATGTGTGTATTACAGTCTTCAGTTTCTTTAAATTTACGTAACATATTTTCACTAACTTGATATACACATCCTCAGTTCAATTGTCCATGTGACTCAGATAAAATAGATACAACAATCAAAATACTATCAAAATTTTAAATGACAGTACATAATTAAAACATTATTAAAATCATAAAATACTATGACTAAACCACTATTAAAATATGAAATTAGTATAATATAAATAAACTTGTTAATATCCTGAATTAAAATGTCATAATTAAAATTGTTAAACTCTTCAAATGAAATATCATTATAAAAATTTTATTAAAATCTGAAAATACATTATGAAATTTCTAAAGAAATTTGAAATTAAAATGTCATAGCTAAAAATTCATTAAAATCTCAAAATAAGATACCATAAATAAATCTCTATTAAAATCTCAAAATAATAGTAAATAAAATAATTGAAAACTAAGATTAATGTACCGTAAATAGAACTCGGTTAAAATCTTAAATTAAAATTCATCATTGAAATTTTATTAAAATCTTTAACTATCTACATTAAAATTCAGTTCAAAACATGAGTTACATTAACAATTTTAAATTTTACTAAAATCTCAATTTTGAATGAATTAATTCAAATTCTACTAACATCTTAATTTAAACAACATAAATAAAAGTCTATTCAAGTTCATTTATTCATTTCCTAACTTTGCTCATAACTGAGTCTTTTATAGTGATATTTTTAACAAATGTATTTAATATGAAAATTTGCTAAGTCTTTTGATTCTACATATAATGTCTTTCATAAAAGTAATATCTCATAAAACACGTCTTATCAGTTCCTGGTTATAGACAATCGTGACGAAATCGATTTTCAATAAAATTTAAAAAGAAATAATCTTTATTTAATTTATATTTTCCTCCTGGATTTAGGCAACCTTGGTTCTCCATAATTTCTTTTTTACCTCGAAATGACTTTTTACCCTTTGTCTTTATTCGTTCATTACTCCCCGCCCACCAAAACCATATTGTTAATTAATCCGTTCCATTTCTCCGTGTTTCCTTGGCTTTTATCTTTTGACCTTTGACCTCCAAAAATGTATATAGATACGTATCTTAAAGGGAATATCCGTGTAAGTGAATATAACTATCACAACCGGAACTGGAACTCGATTCTCCGATTAACAGTTCTTGGTCATTATCTATTAAAACACTCGCACATTCAAGCTTACAGCACCTGGTATACACAAGCTATCACCTATCTAATTACTGACTTAGGGTCGACGATGCTTAACTTCGGTGATCGTATGAAAACCGTTGAGTATATGGCCGGAAGCACTAGTTCACTGCAGACTTCATGCATACTTTATATTAACTAAGATGCGGCGGAAATAGACACTTATACCTGTCCAGAGACACGGTGGAGTAATGGCTACCGATTTAGATTGAGGAATCAAATAGCCGAGTTCGAATTCCAGTGGAATTCATTACATTCACTCACGTGCTGAAACCCTGGAAAATGTATCAATCCATCAAGTCTCTCCCACAGATTGTGGGTAAATAGCTGGACAGACTGGGTTATATAACCTTGGTTGGTAACCAGTATACCGCATAAAGAATTGGAAACCTACTCCGGTAAAATTTCCAAACCACATGCGGAGTTTGGGCAACCAAAAGGTCCCATGAAACTTCTAACGAGAAAGCCGGCTCAACCCGCCTAAGGTGAATGCAACCACAAGTACTATTAACTACTGTTCCAGAGACTACCTTAATCTTACTGCCATGTACCATCGTTACACGAATCAGACAAAAATCAAAATCAGTACACCTACAATATCTTCGCTGTAGCTGCCAAATCCTTTCAAATGACTTTACAGAGTTCAAAAAAATCTAAATGGCATCCGGATAATGAATCGCTTTCAACCGTACAACTCATTTCGCAGTGACGAAAAGCCACACGCCACTCGCTACCCTATCGATATCTCCATGGAAAATGTTCCTACGAGCCACATTGCCTACTTTCACAGTTCATAAATTCACATTTAAGACCCGCTGTGCTATGTACTGGATGTGAACCAATTTCACACCCGTCGTATTTTAACAGTAAGTAGGAAATTCCATCTAGACACTATCTTCCCTAGAATCGCTATTTTGTGGGACATACTCCCAAGCGAGTGCTTCTCTGATCACTGCAATATAAACCTATTCAAGTTCAGAGAAAACTATTATATATCTTATATATCTTCATTATTTGGTATTCTTACATGCTTTCAAAGATCCCATTCAGCAACTCCTTATATTCAGTGGTACTTTTTTTGTTTATTTGAACAATATCGTAAGAAATGGCTATCCTCATTTTGCATAGATTCTTTTTTTATTGTTTTAAGAAATGTGTTTGCTCATTTTATTTTACTTAAGGCTTGAAAGTGTTGTAATAGTGGCCGGAATGGGCAACATCGAAATCCATCGGTGCACTGAGATAGCGAAAGTGGACTTCCAAAAATTAAGCAAATATTAAGAAACAGGAAAATATCTTTTAAAACATAGAAAAAATGTACTGAACTGTTACGTAATAAGTCTTCCAGTATGGCAGTGAATGCTGAAAAATCTCTGGCCAGATGAAAAAGAGAAATCTTTCTACAGAAACATGCTGAGGACACCATTGATCGTAAACTAAAACGAAGAAAATGGAAAAGAAGAAAAGTTAAATTGGTTATTCTAGTGAAACCTCAAGAGTTCAGTGTTACATTTTCTCATATGTGTTTATATATATATATATATATATATATATATATATATATATATATATATATATATATATAATTGCAGGTTTATGAGAACCAACAGTTTAACAAGTCCGAGTTATCCGGCATTTACATTTTTATAAAAGTGCTCAATGCAACAAATAATGTAGAGCATAATATAACTAAGTTGTTTTTTTTTATTTAAAATTAATATCGTTTACATTGGGACACTGGAATTTTTATGTTTTGAGGTTTTTACCTCGTCGACTATATATATATATATATATATATATATATATATATATTGCTTTAAATATCACAAACGGAAACATCTCTCAAGGGATCCCTTTCGCCAACAACACTTCAGGAGTGAATCATTGGTAGTGATCAAAGAAAAAAAAATAATCCCGTGAGCAAGAAGGGGAGTAACAGAGGCGTATAGACAATTAGAGAGTGGGGATAAAATTGAGAGGAAATGATTAAATATATGCAACAGGATACAATAGCTGCTGGTTAGGTGGGGCGAACCACGTTACATTTGCAGACCCGTATCAACCATCACATCCCTTCACAGATTAGACTGGGTTAAATAAGTCGCCTTCGCCCACTGTTCGATAATCCAGCTTGTGCCAAGATTTATAAGGGTGATTGGTTCAGAATGCTACGCAGAACAGACTCCATTAACCATTTAATGATTCTGGAGTCGGTCTCGATTCTTTGTGCGTAAATCCTTTCTATTGACAGAAAGAGTTTAAGTCGTTGGACTTGTTCAGGGACATTTTTTTTAACATTCACACCCGCATATTTCACCTATTTTTTGTACATATTTTATCGAATTGTATATATTTAATCATTTCCGCTCAATTTTATACCCCTCTAAAAAAAGCAATTGAAGAAATCTGATGTGCTGTTGGCAAAAGGGATCCCTTGAAAGATGTTTCCGTTTGTGATTTTTAAAGCAATTTAGATGGTTTTGTACCGTCAAACAGTTATATATTGTTGAGTTTTGATAATATTTCGCGGCAAATATTTTTTCAGTAATTTTACTGATAAAAAGCATTTTAGCAAGCAAGTTTAATCATAAATTGCTTAATATCGGGGTGGAGATAGAGCGTTTATGGGTTTAACGCAAAAAATTTATCACTTTCACTGAGAAGATCCGTGAGCAAACCGTTATGTCGTCATTCATTTGGGCTGTTTGATCAAAGCCTCATGAGTGACGACATAATAACGATGTCGGCATGAATCTGCTCAGTTAAAGTGATAAATTCTTTACAATAAAGATAAATCGATACACATATACATTGTTAAATATACCTGACAATGAATTTCTATTATGTTTAATCATGAGCCGTTCTAAACATCGCATGTTGGCTTTAATTTCAGGTGAAAATCAAGACAAATTGTCCAATATATGGATATTTTAATTATGCTGGTTCTAAGCTTTTGGCTCACATGGGCCATCTTCGGATTGGTTAAAAGGAACGCTACCATAATTCTGCGGCATTATGTAACATGAACTTAGTGCATGTGAGCCTAAAGATTAGAACCAGCATAATAAAAATATCGAAATGTTGGACAATGTGTGAAATTATAGCGAAAATACGATGATTAGGACGACTCATGTTTAAACATAATAGACATTTATTGTCTGTTATATTAAATAGTATGTCTAGAAAATTATTTGCTTCCTTGAGATATATATATATATATATATATATAGTGACACGCATAAATATTTGATACATCTTATTTTCTGTTAAAACTCTAATATATGTTCCCCGTTTTGCCTGATATTTGGTAAGTAATATCCCATGAAGTTGTTTTAGTTGTATGCGGAAGGACAATTAAAAACCCATTGATGAATCCATTTTTTATCAAAGTTGAATATTACCCTATGCAAAAGTATTGGATACATCAATTTAATACTATGTTGCCTAACCATTGTTGTATTTCACTGCTTCCAGTCGCTTTCTATAGTTGGCCACACGTTTTCCACACTGATCCACCGTTACTTTACACCATTCTTCCTTGCATAATTTCTCTAATTCATTGATACATTGTAGATTCCACTTAGGAACTTTAAACTTCAAAGTATTCCACAAATTCTCAATTGAATACAAGTCAGGAGACTGACTTGGCCAATTGATATATATATATATATATATATATATATATATATATACACACATATATATATATATATATATATATATATATATATATATATATTATGTTTTAGAACATGTACATAATTTTTTCTATATATGTCCTCTTCTCTACAATCATGTTTCAATGTTGGGTCCCCGACATTTCATCAGGAGGAAAGAGCAAGGGTTTCAATAAAGAGATAAAGCAATAAAGAGATATTTGATAAGCACAAGGTAATTTATAATAGAATCCTTAATGAAAGCGGGTATAAATCATTAAAAATCAGTTTTGTGGAAAGATTCAAATATCCAAAAAAACAAAAATAGAATCAGGCAAATAATATGGTATAACCCTCCATTCAACCAATCAGTTAATTTCAAGCTGGGACATAAATTTCTTAAATAAGTAGAGAAGCACTTTCTCCAAAATAAGCCTCTTTGCAAAACCTTTAATAAAAATACCATAAAATTAAGCTATAGCTGTTTCAATAATCTAAAAAATTATTCAAAATGCATAACACCAAAATATTAAAAATACACAGCAAAAATAAATCCAACACTAATACAAGTCCGTCCCATGTTCACAACCTCTGTAACTGTAGAAACCCTAACCAATGCCCCATGACCAATAAATGTCTGACGAAATCACTGATATATATGTGTTCGATTTCATCCGTAGAAAATCCTAAAGATGAAAAAATATATATTGGGAATTCCATGAAAGTATTTAAAAAGCGCTTTTACAATTACCTCTCATCCTTCAATAACAAAGAAAAACAAAACATGACATCTCTCTACAAATACTTTTTGGAATTAAAAGACGAAAATAAAACACCTAAGGTTAAATGCAAAATCCTCAAAAAAGCAAGAACAGCAAAATCTATAAAAGAACCATGTTTTCTTTGCCTTAAAGAAAAGATAGAGATCCTTAAATATATAAATAGTAAGAAGCTTTTAAATCAGAGGCACGAAACCACAGTAAACTGCAAGCATATTGGGGACCTAACCCTACTATCATGCTAGGAAATACTAGGAGTCTGATTAGATATTCTTATTATAAAAGATTAGAAATGCTGTAGAAAAAATTGATCCAATAAATCCTTAAAGGAAGGTCTAATACCCACAAAAAAATCTAAATAAATAAAACGTAAAATTAAAGAAATAAACAAGCTCCCAAACTATTACTAAAGTCTACAGCAATAACCTTACTTACCGCAATAACCTTACTTAAATACAAAAATATTCTGTACAGGAAAAATCAAAATTAAACGAAAAAATGGCTCCCAAACTTGAAAAAGAATCAAGAATTCCTATATTCAAAATTAAGATTAAATATTCCATTTCAGAATAATTATATCATACACCAAAATAAACTGTAAGCAAATTGAAGATCTAACCCTACAATCATGCTAAAAATAATGGAAATTTGAGTAGATATTTTTATTATAAAAGATAAAAAATGCTATAGAAAAATCGATCTAATAAATCCTTAAAGTAAGTTCTAATACCCACAAAAATATCTGAATAAATAAAATATATAAATAATTAAAAGAAATGAATAGGATTCCAAACGATAATTTATAGAAAAAATAAAAAATTAAAAGAAAAAACAGATCCACTAAACTCAAAATTAAGATTAAATATACAAGTTTATATAAAAAACTGGTAAAATACAAATTTGCATTTATTTCCTAAAAAAAAGCAACTTTAGATTTCTTGAAATAACTTTGCCTAAATATAATAATACTCTAAACTTGAATATATAATTAAAAAATATTAAAAAAACCTATCCCGCTAAAATAAAATAGAAAAAAACAAAAATAAGATAAAAGATATTCCATACCGGAAAAATCAAAATTAAAAAGAAAAAACACCCCACCCCTATCACGTCTATCTAAGGAACCTCAACAGGAAAGCCTACCACAAGATGAAAGGGCATAAATAAAATAGGTCTGCTAACAACAGACATCAATTAATTAAACGCTAGCCAAACATAAAGCCGTCCTAAAAATTCTTAAGGTCAACAAACAAGATAAGTTCCTAAATCACACACACAAAAAACTCCCACACAAACACCCAAAACTGACCAAGTAATCAAACCCCTCCACAAACCACTTTCTTCGAAATTCTAACCAAAAGATATACCCGACCGATAAAAACATACATTCCAACAGATGATACCATTAATCAACAATTTCGCACTTACACCCCAAGTTCTTCAAAAGTCTAACGGTCAAAACAAAAGATACATTCCCTTCATTATCAATAACCCCAACCAACCCCACAACAACACCGAACCAAATATAATCGGAGTATGATTCCAACTCTTGCTCTTTCCTCCTGATGAAATGTTGGGGACCCAATATTGAAACAAACATATGATTATAGAGAAGAAGACATATATAGAAAAAATTATGTACATGTTTTAAACATAATTTATAATAAATATTCACAGTTCTATACATCATATATCGAGCACTGTTTTAAATTACTGTTTTGGACGGGAAAAAGATTTTCACCCAGGGTTACAAACTCACACCATATATATATATATATATATATATATATGGGACACGGGAATTTCTTTGTTTTTATCTCATCATCAGACAATATATATATATATATTTATATATAGTATTGGGTTGTGATAATAATTAGCACCAATTTTCTTTTTTTCAGTAGTTTCACTTAAATAAGCATTTTTGGCAAGCAGGTTCTTATGAATATACAAATAACTACACAGGAGTGTTCGTTATAAAGAGAGAATATATATATATATATATATATATATCCTTCGCAACTAGACGATATAACTATTGTAAAATGTAAGACAATAAGGCACTGTTAAAGAGCAAATACGCGACAAGAGCTTTAATAGTTGGGAGTAAAAAAAAATAAACCAAGCCAAGACTGTATCGTTATTGTCTCTCCTCAATAAGCGTGGCAGTAGGGATATATATATATATATAGTTATCCGCAGACAGATCTGTTTCACTGTATCACAGCTCATCAGTACTGTTATAGACAGCCGACTGCTTTTTACCCAGGATAGAAACCCAACGGAATTGGCGTCAGTCAGCGATTCTACCACTGACCTACGGACACTCGCTAGGTTTTAGCGTGTATATTATTATTATACACATCAAATAGCTGAGAGTATTCTAATTCATTGCTGAATGAACGATGTGTAGATGCCAGAGTAGCTACTGTTTTTCAAAATGATTTAGAATGTTTGTATAAAGAACAGTTTTTCATGCTTTAACACCTGCTTGACCATTACATTACAACACAAAAAAATTCATTTTGGATAATTTTGACGTTCTAATGAACGCTAGCAATTTGTCAACCGTTATATTTGAAGCGAAAAAAGTACAGACTTTTTAGCAACTCTTTTGCGGGTCTCTTTTTTCTCCCCATAACTCACAACCCTGAAGTTGATCTCGGAAAGAGATCGAAAGTACTTGGGTACCTTGAGAAATTAATAATAATAACGTCCGTCAACGTGACAGCTCATTTCTGACAACTTCCAGTTATAATACGCGAACGATTATTCGTGAGTATGAACGGATTTTATTAAAAATAAGCCGACATAATGTTTGCAATTTATTTAATCTGTCATGTCTAAAAGAAAATTTGTTGCCTAAATACACACACACACACACACACACACACACATATATATATATATATATATATATATATATATATATATATATACGAAGGTGTTTATTATAATACTCCACATTACTAACAGACGGTTACTAATAGTTTGCTTATAAATAGATTATAGTTATCAATTTATGTTTTCATAGGAATAGCTGCTTATTTTAACATATTTTTATGTTTTTACACGTACTTGATCTTGTAAAGAACATCAGTCAAACAGCCCATACTTTAGGAGGGTTGTCAGAAACAATGGTGTTGAAGACATTAGGATAACCACAGAATCAACATCATTACTTCATTCTGCACCTCTATTCCTTTTAGAAATTTACTTTATAAATGCTAGACATTACATCACAGGTGTACGTAAAGAAATTATCATATTAAATTAGAGAAGAAGCCTACTTTTCGATACCAAGCAAGCAAGTAAATATATTTAGAAATTAATCCGATCAGTGTTTGGCTTGTAATCAAATCTATTCTGAACTCTATTTCTTATAAAGAACCAAGATTTTTTAAGCCAGCGAAGGCTGAAAGTCTTTTAACCGTCCTTTTTTCGACACACCGTCCAAGATATATTTGATCTCTGCGTTACATTATTTTTTCACATTATTGGCCAATATTTGATCAATCATACACTGTATCTATTTGAATCGCTCAGGCAAGGATATAATATCACATTGGAACACCGGATCCCGTATCATAACCGAAATTAAGCAACGTCGAATACGGTCTATACCTAGATCGGTGACCGCTTGGAAATACGAAGAGCTGTAAGTTTGGACATGCAAGTGGCGTAATTGATAACGAAATCGCGATTTTCTATTCTTGCATTTGATAGCCAGTCCTTTTTCACGTTTTCCATTACTTACTCGTCTTATTGATTGTTTCGTTTTCTGGAAACTATCAAACCTTTGAAGATTATATAAAGCAAATCGGGGAGCCAATTTAATTCCAGTTCAATTCCCTGCATTAACTTACGCCCAAATACCCTTGGGAATGTTATTAATCTGTCTCTTTCTTCCAGTATATGGGTTAAATAACAGAACAGATTGGGTTCTATAGTCTTGGTTGAGAAACAGTCTACCGCAGAAAGTAATGGCAAGATACTGCGAGATAATCTTCTGCCCTGTCAGTCATGTTTCGAAAGAGACATGATCGCCCAAGCATGTATCACGTATGGCACTTACCTGACTGACTAAATACTTAAATTATCTGTAGGTGGTTTTAGGGTGAATTTGATAAAAAAAAGCTAATGAACCTGATAAAAAAGAAGCAATTCATTCCCACAGATATTTGGAGAAGACATGCTGTACTGCTTAGTATTCGCGCTGGAAGCTTCAATATGTAGTCAACATCATGTTTGAAGTGACCACAATTGATTGCGACGTTTCACTCCCATTAATCATTTACATGCCTTGAAGAGATGGTGCTGTCCGAAGTCAAGAGGGTTGCTTTTTGAAGACGTTATGTCTAGCATCAGGACTCTGCACCATGTCACACAAGCAGGATTTAACAAGTCATGGCCGCCAGGCAATTTCTGAGTCCACATCAATTATATCTGGACAGTTAGCTCCCTAGACGGCAACCATCTTTATTATTATATCAGGTAGAGTTGGGAGAGAGAAAGAGTGAGAGAGATATAGAGAGAAAGACGACGACTTTTCATAACAGCAAAGATGAACTGAAATCAAGAATTTTGGCCGCATTCGCCAACTTAAACCAGGAGAGCGTCCATAAGAGGTGCAGAAGATTACGAAATCGTTTGGAGACCGTTGTTGAACTTAATAGAGATGTTATTGAATAAATTTACTGATTAGTGTTTTGAGATATTTTTTGTGTGTAATATTAGGAAATATAACTATTACAATGTGATATCAGTGTAATATTCAGTTTTGCATAATTTAGACGAAAATTCATCCATCGCACCCTGTATATATGGGGGTAAAATGTATCAAAAAGTGGAAAGAATCGTTTCGCATGACAAAATTTGTTACATTGGTGCAACTACTCATGCGCACAAAAAATTGCTGAAAATTTTAAATTTCATTTCTTCATGGAATGGTGAAATATAAAAGCGAAGGAGAAAATTTACTATGGATGATCTTGCATTCAAAGCACTTTCTAAAGATTTTGGTCTTAGTTGGATTTTTTAAATGTCAAATGTGTGTTCAGCTTCTTTACGATAAACAAATAATTCTAACCATCCCTCGGTCGTGCGCATATGTAGACGCTATAAAATTAATTAGATGAAGTACTTAAGGACGAAAACATGTCACACAGACTTTTTCCACTTGTCACACACTTTTACAACAATGTTGTTTTTTATATGTAACGATTTATATATTGCTATCTCATGTGTACATATAAATACTTATAAAAAAAATGTAATTTGCATTTTCACATAAAAAATTCAGCAACCTCAGGTACCCAGTTTCGTTTATTAAACATCAAATTATGTCACTTAACGTCCTCAATAATTTACCTAGACATTTCAATTTACCTGATGAATATTTATGAGCGTTTCTTAATTTTTAAATTTACAAAATTAACAATATTTTTACTTTTGTGTATAAATAGTTCTTGTAAAACAAATCCTAACACTTGTCTTGTCTATTAGAGGACGAAAAGCTAAGATGTTTACTTTTGTCTTTATATATATATATATATATATATATATATATATATATATTATTATTATTATTATTATTATTATTATTTTTATATCAAGTTGTTGAAAACAACAGACAACATGCTTGAAGATCTTACTTCTTATTCATAAGAAAATAATGAACAAGCAAAGAACTAAGCAAAATCTTTGATCAGTTAACGTTCACTGACTTCCAGCAATGTTGAATCTGATCAGTATATACACGTGTGAATTCTTTGAAATACCAGCTGAGTGTTGTAATGGTTAATGAATTATGAATTAGATTAGCACATGTCGAATTTGCGTTACAATTGCGAAAACGCAAATATGTTTTGAAAAAGTATGAATCCATTAAATCGTCTACCCTGAGACCTGGCCCTATCTCTTCGCTGCAACAAGTTTACGATGATAAAACAGAATTCAAAATCAGACTGAAATTAAATGGCAAAAGTCGGATGAGCTTCATGAAGGAGCTAACGGTAAAATGCATAATGGAGATTGAAAAGTTTTGTTAGAAAAAGCCAGCGATTGTAACATTATGTAGCTACTGTGCTACAGGCCAGAGAATAGTGTCATGGTATCGGGCGAGTGTTTGCATTTCTAAGTAAATAGTACCGATCACTTTAAACAATTCACTTATGCAGCGAGGTCAATAAAATCTTATAACTTACCAAACACTAGCCCGTCGTTCAAGGGAGAATCCATAATATATGTACTTACTTGTGTTTAGAGGGTTTATAATATAATGAAATATAATTAAGGTAAAACATTATTTACCTCTGAGAAATTTGATTATTTACATAATTAGTTCCATCGAAGTTTAAATTCTCTAACGTATTTTTCAGGCATTTCAAATTTTAAAAACAACCAAATATTCCATATAATTCACACATCTACGTGAGCACATATCTTTACGTGTGCATGTTGCTT